>VWYH01000249.1:32271-58834 GCA_013399365.1 Pampusana beccarii | reverse complement strand
TCAGGGTAAAGCTAAATAAAAACATTATTTATATTTAGTTCTGAAAAATGCCAAGCCTGCGGGAATTCTCAGTATCTGTAGGAGTGAGTGTTACAGGGTAGGTCCCAATCCTGTGAAATTTCTGTCTTCTTCACTCACGAGTCTCCCTAAATTGATCAATGATGGCATGATTCTGTTGGAAGACACCTGTGTCAAAGACCAAAGTAGGAGTAAAGTATGTGATTACTGCAGAACCTAACAACTAAAGTCATGATGCAGTCTGAATTTCGGGGTAGAAAGTTCAAGTATTCAGTAGGGAAAAAAATATTGAGAAACAAGAAGACTATGTAGTCATAGTGATGCTTGCTGCTAGAAGGTGTCTGGCTTTCTCTTTGCAAATCAGATGGAAATTCTAAAAGGTTGTGGGGTTTGGATTTGTTTGTTTGTTTGTTTGCTTGCTTATTTGTTTGTTTTTACCTGATGATTTTGAAATAATGGAGAATGAACATTGCAAATGTAGAGCTTATATTGGTGAAGACTATGGGAAATGTATTAATGCACAGGCTATTGACTGCTCGTGGATAAAGCAATAGTTTGTCTCTCTTAAACTATGCCAGTTTACAATACCATTGAGAGGTCTTCAACAGGCTATCTGAGACACACATTATTAACAGAGAAAGATGCTAAAAAGAAGCAAGTTCTTCCAAGGCGGTCATTCTCTCAGGAATATCATCCTCTTTTTTTATTTGCTGTCAACTTTAACAGTTTTTCTTTGATGCGGCAGTGCCAGATACACATTAGGAAAGCAAGAGGTGGATACAAAGGAGATCAAAATACAGGTACTCATTTGCTCGCTGCTGCCATTTAGCTGTTAGGCAATAAGCACCACACTATCCCTTCCGAACGAATTCCTGTACAAAAAACATTAATTCCATTAATATTAGGAATTATGTTGTGCCAGAACTACAGAAAACATTTAACCATATATTCATACTCATAATAAACTAGAATAATGAGATGTCATAGCATTCTAAATGAGATACTGTCTGATACTGTACGAAATGAACACTAATTCCTATATAGCACCATGCATTAAGTTATGAGTCAAAACATAAGTGCAATAGATTAGATATTTGAGCTATTACCATGTTAATCAACTTATTTATAAAAAATGTGATTCCAGTTCTCCGAGTAACACAAAACTTGTATATGATGTGCACTTATTTGGAAATGCAACTTTTTGTTATGATATTATGAGGGACATATTGCTCACCTTAATGGCAGTTATAATTTCCGAACCTCGTTTATTACGGAGTCTCTACCTCCATAATATGGTATGATAATAGTGAACAGTGGGCATGGTTAGAAAAAAAATCAGCTTGCTAAAGCTTGTAAATAATGCATCAGGGAATAAAACAAAGTCTGTTCATCATAGTTACCTTACGTATTCAAGGTCTCCTCCTCAGTCTGCTGATAAACCAGCTTAAAACCTGAAAACTGTCCCACAATTTATTACTAAATAGCTACAAGTTTCCTAAAAAAAACCCTGTTTGTCCTAGAGATAAATGTAAAGGCAGAGTCAAAACCAAAGCATCATATATCAGCATTGTGTTTCCACATAACCTGGAAACCTCCAGCAGTTGCTGCCGAGAACTGTTGTAAGTTTTTGTATGACAATAAGTTTGTTGCCATAAATGCTTTGTGCATGTTGAAAGGCTCATTCATGATTGGTGTGATTAGGGTATTGAAAAAAATGCATAATAATAAATGGCAATATCTCTTCCCATGCCTTTCAAACCCCTCAGCCTCAAGGCAGGGAGTTGGGGAATGAAGTCCCCTTCGGAAGAAAAAATCAAGTTTGAGACTATCTGAGGAACTTGAACATGCACAAGTCCACAGGACTCGACAAAATGCATCCCAGAGTTTTGAGAGAACTGGCTGATGTGTTTGCCAAGTCACTCTCCATAATATTTGGAAAGTCATGGCAGTCCATCGAAGTCCCCAATGACTGGAAAAAGGGAAACATCACCCCCATTTTTAAAAGAGGTAAAGAGGAGGACCCTGGAAACTACTGACCAGTCAACTTTTTCTCTATGCCTGGTGAGATCTCGGAAAAGATCTTCCTGGAAGAAATGTCATATGGATGACACCAAGCTGAGTGGTATAGTTGATATGTTTGAAAGATAGGACACCATCCAGATGGACCTTGACAGGCTTGAGGTCCATGAGAATCTCATTACATTTAACAAGGCTAAGGGCTGGGACATGTCTCCTATGAAGAAAGTCAGAGAGTGCTGAGGTTGTTCAGCTTGAAGAACTGAAGGCTTCAGTGAGACCTCATTGTAGCCTTTCAGTGTAATAAAAGTGGCTTATAGGAAACACAAGACATTTTACTGGGGCCTGTAGCAACGTGACAAAGGGCAATGAGGTTAAGTGAGGGTAGATTTATATTGGATATAAGGAAGAATTGTTTTACAATAGGGGTGGTTAGACACTGGAATAGATTGCCCAGAGAAACTGTGGATGCCTCATCCCTGGGAGTGCTCAAGGTTAAGTTAGATGGGACTTTGGGCAACCTGATCTAGTGAAAGATGACCCTGCCCATGGTAGGATGGTTGAAGATCCCTTCCAACACAAACAGTTCTATGATTCCATGAATAACACCCAGGTACTGAGTGGCTTAGTAATTTCAACTAATATTCTTTTTCACTTTATGTAATGAGGTATGTAAGTGACCCTGAAATGTGAGAAGAAACAGTTTACTGCTGATGGGATCTTGTAGCAGCTGATGTATGCACGGTGGTAGTAACCAGTTCCAGGAGGTAAAGGTTAATTTGTGATAGTAGTAATAATCCCTGATGACAGTAGTAACAACATTGCATGTGCATGCAGTCACATCCTGACTGTATCTGTGAAGATGAAGGGGAAATATTATAATATTACATTGTTTGAGAGACTGCTCTAAATATGCATGTTGGTCAGAGTTGTCCTGGAATGTTGAACAGTGCTGTAAAACTTTCAAACTCCTCCCTGATTCCACAACATATATGGCAGGACACTTGGCAACACTGCAGCAAAATATATCTTATTTCAATGATTAGTTATGTATTTTTGTGGATTTATGTGTAAAGAAAAGCATGATTCATTTATACAATGAATCTCCGTTCTCCACTTTGGAAAATTTTATTTGCTTGAGTTTTTTTTTTTTTTTCTACACAATTTAATGGCAACCAGTATTTTTCACATAAAATTGTATAAAATCCACTTTTTACTTTTTTATGTTTGATAAAATTATATTTTCACTTCAGCAAAATTTCAAGGACAAGTATCTATGTACTAGTGGGAATTTTTTATTTTATTAATTTATTTACTTATTTTGGCCAAGATGTTCTGTACTGACCCTCTTTAGCACATGACATGAGCACAGACAATGAAGCATTCTGCAGGAAAACTATGTAACTTCTACCTTAGAATAAAAGCCAACAAAGTAAGCTAAAAATAAAACATTCACCACCAAAAGCTGTATTGGAATTTTGGCTGAACTCCAGGAAAAAGAAATCTTCACCACTAGTGCATAAAGTTTTCTATGATACATTGCCACTTCTGAAGAAGCTGAAAAAGTTGAAAGAGAGTTTAATATAAGAGTGTTTTAAATTTTGTAACTAATACTTCATATACTTCTAATGTAAATCTGGGCTACTCCATTGTAGCTGCATGCATTTGTGCATAACTGCAGACCACTTGTCTCACACAGTTTATAGAATAATCAGCATCCCATCTTGTTTTCTGTATTCACTAGGTCTCCAAAGGACATGTTGTCTAGTGCAAATAATGTTTCAATGAAGAAGATCTTGATAAATCTTATTTAATAGGAAATAAAATGTGTCCGTACTTTCCTGATCCCACAGCATGCTTTCCCCTGTGTACTGATGGCTATATATTGTTGGTACAGAGTATGGCCATTTATTAAGGAGCATTAATGTTGCCTGATTTCAGTCTCTGTGTCTGTTGGCTAGCCCGTACAATATAGCATTTACAGTACAAGCACCTAACTTCCAACTGTTGTTCATGGACAATATATTTTTTGGGCATGTTAAAGATAAATTATCTAATCAACGGACAGCTTGCCAAAGAGACACCCTAATCAGCCAGATTTATCTCTGTAGGGTGATTTAAAGGGAATATAAAGAAGAAGAGAGGCTACACCGGGACAATTTTGCATTCAAAATGAGCATCCCTACTTTCGTCCCTAGAGAGCTTCAGCATGGCTGGGTTAATACATAGGAATGAATAAAGTCATAGCTTTTGCATATATTTCTACTAGATTTGTGTTTTGTTAATGTAAAGACATAGATTATCTTGCTAACATCAGTTTTAAGTGTAACAAAGGTGACCTTATGGTCCTATAGGAAAGGATGTCCTCAGTCATCAGAGCGTTTTTGAATGCCCTTATCATCTTTTTTAAAGCAGATAGGAGTATTTTGTTTTGTGCTTTGTTCTGTTGTAGTAAATCACTGATGATTTATTGGAGGAAGCAGACAGGTAAAACCCAAGCCAATAAAGCTACTGACTGACAAAGAACAGATCCTCCTTGACCATTGTTTTCACATGTCACTACCCTACCTTTTCAATAGCTGTATATTTGAATATTAACTTCATCAATCAAATGTCATCTTACTTGAAAAAGGATACCTTGCTACATACAGTAATTGTGATTTGGAAGTTCTTAAAAAATATTTTACTAACTGCTGATGTTGCATTTTCAGATAATATTCTGTGTTATTACAAGTTCAGAATTTCTCCTCACAGACTATTGAAAAAGAATAAAAACCAATAGCCTTAGTACTCAGATTTTGGAGAGATACCTTGTGTATGTAAATATATTGTTTTTCATTTGATTTTGATCAAACATATGATGTATGAAAGGACATTATAAATGACTCACTGTTGCCTTAAAATGAACAACTACGTAAGACTTTCATATGAACCTGGGCCTATTATCATCAATAAAACTTATAAGATGTATGCATTGTTTTTTTCTGGAACAGACCCAAGTTCAGTTTAGTTTAGTATCTTGTTTCCAAGAATAGTTAATGCCATCTGCCATAGGAGATATTAGATATCTAACAACAGGACAGCTTGGTCATGTGCCCTTTTTGCCCCAAAATAACTCGCCTGATGACGAGCAGTATTAAGGACTGAACCTATATGTATCACACTGCTCTGTTCTTGGTGTCTCAAATCCTAAAAAACCTGAACAACAGTCATGAGATTTTGATGTATAGCACACAACTTACTTGGTTTATTGTTCTCTCTGTCTAAAGAAAAAAAAAAAAGCAAGTGATTGTTTCAGGGTTAAAAGATATTGCACGTGTGATGTGGATGAGCTATCAGAATTTATAAATCTCTGCACTTTTCCACTCAGAATCCTTTCCTTAGTCTTCTTCCGAAGTCTCTTTCAGCTGTTATGTCAATCTTCTACTCTGATTAAATAAAAGACAAAGATTTTCCTTCCAAAGAAGAAGCTGTAGAAAAACAACTGCAAAGTTTTCTGGATATGTGTAAGATATAAAGAACAGTAGTTATTTTGCTGGCCATGCTTTACTTAAAACAGTACTGCTCCTAAAGAACTAAAGTTATGGAGGACGTTAAAGAAGAATGTTGGCAATGCAATGAGATCTGTCAATGTCCTGCATAATCAAGCTTCTAGACAGTTTCAGTGTTTTGCTAAATTAAAAAGTTTGTCTCAGAAATACATAACAAAAATTTTGACATATTACACAGTATAGCTTTATATCTTTCTCGGTCCAAATGCTTTGTTCTATCATTTTCTCCTGGGTACTGCCTTTTTGTTGTTTACCTTACTATTTTAAATATGAAAATTTTGTATTTTATTTGTTTACCTGGGAAAATTAAGAAATTTATTTTGTGCATGGAAGTGTTATTGATTGTGGAGACACTGCAGTCCCAACCAAATAAAAAACAGAGATAATGCCACTGTGAAACAAATAGGAAGCACTCTTGCCTGTGTTACCCATCATACAAGAAAATCTGAGGAACTTGATTATACACAAGTCACAGAATCACAGAATCATAGAATCATTTTGGTTGAAAGAGGCCCTCAAGATCATTCGGTCCAACCATCAACCTAATTCTGGCACTAAACCACGTCCCTAAGAACCTTGTCCATACACCTCCAGGTGTGGTGACGCAGTCACTTTACTGGGCAGCCTGTTTCAGTGTCTCACAACCCTTTTCATGAAGAAATTTTTCCTAATATCCAATCTGAACCTCCCCTGGCACAACTTGATCCCATTTCCTCTTGTCCTATCACTTGCTACTAGGGAGAAGAGACCAACACCCTCCATGCTACAACCTCCTTTCAGGTGGTTGTAGACAGCGGTAAAGTCTCTCCTCAGCCTCCTTTTCTCCAGGCTGAACAGCCCCACTTCCCTCAGCTGCTCTTTGTTGGATTTGTTCTCTAGACTATTCACCAGCTTTGCTGACCTTCTCTGTTGTTGTGACCCAAGTGTAGGACCTGGCACTTGACCTTGTTGAACCTCATGCAACTAGCTGCAGCCCAATGATCCAGCTGGTCCAGCTGCCTCTGTACAGCCTTCCTACCCTCAAGCAGGTCAACACTCTCACCCAAGGTGATGTCATCTGCAAACTTACTAAGGGTGCACTCAATCCCCTTGTCCAAATCGTTGGTAAAGATATTAAACAGAACTGGCCTCAATACAGATCCCATCTGTTACCGGCTGCCAACTAAATTTGACTCCATTCATGACAACCCTTTGGGCCTGGCCACCCAGCCACTTCTTTATCCAGTGAAGACCACACCCATCCAAACCATGACCTGCCAGTTTTTCCACAAGAATGCCATGGGGAACAGTGTCAAAGGCTTTACTGATGTCCAGGTAGACAACATCCACAGCCTTTCCCTCATCCATTATGGAGGTCACTGTGTCACAGAAGGAGATNTCCTTCCAAAGAAGAAGCTGTAGAAAAACAACTGCAAAGTTTTCTGGATATGTGTAAGATATAAAGAACAGTAGTTATTTTGCTGGCCATGCTTTACTTAAAACAGTACTGCTCCTAAAGAACTAAAGTTATGGAGGACGTTAAAGAAGAATGTTGGCAATGCAATGAGATCTGTCAATGTCCTGCATAATCAAGCTTCTAGACAGTTTCAGTGTTTTGCTAAATTAAAAAGTTTGTCTCAGAAATACATAACAAAAATTTTGACATATTACACAGTATAGCTTTATATCTTTCTCGGTCCAAATGCTTTGTTCTATCATTTTCTCCTGGGTACTGCCTTTTTGTTGTTTACCTTACTATTTTAAATATGAAAATTTTGTATTTTATTTGTTTACCTGGGAAAATTAAGAAATTTATTTTGTGCATGGAAGTGTTATTGATTGTGGAGACACTGCAGTCCCAACCAAATAAAAAACAGAGATAATGCCACTGTGAAACAAATAGGAAGCACTCTTGCCTGTGTTACCCATCATACAAGAAAATCTGAGGAACTTGATTATACACAAGTCACAGAATCACAGAATCATAGAATCATTTTGGTTGAAAGAGGCCCTCAAGATCATTCGGTCCAACCATCAACCTAATTCTGGCACTAAACCACGTCCCTAAGAACCTTGTCCATACACCTCCAGGTGTGGTGACGCAGTCACTTTACTGGGCAGCCTGTTTCAGTGTCTCACAACCCTTTTCATGAAGAAATTTTTCCTAATATCCAATCTGAACCTCCCCTGGCACAACTTGATCCCATTTCCTCTTGTCCTATCACTTGCTACTAGGGAGAAGAGACCAACACCCTCCATGCTACAACCTCCTTTCAGGTGGTTGTAGACAGCGGTAAAGTCTCTCCTCAGCCTCCTTTTCTCCAGGCTGAACAGCCCCACTTCCCTCAGCTGCTCTTTGTTGGATTTGTTCTCTAGACTATTCACCAGCTTTGCTGACCTTCTCTGTTGTTGTGACCCAAGTGTAGGACCTGGCACTTGACCTTGTTGAACCTCATGCAACTAGCTGCAGCCCAATGATCCAGCTGGTCCAGCTGCCTCTGTACAGCCTTCCTACCCTCAAGCAGGTCAACACTCTCACCCAAGGTGATGTCATCTGCAAACTTACTAAGGGTGCACTCAATCCCCTTGTCCAAATCGTTGGTAAAGATATTAAACAGAACTGGCCTCAATACAGATCCCATCTGTTACCGGCTGCCAACTAAATTTGACTCCATTCATGACAACCCTTTGGGCCTGGCCACCCAGCCACTTCTTTATCCAGTGAAGACCACACCCATCCAAACCATGACCTGCCAGTTTTTCCACAAGAATGCCATGGGGAACAGTGTCAAAGGCTTTACTGATGTCCAGGTAGACAACATCCACAGCCTTTCCCTCATCCATTATGGAGGTCACTGTGTCACAGAAGGAGATCAGATTAGTCAAGCATGAACTGCCTTTCATAAACCCATGCTGACTGCATCTGATTGCTTGGTTTTCTTGCATGCGCTGTGTGATGGCACTCAGGATGATCTGTTCAATGACCTTTCTCAGCACCAAAGTCAGACCCATAGGCCGGTAATTCCCCAGATCCTCCTTCTAGCTCTTGTAGATGGGCAACACATTTGCCAACTTCCAGTCAACTAGATTACTGATAAATTATGGAAAGTGTCTTGGTGAGCACCTGCACCAGCTCCCTCAGTACACTTGAGTGGATCCCATCTGGCGCTATAGACCTGTGCATGTGTAAGTGGTGTAGCAGGTCACTAACCATTTGCCCTTGAATTATTTGGGCTTCATTCTACTCCTCGTTCCTGTCTTCCAGCTCAGGGGACTGGGTACCTAGAACACAACTGGTCTTACTATTAAAGACAGAGATAAAGAAGGCATTTAGTACTTTAGCCTCATCTTTTGTCACTGTATTTCCCTCCGCATCCACCAGAGGGTGAAGATTCTTCTTCTCCCTCCTTTTGTTGTTGATGTGTTTATAGANCTTGAATTATTTGGGCTTCATTCTACTCCTCGTTCCTGTCTTCCAGCTCAGGGGACTGGGTACCTAGAACACAACTGGTCTTACTATTAAAGACAGAGATAAAGAAGGCATTTAGTACTTTAGCCTCATCTTTTGTCACTGTATTTCCCTCCGCATCCACCAGAGGGTGAAGATTCTTCTTCTCCCTCCTTTTGTTGTTGATGTGTTTATAGAGTCATTTTTTGTTCCCTTTTATGGTAGTAGTTAGGCTCAGCTGTAGTTGGGCTTTGGCCTTTCTCATTTTCTCCCCGCATAACTTAATGGCATTGTTGTAGTCTTCCTGAGTTGCCTCCACCTTCTTCCACTGGTTATAAATTCTCTTTTTATTCCTAAATTCCAGCTTAAGCTCTCTATTCACTCAGGCTGGTCTTCTTCCCCACTGGCTTGTCTTCCAGTACACACAGAGAGCCTGCTCCTGTGCCTTTAAGATTTCCTTCTTGAAGAGAGAACAGCTTTCCTGGACTCCATCGACTTTCAGAGTGGCCTCCCAAAGAATGCTGTCAACCAGCCTCCTAAACAGGTCAAAGTCTGTCCTTTGGAAGCCCAAGGTAGCAGTTCTGCTGGCTTCCCTCTTTACTTCTTCAACAATAGAAAACTCAATCATTTCGTGACCACTGTATCCAAGGTGACCTTTGTCACATTACCCACAAGTCCTTCTCTGTTCACAAACAACAAGTCCAGTGAGGCACCTTCCCTAGTTGACTCACTGACCAGCTGTGTCAGGAAGTTGTCTTCCATACTCTCCAGGAGCCTCCTAGACTCTTCCGCTTTGCTGTTTTATATTTCAAGCATACACCTGATAAGTCTGTGGGACTTGACAAGATGCATCCTAGAGTTCTGAGAGATCTGGCTAATGTAGTTGCCAGGCCACTCTCCATAGTATTTGGAAAGTCATAGTCTGTCAAAGTCCCTAGTGACTGGAAAAAGGGAATCATCACCCCCATTTTTAAAAGGGGTAAAGAGGATGACCCTGGGAACTACTGACCAGTCAACTTTTCCTCTGTGCCTGGTGAGATCTCGGAAAAGATCTTCCTGGAAGACATGTCAAAGCATATGGATAACAGGGAGTTGACTCGAGACAGCCAGCATGGCTTCACCCAGGGTAAATTGTGACTGACTAATCCGGTGGCCGCCTACGGTGCAGCGGCTCCATTAGTGGATAAGGAAAGAGCAACTGATGTCCTCTATATTGAATTCTGCAAGGCCTTTGCCATGGTCCCTCACAACATCCTTATCTCTAAATTGCCATGATGTGCATTTGATGGATGAACTATTTGATGAATAACGAATTATCTGGATGGCCACATCCAAAGCGTTGCAGCCAATGGCTCAATGTCCAAATGAAGATCAGTAATAAGTGGTGTCCCTCAGGGGCTCATACTGGGACCAGTACTGCTCAATATCTTCATTAATGACATAGACAGTGGGATTGACTGCACCCCCAGCAGCTTTGCAGGTGACAGCAAGCTGAGTGGTGTAGTTGATATATTTAAGAGATGAGACGCCATCCAGATGAACCCTGACAGGTTTGACAATTGGGCTCATTGAACCTCATGAAGTTCAGCAAGCTCAAGCGTAAGGTCCTGCACCTGGGTCAAGGCAATTCTCAATATCAATAAAGACCAAGGGATGAATGGAATGATAATAGCCCTATGGAGAAGTACTTGAGGGCACTGCTGGATGAAAAATGGATGTGAGCTGGAAATGTGTGTTTGCATCTCAGAAACACAATTTTATCCTAGGCTGCATCATGGCCAGAAGGTCCAAGGAGGTGATTCTTCCCATCTACTTCACTCTTGTGAGACACCTCCTGGAGTGCTACATCCAGCTCTTTACACTAGCCATTCTAAAGCTCAAGAAGTCATGAATGTGTCAGAGCAGGTCAAGAGGAGGGCCACAAAAATGATTGGAGGGATGGAACACCTCTTGTATGATGAAAGGCTGAGAGAGTTGGGATTGTTGAGTTTCAAGAAGAGAGGGTTCCAGGGATATCCCGTTGTGGCCTTTTAGTTCTTAAAGGGGCCTTTGAAGTTAGACAGACACTTTTTTCAGAGGCCTATAGTGACAGAACAAAGAACAACGGATAGGGAAGACTTTTTCTTTTTTTTTTTGGTGCTGAATGTGATGAAACAGGTTGCCCAGAGAAGTTGTGGATGCCTAGTCACTGGAAGTATTCAAGGGTGGGCTGGATGGGGTTTTGAGCAAGTTAAAGATGTACCTGTCCATGAAAGAAGAACATCTAGCTGATCTTCAAAGGCCCCTTGCAACCCCAACCATTCTATGATTCCATGATTCTATGGTTCTACCTACAACTACAAATGATGATTTGTATAGATGCATATTTTCTTTTAAATACCTTTGAGTTATGAAGAAAATAGAATTATTTTATCCTTGTTAGAGGACCATAGGGTAAGTAGCAACCTATCATTTGACAAGAAATGGGGAAAAAATATAAGTCGCTCAATTTTCTGAAATACCTCTAGTTTTTGTAAGGGTTCCCAAAAGAGTTATGAAACATCAAAAGAGCTGTAGTCTTCCTGAGCAGTTAAAGAGGTAGGTAAAGCCACATTAGATTTCCAAGTTCCTTTTGTCCTCTGATCCAGATATTTCCATAATGGCATGACAGAAGATACTAGAAACTAGTACCAATCATCTGTGCTGTCTCTTCAGGAAAAAAAAATCTGAGTTTAAACAAAATAATAATATAGTTACTATGCTAGAAGTACTGATGGTAAAAGAATCTGTATGCAGTTGTAAAAAAAAAATTACTGACATACAAAAATTATGTTATTCTAAAATTACCAAAATATTTAATGCAGTATAAGTTTCTACATGCTCTCTGGGCACATCTTTGCACAGGGATCAAAAAAATCCCTGCTGGAAAAATGAAACAAGCAAAAGAAATCCGACCAACCAGCTAAAAAAAACCCTGTTGTAATACTGTTTATCATGCTTTAGTATTAACTATCTTCTCCTATGTACTTGGGCAGCACTGTTTTGTAAGCATGAAAGTATTCTGCAGAAACAACCCCTTGTTGTAGTTTTATCAGTATACATAGATGCTTTCATTTTGCAGACTTTAAGACTTCATGAACAACAGTCAAAAATTACGAAGTAGCAGGGAAAGGTGAAGGCATGTATTACAGTATCATTTATTTAGAGGTAGTAGCAAATGAAATACTTTCTTCAATAGTCACTGTGGACTTCAAGGTTAGGGAAATATTAATTCAAGAAAGGTTTAAGTGTCACAGCTTGAAAAATGGGAGAAAAAATGAAGCAGTGTTCATTAAGAGATTTTGCACAGAAAGATCTTTAGTAAACTAAACACTTTGTGTTCTTTCTTCGAAAATGGAAAGATTCAACAGTATACTATAATGCAACACATTTAAGCATTTTTTTTTGTTCATAACGATTTTTAAATTTGCCATTCTAATGTAAGATTATCTTTTATCAATACATCCGCATTAGGGATTCCGTAGATTGAAGGATGCAATTACTGAATTTACTACACATGGCAGATTTACAGGACGTTTATGCAAAGATCTGCTAGAGGTTACCAGAGAGCATCAAGAAACTGCACACAGTTTATAAATTGAAACAAACATGAAATTAAAAACAAATGAATAAAGAAACCTCAAATCCCCAGACCAGGTACACCAGATACAGCATATTTAACGAAGATCTACTGTAACAAACAACTTCATTCAGTAGAGGAATGGAAAAGAAATAAAAAGCAGAAAATATTTTTTAGGTAACCCCTTGTCTAAGATAAGGAGCTTCATGTCTGAAAGGGCAACTTAGGGAAACTGAAGGGTTTCAATTTTTTGTTTTATACAGGGTTTCACATTTTTATTTCTCCACCTGGGCATTCTTAATAAGATGGGGGACATTAGCCCAGCAGAATGTATTTAAACTTCTGTAGCCTGATAAACATTAAAACTTGATTGCTATCAGCTGTCACATGCTGACATTTTTTTTCTTATTCTCTCGAAATGGGCTTCTGTGGCATTATCTGTCTTATTAGTACACCGGATCGGTTTATGAGCATTCACTTTCTATTAATTAATAATCAGTATATGATATATGCACATAAAAAAATAAAAAATAAATGTAAATAAATGTACTGTGCAGTGATTTTAGTCTCACCAATGTTAACACATTTCTTTGTAGATCCTTGCTTTCTTTTAGTCCAGAGTAATTGAATTTTCTGGAGATATTTTCCAGTTTTAATTTAAAAAATGTCCTGAAGTACTCAGGTACAATTTGTACTGATCAAAATATCCCAGAAACTAGGGAAATCAGTGTTTCCAGAAAGAGTTGAGAAGTCCCAATCAGCATTTTGCAGCAGTTTATGTTTATCTTCACTGCACACAAAATTACTTTAGCCAGATCATAGCTGTTCCTATTCCTTCACCCTCCATCTGTATTTTATGCTTCCATATGTGAAGATAAATGGATGCAGAAATACCAAACCAACTCTTTCCCCCCCCCCGCCCCCCCCCATGGATTCATAAAATGCAGCATTAGCAGATAAAATGATATATTATAATATTCTTTATCTTGAGAGGGGGTGAAGAAAATCTCTTATTTGTGCTTTCGTCGTTTTCCTGTCCTATTCCATCACAGCCAAAGATAATTTAAAATGTCTTTTCAGCTATGCTTCTGAGGGCAGTCCAAGAATCATATAGCATTCCTGCTAAGATTAAAAAAAGAAAATAAAAAACCAAACAAACCTCACACAGCCAGACAGATAATTCATTTTCCAGTTAAAGGGGTGTAAGATTCCAGAAGTTTTTACCACCAGAATTATAAAAATGAAGAAGGAGAAAAGAATATACCACAGATAAAATCAATGTTTCTGTGATCATCTCCCCTGGGACTATTTAGCAATATCAGAAATTCTATTTATTTTTAGGAGAGTAGAGTAACAAGTTTTCCATAATATGATGGAAAACACTAGAAAATTAAACTGGAAGTATAACAGTGCCAATAAAACATAACTATAAAGAAAGCATGAACTAACTTTTTTTTTTTNNTTTTTTTTTTTTTTTAGAATTTATAGCTTTCTTAGAAAATATTCTAGCCTTTTAAATTTTATATTTTTTAACAAAAATACCCATGCCTAAAAATCAGTTTTCATTTAAAAACTCCCACCTTTTCAACCCATAAATTAAATATGTCTATAATTTCAGAATTTTCTTCCCTTTTCAATGTTTTTTTTCCAACTTTCTGGCTCCTCATTTGTAGCTTTTCAAAGTTCATATCCACCAGAAATGTTGAAAATAACAAAAGGAAGAAAAATTTAAAAACACAAAACAGTATGCCTTTTTAAAAATATATTTGAAAGATGACATAAAATAGGATAACAGATAAAAATGAAGCATAAGATAATAATTTACAAAACCCAAACTCCTCCACTATTTTATAATAATAGAAACAAAGCCTTGTGAAAAACTTTTGAGCAAAATATTTTATTGTCTGTAAAAAACAGATTATTCCTAGTTGCCTACATTGACTGCCATGGTTTAAGAAATTCCTGGCTGCAGATTTTCGAAAGACTCCAGGTCAGACCATGACCATGAACAAAGGCTGGCAAGCTCATTTTCAGACAGTTGCCTACAGCTAATCTATCTACTTTTCAATAGCCTTCCTTCTTACTTTTTTTTTTTCCCCCCCAAAAATTTCTGTAACTTAGGATGTGTCTGGCAGCATAGTTATTGCTACAGAACTTTTGGTTTTTTGGTTTGCCTTTCTCTGGTATAGAGGTGTTATAATCGACTATTAACTACTTACTCCACTCCAAGGCAGCTTTTATTCCAGAAGACTGATATGTTTGCGAACCCTCTTAAACAACACAGAACTGACTTTGACCTTGAGCTCTACATCTCTGTTCTCAGCAAAAGCATATCATTTTCTACTCAGGAAAAAAAAAAAATGAGTTTTTTAACCTAGAGATATTTTTTTTCACTTTAATTAATCTTTGAAGTCTAAGGCATATCAAATGCAATAAAAGGAATAAGCAAGAACCCTAAATGGAATACTTTGTCTGATTTTGGACACTAGTGAATTTTTACTCCTTATTGTTAGTGAATGTAATCAAGACAGAAATGCAAAATTACATAAAGTCAATACAGGGTTTATCATCACTAATTAAGTAACTTTAAAACTAGAGCAAAGGATACCATTTCTCAAGTTTTGTTATCAACATTAATTTCATTAATTTCCACAAATTCTACTTTTATCTTCAGCTGTGTTTTCATAGATATTTTTGGTATGGTGGCTGCTAGTGTGTGTTTATGACTGTTATAGCTTGAGGATACAAGATACCTTCCCACTGGATGGAGGTGGAGAGCAGGTGCAGAGAAATCTATGAGGTTTGCCTCCTTATATTTAGCTTCTCCTGGAGGGAAATGTTTAAGGAAATGGTGGTAAGAAGCAATGTGATGCCCCAGATGGGTAGAACGTTAACAGAAATTTCATTTCTGCTCTACTCATCAAACACTGTCAGTAACACAGCTCCCTGCCCCGCTGGTTTGTTCAGAAAAGCAGTCCAAATTGTCTATATAGCAAATTGCACCTTTACTGGTGAGTACGCCTGGAATGCAGATGCTCCCTCTCCAAACATTTGTTCCCGAACATAGAGCACGTAAAGACAAACTGACAGAGTTTCGACAAGCTCAGACTCCATTGCTTTCTGACACCACTGTCTGGAATTCAGAGATCCTCGACTTAACACATGTAGATAACATTGAGAGGATAATCCTCTCTGTTGTTATCTTCTGTTACTCAGTTTTGTACCAGCTGATAACGATCTGCCATTATAGCAAATACAGCTGTTAGAGGAATACTGCTGTAGGCGAACACTTTTTTTTTATTATAATATCACCCAGATAGTGAAGTGAAGGCAGAGACGATGATATTTAAAGGAACACCTGCTACTTACTTACTGATCCCTTAAACTTAAATATAAAGAATTTGGTTTAATACTGTAATTCTGGATGTATAGAAGAAAAGAATGAGATAATTTAATCCTATCTTACTATAACATAAAACTGGCAGACAAGTTATGTGATTACTCAGGGATTGTATTTCCTGTGGCTGTTTGAAACTCACACGAAGGCCTTACTGCATACATGAATGAGATAAGGATGGTAGTTTAAAGCCTTGCCACTGTTGTGTTATTCTCTATTCGAAACCAAGCACATCTTCATGCAGAATATAACACTGATCATTTTATTCTATACTACTAATAATCTTCTTTATGTAAATTTTAATTGTAACACGTCTAGAAAATAAAACTGATGGCTTACTTATGGTGTTTGTTTTTGTAATCTGGTGGCCTCATGCCTCTGAAAACTGCCTAGAAATTATTTGTTTTTTATATTTCCCAGAAAGCAGCTTTTTGCAACTGTTGTTCTGGGTTGTCTTGCAAGACCATCTGAAATCAAACAGTTACTGAAATGCTTTCCACGTGAAGATAAGGTAATTTTTTTTTCTTTTTTTCCGTGTTAGAATTCAAAACAGATAAAGGAATCGGATTTCAAGATTCCTGTTCTATAGGCAGCACCATATATTATGTAAAGGGCCTCCTTCATCAAATATATACTCATGTATGTAATTATTTATACATATGTATGAACACAAAGAGTTTGCAAAGTTAAGCAAAGTGTTGTAGAAACTTCTGCATTCTTTATTTAATACCTCTGGTTTTCTTTATTTAAATGCTTTTGAATAAAGCAGAG
Organism: Pampusana beccarii; assembly: GCA_013399365.1. Classification (NCBI taxonomy): domain Eukaryota; kingdom Metazoa; phylum Chordata; class Aves; order Columbiformes; family Columbidae; genus Pampusana; species Pampusana beccarii. The sequence goes on along the minus strand of VWYH01000249.1, from coordinate 42,056 downwards.
TAGTTCCTTTTTTTTATGATCAACTACTACTTTAAAAGAAAACTACTACTTTAAAAGAAAATACAGCTCAAGGCCCGTTAGTTCGAGGACAGGGAACTGCTTGAGTGAGTGCAGTGCAGAGCCCTGAAGATGACTGAGTGGAGCATCTCCCTTATGAGGAAAGGCTGAGTGAGCTGGGTCTCTTTAGTCTAGAGAAGAGGAAACTGAGGGGTGACCTCATTAATGTTTATAAATACGTAAGGGGTGAGTGTCACAAGGATGGAGCCAGGCTCTTCTCTGTGACAACCAATGATAGGGGCAATGGATACAAACTGGAACACAGGAGCTTCCATTTAAATATGAGAAGCAACTTCTTCACAGTGAGGGTGACGGAACAGGCTGCCCAGGGAGGTTGTGGAATCTCCTCCTCTGGAGACATTCAAAACCCGCCTGGACGCCTTCCTGTGTAACATCATCTAGGTGTTCCTGCTCCGGCGGGGGGATCGGACTAGATGATATTTTGAGGACTCTTCCAATCCTTAACATTCTGTGATTCTGTGATTTATTAAAGGAATTGTTCTGATTCAGGAAAACAGCTAAAGAAGACTTCCACTTTGAACTGGTGTTTAATTTCCAGGTACCTAACTGAGATGGTCGTCAAATTTGTACCAGAGATGCAGGTAATTCTGTTGGCATCTATAACGAAAATCTGTGATTTCTTTACCCTTTTTCTTATCTATGCCTGCTTATTAAATGTAGGTTTTGCATAGTATGGAAATACAACTTTATAAAGTTTAGTTCTGTTAAATTTGGGGGAATAGTAACTTACAGATAGAAACCTAGAATGATCATTACAATTTAAATTCAAGGACTGGCTCTGACGGTAGGGTAACAAAACAACCAACCAACTAAACCCACTAGATATTAGATAGAAGGCAGAAGAAGACAAAAACATGGCACAACATCCCAAAACTGGATAACAGAAAAAATGGCAAGTTTTTTGAGAAGAATGACAACAGATAGCATCTTTAAAGAAATGGAAAAAAAGTGAATTCTCCTGAATGACGCTGCACAAGAAGTCTAGCAGGCCTTCCTGAGTAAACAAGGAAAGCGTATAATCAAACTTCACTTTCCTAAAGGTGGGTTTGCTAATTTTTCTATTGCTCCACGTCCGTTTGTCCTATAAAGACAACTTGCAATAACAGGATATTCCATCTGTGTAGAACAGCAACACAAATACAGAAAAGAGAAAGAGAGAAGTACAAAGGGATGTGTAGGATATACAACAAGATACTGACCTCCATTAAATTTCTACAAAGTATTCGTGGTGTATGGAATTCTTTAGGAGATAACTAATTTGATAAGATTGAGATTCCATTCTGTTATGTGACAATAAGAACAGAGAGCCTAAGTTTATCGGTTCAGATGCCTGCTTTCAACAAATATGGATATAACCTCATGACTACAGCATACCGCTGGTAATTCTGGTGCTTATTTGCTTTCAGTACAATTTAAGTATTCTGCATGGCACTCTGTATATGAAATAAGTCCTGAAAGTCAAAATGTTGTATAGAACGTGGATCTTCATGGACAGATATGCTTCACTGTGCTTTTGTGGCATGGAGTTCCTTGTTGCAGCTGCATTTAACAATTGCATAGTGAAGGACACTGTTCAAAGGATCGCGTTCTTCATTCATTGTCCCCACCAGAACACAGATCTTGTCCTCAGATCATCAGAATCATATCTACATTTCTATTGAACAAATTTCATCTTCAACTAGTTGATTTTTGCAGTGCATGTTTTGGTGCTTTAGACTATGATAAACCGTTTGGTCAAAATAGATTACTTGTCAGGCACTGCTATAGGTTTTATGGGCTTAGTTGTACCACTGATGGGTTATGCTCAACAATTCTGAATTGTTTTGAGCTTGGAATACGAAGACTATTGAAAAGGATACAAAAGCATGTGCCCAGGCCACTTCCCTCCAAGGAAGAACTGTAAGTGTAAAACTGATAGAATGGCATAGTTCAAAAAACACACCCCAATGCCCCCAAAAAATCACTCCTCCCATTCCCCAATTATTTTCTTTTTAATAATTATTTAGTTTGCAAATAACTTACTACATATAATCTGAGGTCTGATCAAATTTTAAAAGTGGGAACTTTTAAAATCACAGAATACCAGGTTAGAAGGGACCAGAAGGGTCACCTGATGTAGCCTTTCTTGGGAAAAACACATTCTAGACAAGATGGCCCAGCAGTCTGTCCAGCTGAATCTTAAAAGTGCCCAATGTTGGGGAATCCACCACTTCCCTGGAGAGATTATTCCAATACCTGGTTGTTCTCTTTGAGAAAAATATCCTTCTTGTGTCCAACTGGAATGTCCCCAGGAGTAAATTGTACCCATTACCCCTTGTCTTTTCCACATGACTCCTTGTAAAAAGGGACTCTCCATCTCCTTTGTAGCCACCTGGAACATGATGATAAGGTCTCCTGTAAACCTTTTCTCAGGCTGAACAAACCTGGTTCTTTCAGCCTGTTCTCCTATGACAGGCTTCCCAGTTCTTTGATTATGTTTCTGGCCCTTCTCTGGGCTCTCTCCATCCTGTCCACATATTTTTTGCCCAGTAAGGACCAAAACTGAACACAGTATTCCAGGTGTGGCCTGATAAGTGCTGAGTAGAGTGAAACAATGACTACTTTCTTTGTGCTGGTGATGCCCTGGCTAATGGAGCCCAGTACTGGGGTCTTCTTTGCTGCAGCAACACACTGTTCACTCGTAACAAGCTTGTTTTCCACCAGGACCCACAGGTCCCTTTCCACAGAGCTGCTGTCCAGCTGGATAGATCCCAGCCTGTGCTGCACTCCTGATTTATGTTTTCACAGGTGCAAGACTTTACGTGTCCTTATTGAACTTCATAAAGCTCTTGTTAGCCCACTTTTCAAGCCAATTCAGGTCATCCTGCAGGGTAGCTCTCCTTTCTGTAGTGTCTACTTCCCCATCAGTTTGGTGTCATCAGCAAATGTCATCAGGATAAACTCGATCCCATTATCTGTATCACTCATTATGATGTTAAACAGGGTTGGGCCCAAAATCAGTCCTTGGGGCACCCCACTCATGACAGGTTGCCAGTTTGAAAAGGAGCCACTTACCACCATCCTCTGAGTAAGGTCTGTCAGGCACTTCTCCACCCACCACAGACACCACTTGTCTAGACTGTAGCATATCCATTTCTCTAGGAGAAGGATGTGGGAAACCATATCAAAAGCCTTGGAGAAATCCAGGTAAACAACAGCCACTCCTTGTCCTACATCAACCAAGCACATTACTTTATCATAGAAGTCANCCAATTCAGGTCATCCTGCAGGGTAGCTCTCCTTTCTGTAGTGTCTACTTCCCCATCAGTTTGGTGTCATCAGCAAATGTCATCAGGATAAACTCGATCCCATTATCTGTATCACTCATTATGATGTTAAACAGGGTTGGGCCCAAAATCAGTCCTTGGGGCACCCCACTCATGACAGGTTGCCAGTTTGAAAAGGAGCCACTTACCACCATCCTCTGAGTAAGGTCTGTCAGGCACTTCTCCACCCACCACAGACACCACTTGTCTAGACTGTAGCATATCCATTTCTCTAGGAGAAGGATGTGGGAAACCATATCAAAAGCCTTGGAGAAATCCAGGTAAACAACAGCCACTCCTTGTCCTACATCAACCAAGCACATTACTTTATCATAGAAGTCAATCAGGTTTGTTGAGCATGACTTGCCTCTGGTGAATCCATACTGGCCATATCCAATCATGTGCTTCAACTGACTTGTGATAGCCACCAGGAGGATTCATTCCATAACTTTCCCAGGGACTGAAGTGAGACTGATGGGCCTATAACTTCCTGGATCCTCCTTTAGGCCCTTCTTGTAGATGGGAGTGATATTAGCCTTCTTCCAGTCTTCTGGACATCCCCCAATCTGTACAACTGCTTAGAGTTTATGGAGAGAGGCCTCACAACGACATCACACAGTTCTCTTAACACCTTTAGGTAGATACTGTCAGAGCCTATCGATTTCTGGAGGTTGAACTCCTATAATAGTTCCCATACCAACTCTTCCTTCACTGATGGTTGGTCTGTGTCAGCATCAGCCTGGACTTTTTTCCCAAGGCTTGGGGCCCAAACAGTGCTGGTTTTGACAGAATATACTAAAACAACAAAGCTAAGCAAACATCATGAAGAAATCAAAATAGACAAGGTATGCAAAGGATGAAGATGGAAGACGAAGTGGCGTTTGTTGTACTGCAACCTTAGAGGTTGCCATGACTAGGATACTTTTTAAGTACAGAGATGATTTAAATTCTACATGGATGTGAAAAATAAAAAATGGTATGTGAAAGAAGTGGCATGTAAGGAGGTATTGCATCTGAAAATAAAAAGACTATGTCTTACAATTTAGAGAATGAATGTTTAAATTCTCGCATACAGCTTTTCTTTTTTAATTCAAATTTGACAGAATAGAGTGCTTTTAAAGAAATTGTCAACTTCTTTTGATTAAATAACTGTTACATTGAATAAGTGTTTCACTTTGTTCTTTTCCTTTTGTTAAAAAACCTGTTCTTCAAATAGTTTCTTTTTCTGGAAACTGTCAAATTTTCTATATACTTGCCCTATACATTTGTATGCAGACATCATATTTGCATATAAATGGCACTTTTTCTTATCTTTGTCAGTCTGGGTTTTAATTCTATATATTCAGTTTTTTAATGAAGTGGTAATGGAGATGTATAGTTTTATTTCTTTACTCCTTTAATGCACACACATAGATCTTTCTACAATATTTGACTACCCCATACAGGTCATACTAAGTACTTTTCTAACCTTTTAGCTGGTAAAGTAGACAGTTGTTGTTGGCTAGTCATATTTAATTTTTTCTTGGGTTATTTGTTATTCCAAATATTTCTAAAATATAGATAGACAATAATGGGTAGTCTGATTTATGATTTATTGACATAGTGCATAGTATAATTGAAAAATAATGCCCAATATGATTAGAAATCATCATATTTTCCTTAGATTAACAAGGATAATTATAATTTTATCTCCTACAAGAGGGTAAAGAATCTCTTTTAGAGAATCACCTGAGGATTTGTAATACTGGAGCCACAGACTTCTGGATGTTCAGATCAAGTAAATCATATGTGATATGCTATTATAAGGCATAAATTACTTAATAACATAACAGTAATTTTGTAGATGGTGTTGTATGACACAACGTCTGCTGTCAAGCCTTTCTCTCTACTAGAGGAAATAACACCTGTTACGCACTGGAAAACTTTTGTCTTTTTGATGTAAGGCTGCAAGAACTAGTGGGTGGTCACCATGGGTGACCACACTAGCAGGAGGGATCTCTGAAAGATCCAAGGTATTTAATCCTTGTGAAAGCCCCTTGTACCCACAGTGCACTATGTTCGGTTTGACAGAAAACATACAGGGTAGGCGGCACATATGGAAACAGTCCAGGATGAGCTTGTCACCTGCTTCGTCACGTGCTGTTACAATGTCTTTGTTCACAAGAAGAATGAGAACTGATAACACAAGATTATGCTATACTTTTTAGGAAGATCACCATGAATGGAGAGCTTTAACACATGAAAGGAAATTTTCTGAGAGATATGTGCACAGCTCATCTCATATTTCACATGGTAGATCATCAACACGAGAGAGCCACCAAATATTGAACAGAAGACTGCCCTCATGATTTGCCAAGTGCATCTCTGTCATCCACCTTTCCACTCCTACTGCATCAGGGATTAGAAAGGTGACTGCCTTTCATAAGGTCTAGGAAATATCCAGTACCCATAAAATTCTCAGCTCCTGGTATGTTAGGTGTCTGGTACACAACTGTTAGTGAAGGGGTTTCCTTGCATCGGAGTTCTCAAACAGTGTTGCTGTTACTGCCTTCACAAGGGATGGTTCTCCAACAAGAGGTAAGCATATTTTTCTGATGCACTGGTGTAGTGGATTTGACTTTGTTTGCCAGACTCTCACCCAGCCACTCTCACTCCCCTTCATCAACAGGACAAGGGAGAAAATAAGGTGGAAAAGCTCGTGGTTCAACAGGGAGATCACTCACCAGTTACCATCACAGGCAAAACAGACTCAGCTTGGGGAAAACGAAACTAATTTATTGCCAATTAAAAGTAGAGTAGAAGCAAAGACAAAACTAAAAACATTTCGCTACACTCTCACTTTCTTCCCAGGTCTACCTTCACTCTTGACTTTTCTACCTCCTTCCCGCCCCAAGCAGCACATGGGTAATAGGGAATGGGGCTTGTAGTCAGTTCACAATGCTTTGTCTCTGCCACTCCTTCCTAGCAGTTTCCTGCTCTGGTATGGGTTTCCTCCCACAAGCTACTGTTCTCCACTAACTGCTCCAGTATGAGTCCCTTCCATTGGGCACAGCCCTTCAGGAACAAACTGTTACAGCATGTGTCCCCCACAAGCCTTAACTCCTGCCAGAAACCCTGCTCCTGCATGGGCTTTCCATGTGCTGTAGCTTCCTCCGGAGCATATCCACCTTCTGGGGCATGGGGTCATCCATGGACTGCATGAGAACAACCTGCTTCACCATGGTCTTCTCCATGGGCTGCAGGGGAAACTCTGCTCTGGTACCTTCAGCGCCTCACCTCCTCATTTCTGAATAGATGTTTCTTATGATGTTTCTTTATATTAAATTGCTCTAGTAGTCTTTGTGGACTGTTTTCTGAATCTTTACATGATGCCTTACTCTTTCAAAACTGTACAAAAAAAGTGCACTGTTACCATTATTACATATATTTAGGACAGATTCTGTGGTCTGTATGTACAAACAAACTGTGCTGCAAATGAGTATCACAGTGGCAGACCATAGTCTACTGAATNGGGAAAACGAAACTAATTTATTGCCAATTAAAAGTAGAGTAGAAGCAAAGACAAAACTAAAAACATTTCGCTACACTCTCACTTTCTTCCCAGGTCTACCTTCACTCTTGACTTTTCTACCTCCTTCCCGCCCCAAGCAGCACATGGGTAATAGGGAATGGGGCTTGTAGTCAGTTCACAATGCTTTGTCTCTGCCACTCCTTCCTAGCAGTTTCCTGCTCTGGTATGGGTTTCCTCCCACAAGCTACTGTTCTCCACTAACTGCTCCAGTATGAGTCCCTTCCATTGGGCACAGCCCTTCAGGAACAAACTGTTACAGCATGTGTCCCCCACAAGCCTTAACTCCTGCCAGAAACCCTGCTCCTGCATGGGCTTTCCATGTGCTGTAGCTTCCTCCGGAGCATATCCACCTTCTGGGGCATGGGGTCATCCATGGACTGCATGAGAACAACCTGCTTCACCATGGTCTTCTCCATGGGCTGCAGGGGAAACTCTGCTCTGGTACCTTCAGCGCCTCACCTCCTCATTTCTGAATAGATGTTTCTTATGATGTTTCTTTATATTAAATTGCTCTAGTAGTCTTTGTGGACTGTTTTCTGAATCTTTACATGATGCCTTACTCTTTCAAAACTGTACAAAAAAAGTGCACTGTTACCATTATTACATATATTTAGGACAGATTCTGTGGTCTGTATGTACAAACAAACTGTGCTGCAAATGAGTATCACAGTGGCAGACCATAGTCTACTGAATGGTAATTTAGGACACTTCAAAGTTTTTTCAGCACACAGTCACCATTAAAGCACAGCATTGTTGTCGGAGATGTATCACACAAGCAGGTTTTGCTAAGATAAAATATTTTTTATTTCTTCAGGAAGCTTACCTTTATAAATTAATTTCCTATGGGGATTTGCAATCTGCAGATCCAGCAGTGTAGTAAATGAAAATGTGCTGCTTTGCTTGCCTGAACCCCTACTGACTCCATTGAGACTCTGTTTGGGAGTACAAATCTTATTGCATGTGTCTTTTTTGAAGGTCAAAGGTGAAACAAGGCACAAATTGTACAGACAAACAGTAAGGGTATTTTTATGGCATAGTATGGTGGAAAGGACATCAGGCAGTGCAATAAAATACTAAGCTGGCTTGTGGTGTTGACCCATTTCTCCTGAGACTGAAAATATTTTTATTTTTCTTGACAATTATTTTCTTCACTTTCACCTTCAGTTCACTGAAGCAAGTGTGTGGGTAAGCATACAGAAGCTGTAAAAGATGCAAAACTTCTTCTCCCAACATATGGTGTATATGGGAAACTGCTATTTCTACTGCACTGTTCACATAACAAACTAGAGTTTTAGAGATTGAAGTAAGAAAGGGAAAAACTGATGATGGCTGCTGGCATCATTCCTGAAATCACACCAGATTTCTGCAGGCTAAGAAAAGTGGTCAAAGGACATAATTCCTTAGAGATTACTTTGAAGCTTCTTCTGAGTATCCATAGAAGATCTTAGCTAAGAGCAGACTGCTCTTGCCAAGAGTAACTAAGACATTAAGTCACATTTCAGCACTGGCTTTCTGCTGCCATGGAGCCAAAAGTATTTTACCAAGATTTAAAACATCGTTAATTTCTGTCATTCCTGTATGCTGTAAAAGCTTTCATCCTATGTTTCATTGATCTTGCCCTTATATTTATCCCAAACAGCCTGAAATGTTTCATATTTAACTTGAGTATCTAAATCCGCCTCAGCTCTTTTTAACATATTTGTATGTTCACACATTAAATTATTTTTTATTTATTTTCATATATGAAATATCTTCAGTTAACTTGATAACTTCAAGTATTCCAAATTAAAACTTAATCATATCTACAAGTGATCAAACAACAAAGCAAAAAAATGTTGTGACAGAAAATAAAAAAAATTATAATATTTTCAAGATCTCCCAACACAGTTTGGATGGCAGACCACATGCTACACAATAAAAACTATAGAGTATAAACAAATAAACAAATTCATACTCCAATACCTATGTGGAAAAGAAAATGCAGTCTTACTCCAAAACATCACAAAATTCAGTCAATGTAAGCATGATCTTGCACATTTAAACTTAAAAAAAAAAAAAGAAAAGACATTAACTTCAAGAAAACATGGGAAGTTATGAGAAAGCATACTATTATTATTCACTTACGGTAGCATAAAGTTCCATTTCTTTTTATTCACAATAAATGCACACAGGTTAAGAATATATTTTCCCATATCCGTAGCCTCACAGGATCTTTCCAGATGGGTTCAGTATTTTGGCTGATAACATTACTTTTCAGAACACTGATCTTGAAAACAATAATCTATGGAAAAAGGAGTTTTTTACATCCTCTGGCCAGATTTTCCTTGAAATTACAAACATGCAAAAAAATTCTGCTCATCAAGGAAAAAAGTATCAAACTCATCATACATTTGGGCCATAAGAGCTGATCAATGAGTGTCAGCCCAGGGTTATTCACAGGATGGCAAACCTGAAGAAGTATTATTTTTATCGTAAGGATATCTTGGAGGAGTGGCTGACATGCCAGAGGGCTGTGCTGCCATCCAGAGAGACCTGGACAGGCTGGAGAGTTGGGCAAGGAGTAACTTGATGAAATACAACAAGGGAAAGTGTAGGGTCTGACATCTGGGCAGGAACAACCCCAGGCACCAGTATAGGTTGAGGAGCGACGTGTTAGAAAGCAGTGTAGGGGAAAGGGACCTGAGGGTCCTGGTGGACAGCAGGATGACCACGAACCAGCACTGTGCCCTTGTGGCCAAGAAGGCCAGTGGCATCCTGGGGTCTATTAGAAGGGGGGTGGTTAGTAGATCGAGAGAGGTTCTCCTCCCCCTCTACTCTGCCCTGGTGAGACC
>VWYH01000249.1:0-32173 GCA_013399365.1 Pampusana beccarii | reverse complement strand
GGGGATTGTGGAGTCTCCTTCTCTGGAGACATTCAAAACTCACCTGGACGCCTTCCTGTGTAACCTCATCTGCTCTGGCGAGGGAATTGGACTACATGATCTTTTGAGGTCCCTTCCAATCTCTAGCATACTGTGATACTGTGATACTGTGAGGGACTGACCAGATTAAGTTCTTTATGCTGACATATGCTTATGGGTAAAAAGTGTTTGGTACACTGAATAATGTAATACAGAGTCTTCCGCCACTACTAGGTCAATGGCTCTGATCTTGCTTTGGCTAGAAATGACTGAAAATGTTTTAATAAGGGTGCTGCAAGTAACTTATGTGAAAGAAGCTGATACTTAGTCTTGCTTCTTGAAGACAGAAATTTGTGTTAAAACAAAGCCACCTTCACAATTCCTCTTAGCTGTCGTGCTTGTTAATGTTGTCATCAGTGAAACCGAGGCCTGTGTGGATGGAGACTGAACTGTCTCAGGATTAGTATCTTTGGATCATGCTTGGTGTACATTGGTGAGGGAAGCCCATGGTGGTAACCTGTAGAATTATCCATCTCGTTTTCAAAACAGCACCTAGTGCAAAACACTAATGATCTTTTATGAAAGGGAAGAAGGGAAAATTTAATTAATTTAAGAACACAGATTTTCATTCACTCATCTAATAAAGCTATGTATGACCGCGGCACCTAGAAAGAGGTTTGAGAAAACTTTAGGACTTATCATCAGAGAAGCTATCAATAAGCAACTGCACTTAATGCAGAGGAGGTCACAATTACATGTATGACAGATGATGAGTTTATAAGGACAATTTGAGGTACTGGAATTTAATATTAAATAACATTTGAAGTACAGAAATATGTTTGTTACTAATCTCTAAGGACTGAAAACAAGTATGTATGTACTAATAGTTTTCAATAGTATCAGGATTTGGTAGACCATCAGGATATCTTTGATACTATCACTGTTACTTATGTTCAAGATAGCAATGGTGCTTCTGCCTCTGCCTTCTGCCTCAGGGAACCATTCTGTCTTAGAATTACTGTTCCAGCCCTACAAGACCTCCAGGGTGGAAGTGATGGCTGTAGCCTTCTTTTTGTCATAGTCAACCTTACTTCATAACCTCATGGCTTTATCTGACTTGTCAGTTGAGAACAAAGGTATCATTAAACATTTTCTCCCGTATGTGTCTTCTGACTCTAGATTTGCAAAAATGATTCCCTCCATACTTCTGCAAAGCACTGTTGCCTGAAGTGTTAAAATCTGCACGACACATAATAAACTGTTGTATATAGTTGTGTCACCTCAAGTCAGTAAGTCACTGAATTTTTTACACTAAGTAGACTTGCACTGTGCTAGGACTTCAAATATGAAGCTTCCAGCAAAAAGTCTAAGAGCATTGCTGTTGACATTCCTCTGAGTTGGAAGTGAACTGAATTTTTACAGGGCGTTGTGGTAGCAAAGAGGCTGTCTTTTTAAACAGTATAAAGATGACTTTTTGCTTAACCTTGCCAAGAAAGAATTCCTTGGAGTTCTTCACAAAAAGATGACATCAATCATGTTGTCCCAAGCACAATTTAGAATGGGAATTTCCTCTCTGTTTTCCTGAGTTATGACTGAACTATTCAACATAATAGTTTCTACTTTGTAGTGCATAGTACTCTGCTCCAAACACAATCAGATAGTTGCTTTATTTCAGTCTAGAGGTATCCGGTAATAAATTCCTGCTTTTACAGATAATTAAGAAGAGTTAATTACCTGTGTCCCCTTTGCTTGATTTAAAATATAATCATTAGCTGCTGATTAGATTTTAGATATTTAGAAATTTGACAGTTACATGAAATAAACTATTTATTAAAGTTGAATATAATAATGTAGAAAATTCCTCACTCAATGGACTTGACACTCACACAAGGACAGGCTTTTCAACAGGAGGAGTACTGAGAAGCAAGGCAACAGTGAGACAAATATAAGGGGTAATAATATTGTGATACTCAATTTCAGCACACAGAGGTTGTTGATGTTAGTCCTTTAATCAGAAATTCTGTTTCTTTTTGCACTGTTACACCACAAAGTTAGTCTCTGCTTCAGAAAGCAGTGAGAGTGGGCATGGTGTCTTCCCTCATAGCCCTTTTCAGTTATCCAGTATAAACATATAGAAAATCAGGCTACTTTGTGTCATTTTCAAAGAAGAACTTATACTGAATTTCTATCTGGCACTGGCATTACTTGATCTCTCTTAAATGACCTCACTTGTCAGATGAAACAGCTTCTATGCCAGTCACGTGCAATACCAGTTTTCCCGTTTGGTTTCCAAAGATCATGTTACATTAAATATAATTAAATATGGTAATGTTAAACAACTAAATCCTTTAGAGGAATTCTCTGTCAAATCAAGGGAACTCAATACATGGACTACTGGTCAGATAAAAAAATCCAGATCCCTGTCGATCCATCATCAGCTTGGTATTGGAGCAATCTGAGGCTGGGGAGAGGGCTTGCTTATGTGTCACTTATAAAAGCTCCACAAAACATTTTAAACAAAAAAGAAAACAAAACATAACAGAAATCTAACCAAAGTCCATTTTCACCTTTTGTTCTGACTATGTCTTGTGTCTATGCTTTTTGTAATTTATTTTACAAAGTAATCTCATTTTAAGGAGAGAAAGCCCAAATCTTGAATCAGGAGCCTCTCTAACTGTTGCCTTTAGTTCAGGGAGAACGTAGAGCTACTGCTGCTTTCTATTTTATAAATATCAAGCATCTTAAGTTTCACCTAACTCACTGAAGAATTTACAAAGCCATTTTCTTCTGATACTTTTTTCACCATTAAGTGGTTCACTTAGCAATACAATCTGGTTATCTAGGCAAAAGAAATGCAGCATGATTTTACATTAGGTATAGTTTTCTTATTTATCAAATATACATGGAAAACCAAACAGTATTCACACCAACGAATAACATGTCATCTATAAGAATGAACACAAGCAAACAGGTGCTAAGATCAAAACAAATAATTTTGGATGTCTTTTTGCAAAATGGACTCATAGGTGGCAAGCAATTCTTTGCATTGCATCGAACTATAATCCAGCAGTGTTGCTGGTTTTTGTTTGTTTGTTTTATTTGTTTGGTTTTGGTTTTGTTTTCAGTGCTGCATAGTGAACTAAGGAGAACTGTGAAAGAAAAAGAAAAAAGGAAAAAAAAGGAAATGCTTCAATTCACTCAATGTGTCAGTTATATCCCATGCAGATGTTTCTATTGTCACTTTTTTTGGTCCTGCTTGTGTGTATTTCTTCTGTGTTATTTTTTTAGAACTCTTAATTCATATGATTTTTATTATTATAGTACAAATGTTTAGTCAACAGGATTCTCTTACAAGATCCATATTTACATTAATATCCATGTAGCAGCTTAATTGAGCAACAGAAGAGCTGTTATTCTGTTATTGATGTCTCTGCTGTATCATGAAGGCAGCAATTTAGCATAAAGCTATAAATAGAAAAATACAGTGGATGGAACTGGTTAGTCTTGTGTTTTTAATATTCCCTTCAGGGTAAAGTACGACTTAACCTAATTACAGTGGTAGAGATTTCACTGCAGGGAAAACTGTTGTTTTTCTATTTGACAATCAAGTAATTATCTTCTCTGCTGAATGTTTTACTGGATGTTACTGATTAAGTCATCCACAAGAACTTATTTAAAATTTAGGAAATGATGCTACTGTTATAAAAATTTAATCTTCAAAAATTTTACAAAAGCTCTTTGCGGGGGGCAGTTTTTTAACAGCTACCTGTCAGAATGCTTACTTAAGCAGAAAGCAGGTGTTCTTTCTGCTCCTTATTTCAGGGCATGGACTCAGCCTGCAGTTCCTTCATTCTTCTTGGGGCCATAAGGCTTCTGCTGAGTGCTGGCAGCAAGTTCTCAGAAACAGTAATGAAAGTGATGATAGAGCTATATAAGTAGCATCATTAGTTGGATGATAACAGGACTCAGGATTACATGTCATTGTCCAGATGTTTCAGGAAAGGGGAAGGGAGGTAGCAAAGAGGTTTTTCTTATGAAAGGATCTGCGAGCAACCCTAATCTGCGTCTGTCCTTGTGGAAAAATCTGCAAGCAACCCTGTCCTAACCCTGGGTTAGGAGTCCAAACTGTGTAATTACATGCTCCATCCTCAGGTTTTGTTTGTTTAATTTTCAGTTTTCCTGTATATGCATATAGTATTTGTACATTCTTTCCTGATTATGTATCTGTAAGAAAAGCCAACAGCCTGATCAAATGAAAAGGTAGAGTAGACAAAATCTTTCAGTCTTCTTAATGAGATCCAGAACTTCCCATGCATGAGCTTAAGTTTATTTGCACTTCTTATTCTGAGTTAATAATTAAAAACAGTGCATTATGTTTTTTGTTTAGGTTATCAGTGCTGTCCTCACCCATAATGTCTTCTTGTTAACTCACCTGTCTTATTGTTATTAACTCACATTTCTCAGTTTGTTTTCCTTAAGAGTATCTTCTTATATTTGAACTACCTTCTCTGTGATCACACTAATGGAAATATAAGTCTTCAAAATCTTAGTTTTATAGAATGAAAGAAAAAATGAAAGAATTAAAGAGAAACATTGTAATATTTTAAAATTAAGGTGCCTGAAACATTTCTGCACCCATTTTCTCAGCCTCAGAGAGCTAAAGAAAACATGATTACTTGAAAGTAAACACTGGAAAGGGTTCTACTGAATTCCTGAGACATGTCCACCAAAGTTGTATGTTATTATTTGTATGTGGTACATATACATATGACATATAGATGCATTTTGTTGTACAAATATGAAAGTCATATGAAAAAATCTAGTCACGTATTCACGCTTTAGGCATTTGCTGTTATTGTAGCAGAATCTACATTACATCTTGTGGAAAACTGTCTAATGTTAGGTGTTTTTGAAGTTGTAGGTAATGATTATTTTGGGGTTTTGTCACTGTTCTTTTGTTTAAATGTAGTCAACACAAATTATATCTGGGCTGAGTTTGCAGTATTTGGAGCACTTGAATGTAACATTCCTTTGATAGTTAGATTACACTTGTCTTGCTACTTCACTGTAAATGTAATTTGAGGGTCTTGTTGCTTGTTTCTGGTAAGTGCTATGACTTGAAGATGAAAATATGCCACATTGACTTGTTGGTTCTACTTGAAAAAGACATAGAACTGTCACTGCTAAGAAAGAAGAAAATATTTCATCGTCTCCATTAAACTCCAAGGGCTTAGGACATCTGCTGTGTTTACAAAGTTTTGAGTACTTTTTGTTCAACAGCTGTGTACAACTTCAAAGCAAAGATAATATTGGATCCTATTTAAAATGAAATAATACAGCATCGGAGAATCTTTGTATGAAACCACAGAGATTTTTCTCAGACACAATAGAATCATTTTAATTTCATATTCACAAGAAAAATCTAAATATACCACATCTAAAAGAAGTGAAAAAAATGTATTGTAATTCAATTTCTTCTTCCTACAAACAAATAAGTTTTACCTTCCTTAATGTTTTAAAAGGTAGCTTTGAACTTTGTGCACCAGAGAGAATCTAGGAAGGTACTAGAAAGAAAACATCCACTCAAAGGCCTATCAACATAAACCAGAGCTGCTCATGTCAGACTGCTGCTGCTGCTACTGAATCTGTAGCTAGTGAATCTATTTCTTTCATGTATGTGTTATGTTATTTCATCAAAAATAATATAAAAGCTACACAAAACTCTGTGCTCACCTGTGCTGTATTGCCTTATCCACTAATGAAGGGAAGTTTCATAGTAGCTCCTATCAGTATCAGTTTATTTAAGATCTGTCCTACTTCTATTCAAAACCATAAATACACTGTATGTTGAGTAGTTTAGTAACTAGTTGAATCTCACTTTTATTCCCCCACTACTATGTTTGTGGATACAAAAATGGCACCAATTAACTTTAGTAGTAGGCTGGAATACAAATCCTCCACTACAGACCTGGTAGATGGAACACTCATTATGCCAGACCCTGGAAAAAAATAATTCTAAGGTGAAAATCCATTTACCTTTGTGGTAAAATTGAAGTTGTTTCACTCCTTGCATTGAGATCCCAAGTAGTCTTTGATCCTATAAGAAAGCTAAACTGGAAACCAAATAATAGCTAGGATGTGCCTAATTGTGCTGGAATGGTGAGAAGTAATTTGAACGTATCGGATTGGAAAAGCCAATATGTCCCTTACAGTCTGAAAGAAATACTTTTCACACAGAATACATTGCTATCGTCCAGTATGAGGACTTGATATATCAGTGGTAACCATCCCATGTGCAACAAATACAGGTCTCTAATCCATTGGGTACTAACTCCTCTAAGGTATTTCCCGTTTCAGACACTACTAGGGGTTGAACCTTCAACTCAGAAGCAGAAAGCAGAAGCCTTTCCTGTTGAACTGGAAAAGGCAGCTGAGAACAGTAACAATATTATTTGCTCAGTAGTATATTATTTTAGGTATAAGATTAATTGCTCATATACCATGTGTGTTATAAACACACATTCAACGGATGTGAAAATCTGGGATGGTGATAGGGAAACAAAAGCAGAAGAAAATTTTTTGTTCCAGCCCTTTGTGTGCCATACCATGATACTGTCAGGCAGTATTATACTACCAGTGTTTATATCCCTAGTTCATTCTTGAAATTTATATAAGTTAAGGTCCTTCTTATCTAATCAAATTCTACTAGAATGAGATACACCACATTGATGTCATATCTATTTGAATAATATAATCAAACAATCTGGAATTCAGTGGAATTGTTTGCTTATTTATCTCTTTATCTTCCAGTATATAATAAGTATAACACTGAATTTAGTGACAATAATGCTTAGGCAAACACATCTTTAAGGGGAGGCATTATACTAATTACTACTTCTTCAAACACATTTATTCATTGCTCAAGAAACTTTTTGTAGTGATAGCTATCATACTATATTTGTATGATAAAGCACTTTCTATCAAACAGAAGATGTGTATTATGTGTCAGACTTATGCTAGCACTGTTCTACTGTATTTTACAGCAGTAAGGAATTTTAAGGAATTTTTTAGGTACAAAGAGATTAAGTGTTTGCCACTGTTTCAGTTGCATAAATTCATGTAGTCAATGTTACCCTTTCTTAGTAGTATGCAATTTACGCACATTTTCTGTAGATTCCCAAGCTTCCTCTCTAGCTATGGAACACGGATAAATCATAGTGTCCAAACCGTTTGATTTCAGCCACCTAATGGTTGAAATATAACAAAAAAGATGGCCTGCTTATTTCTCACCCATCTATTTCTACATTTTGAAAAATAAAATAGAAGAGTTGTTTAAGGTGTCCTTTGACCTTCAAACATCACAAGGTCAGAAATATCTACTGAGGTCATTAGAGTAAATCAAGTAGTAAATAATACAAAAATATATGGTGTTTTATTTGCAAATCCGTTTGTGGTGGTGGTGTTGTTTTTGTTTTGTTTTTTAATTAATTTTTAGGCATGTACTTCTAAACATGACGTTAAAACATGAGAAAAAGAATTTGATAAGAAATCAGGGGAATTCAAAGAGAGTTGAAAGGGAATATTTTTCCACCTCTCAGGGTTTTCAAACTTTTTCCCTCCATCGTTAGCTAGCAACTCTTGCAAACAAACTCATCATTTCTGGATGCTTCATAACAAGAGTTTGATGAAACTAGAGAGAAAATCCTGAAAAAATCTAGGCAAACAACTGGTGTATTACCTAGGTGACCTGTTCTGTCTGTTCTCACTTTCACTCTTTTTGTCATATCTTAATTCTTCTGTAGGGACTGCTGGAAAAATATAGGATCTTTTAAATTATATGATCTGATATGCAACAAAAATCATACAAAATATGTATTTTATATACATTTCTAAGGATGAAGAAATTTGTAAAAACCATCTCCTAAGCAAACAGATATCCTCAGATAGAAAAGAATGTTAAATACGCTGTACTTTGTTTCAGGAAAAGATGATCACAAATCGTTCATTGACATTGTCCAGAAGTAACTTTATATCAATCAACAAGCCTTGCTTTTCCACAAATATTGATAATAAACAATGGAATACACTGCCAAAGAATTGTGTGTAAGCTCGAAGTGCTTTGTCCAAAAATCTGAACAATAGAATCACATTCATCCTACTGAGATATACAAGCACTGGTGTAATCATGAAACCTCCAGCTTAAAAGGTCCTTAAACTGTTAATTGCTACAAACTATACCATGGAAAGATTAATTCTTTCCACCAATATCTGCTTTCTGATTGTCATCAGTGGTAATATACCAGGCTGGTCTTCATTACACTGCTAGTTTTCTTTTCTTAACCTGCTGTTAGGGAGGATCAAAGTCGGTCCACTCCCCACAGGCAAGGAGCCAGGAGCTGAGGAGTGAATGCGAGGAAGGTGGGTTGATGCCCTCATCAGACAAAGAGTCAGGGCACTGTTGAGCTCCTTAACTTAGTCCATTGGGCCCCTTAACTCAACCCACTGAGCTACAGAGGAGTAAAAAGGACTCAGTGTGCTGACACCTCTTCTAAAAATTGAGATGGTCCTTTTCCACTTTTTTCCCTATCAAAAGTAGCTATTAACCAAGCCATGTTTTGTCCGTGAGTGACTTTTCATAGGTTAATATTAATACGGGGGTTGTGAAAATGGGCAGTCAAGTTAATAATTATTTTAATGACCTGAAGGGGCTGCCTACCTTCTTCATCAAGCGGGTGGCCTTTCTTTTCTATAAAGGTGTAATTACAGCTGAACACTTTTGAATTTACTGCAATACACCTTAGAGTGCATAATAAAACTATCATTCATACTTAAAATCAATGAATGATATTTAATCAACAATTAAAGTCAATGAATAATATTTAGAAAACAACTTGTACATCTCACATAAAAAAAAACAAAGGAAAAGAATTGATAATATATGATTCAGTTCATGCATATGAAGAAAGACTTTGTAAGCCCATCGGTAAAGTTAGAAGACCTTAAGCACTATTTAGGACACCAGCCTTTCTGAACTAAGCATATTTTAATAAAAACTAGATTAAAATAATAATCCAGTATTTTTATGTTTTCCTCACCATACCTTATGTTTTATATGTACTTTGTTTCCTTCTTTACCTGAACTAAAGGAAGTCAAACCATTACCAGTAAATTGATAGATTCCTAAAACAATCATACTTTTTTCCTACCAAACCTGCAATTTTATTCTTTTTATGAAATCTATCTGATAGCATAAATTCTTCTTCTAATATGACTGGATAGACCTAAGAAATTCTGAATATGAGATTTGTACATCACAACCCTATATTCAAAAAGCTGTTCTAGTGAGCTATAAAAATCTCTCAAACAACCTTCATAGAAACTTGATGGAGAAGCTAAATAGAACTGTCTTTTCCAGGAAAATCTTGTTCCTGAGTGAAGACTTCCAATATAGGTGCAATGATTCTCAGGTTAAACTCTTTTTAGCTGTATTACAACCTCTGCTTTGATCATTTGTTATGTATATGATACATACAGTAATGCAAGAAATTACATTCTGGCTAATATGATAGTAACTGGTAACTTTCACTTAACAATAACTAATTTAGATGAATTATTTTAATTTCTTTTAAGAAATACAAATGCTACCAATTCCTTAATTCTCACTTCACTTACACTGAATTTAGAAACCTTTCTTTCTGGTGAAAAATTACAAACATTGGCTTTTCCTCCACACTGAAATGCATTTGGTGTTCAAATGTACTCCTTCCATCAGCTAAGTTATGTTGGACACTGGCTGCAATGTTATGTAACTTGAATACCACTGTCTGTTTGACTTCTATGTTATATACTTGGTAACATGGTACCAGAAAAATAAAATGGTGTTTATAGTTTTCTTGTGGTTATTGAAGTAGTCACCTCACAAGTATAGATGTGGCTTAAGTGTTAGTTTATGTTGCAAAGGATCGCTAGTCTGTTTTTTGTATGTTGCCTTATTATTGAGTTGTGCTTCTAAGGCTTCTCTAGATCCCAAATATCATGACTGAGAGTTAAATAAGGTGCCCAGACTGGCTTTCAGAGTAATAATTTACAAATAGAAAATAAACTAATGGAAGCTAAGATTCTTGCTGATGTTAAGAATAACCTGGTTTAAATGGCTTGCATTCTGTATTACAAAGGATCAACATGGAGGGAGGCTGAGATTCTAATTCCCATACTGATTCTAGAACAAATTTAAAGGAGGTGATCAGGTAATAAAAAAGGATTTGGTGGAGAAAGAAGCGCAAATGGAGAAACTAATGCATTATTCTTAAAGTTAGAACGTGCTAGGAGAAGAAGAGTATGTAAAGAAAAAAAGGGATTTTTTTCTTCCTAGAGATGGATGTCAAAAGTATGCTGTGCTAATGACAATACGTTTCTCATGAGCTACACTTATATGCCTACTTTGGGATGTTTATTGTTTACAGAAATTCACAGACAAGAGTTGCCTCTTGAAAGATGAGTCTCCTACAGGGATACAGGTTAGGGAAGTAGTCAAACAAATAAAAAGAAAATTCAAACAAATAGTTTACATTTTGAAAGTTAAAAATAAACAGTTAAGATGTTTTGGATTTACTTGCATGTTTTTTGTGTCAAACTTTGATATATCAGAGAACATAAATACATTTCATAAAAATGTAGCATGAAAAGGTAACATGGAAGGGTGGAAATGTTGAGAGCAACAACAAAATACTAATTCTGAAAGAAACAGTAGTAGAAAATGTGATATAGTGAAACGACTGTATTTTAAACCAGCTAAGAATTTGAGACTGTTATTGCTGAGCAGTCATTACACAGTGTTAAGGCCTTTTTTTTTTTTCTGACACAATCTCATCAGCAAGTAGTCTAGGAGTGCGGACGTTGGGAGGGCAAACAAATAGGACAGTTGACCCAATTGACCAAAGGCGCATCCCAGACCATGTGATGTCTTAGTCAGCAATGGAACTGGGGGAAGAAGGAGGACATTTGGAACTATAGTCTTTGCCTTCCCGAGAATTTGTTACAAATTATAGAGCCCTCCTTTCCTGGAAATGGCTGAACAGCAGCCTGGCAAGGGGAAGTAGTGAATTAATTCCTTATTTTGGTTTGTTTGCACATACAGCTTTTCCTTTATCTATTAAACTGTCTTCATCTCAACCTGTGTTTTCTCACTTCTATCCTGATTGTCTTGCCTATCCCACTGTGAGAGCTGAGTGAGCGGCTGTGTGGGGCTTAGCTGCTGTCGCGGTTTAAGTAACAGAATTTGTCAAAGTGTGGGGGGGGGGTTTTGTGTGTGTGTGGGGGTTGTGTGCCTTTGTTGTTATTGTTGTTGTTGTTTTTGTTTTATGTGCATCTATCCAACTGACTGTCCTGTGTCGTGGCGGGAGGCAGTGAGAGGAAGTGGTCTGAGTCAGGTGACCACAAATTGACCAGTTGGAGTATTCCATCCCATTCATGACATCCTGAATATAAAAGGTGGAGACCAGAAGGACTTCTCTCTCTCGCTCTCCATGTGCCTGGTCGTCTACTGCTGCACTTCACTCCTTCTTCGTCTCTGCCACCCCTGCAAACTGAGGCTTTGTAATAGACTGAATCTAGTTTCGGTTGGCTGTGGGATCCTGCCAGAGCAGTTGCTGGGAATTGCAAGACTGGTTCTATTATATTTGTTCTGCTTTATTTTTCTCTATGTTTATTTAGTAGCATTAGTAAAATGTTTTCAAATTTTCCAACTCTCTTCTCTCTGTCCTTCTTTTCTTTTCCTCTCAAAATCGCCTGTCCTTACTGAAAAGGGGGAGGAGGAGGGGGCGGAAAGAGGGAAGGGGGAAGAGAGTTAAGGAAAATACATCTGCCATGGTTTTTGATTGTCTCCCCGTGATCAAACCACGACACTGACTTTTGTTTTGCTTCTTCTTCCATCTATATATGCTTATTTTGTACTCTTATGTCTTATAACAAAAGACTAACAGAACATACAAAACCAATTTATATCTTCTGTTCAAAGACACTATTTCTCACTCTAAGTCCAGGCAAAGAGAAAGATGGTAAGAGTTGCTGCTAAGAGAGCAAATAATTGCATTTCATTCTTCACTCAAATTCTGCATCTTCAAAAGAAGTTTAATACCCAGATTTCTGGAAAAATGCAGAAGTGGATTCTTACGTGCTTCACTTGGATTTGCTGTATATTTTTGTCACTTTTTAAAAATCAGTTTTTTAATTCACAATTTTCTTAATTCACCACCCCCTCAAACCTTTTGTTCCATAATGGAAGTCTGTTATTGGATAGATACCATTTCTTCACACGTTGCTTTTTAAAATTGTGCATTTAGGTGACTCCATATAATCTCATTTTTTGATGGAGAGTCGGGAGAAAGCTGGATGAGTGAAATGAGTGTTCAAATCCCAAACCTCTACTTCAACATTTAGCAAAGAGTTTCAAACCTATCTTTAATTTTCTAGGCTTTGTAAGAATTTTGAATTTTCTCATGATATATTATTTTTGAAAATTACTTTGTCATTTTACAGAAAAGTCCAGCATAACTTATATCAAATGCTGCAAAAATGAAAAGATGACACAAAGACCATGTATTTAATATCAGTCTCATTTAAAAAAACACAGAATCACACAGCCATGACTTACAAATATTTTAACATGAAGTTTTAGATAAATTGCAAACAAGTTTATCACCAGAAGAAATTACAGTCCTGTTCTCCATGAACACTATTTCCTAAAGTCATCCAGGACAATTCTGTCCTGGCATAAAGTGAGCATTTGGGGCCTGGACTGTGTTCTGTGTGTAGGGGAGTCTTCATTGTCACTGGGGCTGACAAAGGAAGTGTCACTAGGAAGCAAGCATAAAGCATAGTACTTCACTGAAATTCATAATGTTTTCCAGTTACAAAGATTAGAAGATAGATGGAGTTTTTAATATTTTCAATTATTATTTTTAATCATAGTAGAACTAAAATTAACAAGACATTTGAGAACACTTGGAAAGTTGTTTATTCTCATAGTCATACAAATATTTTTCCTGTGTCTTTTACTTACATTTCAATGTGTTCTGAATTTTTACTTCCACTTTCACCTTCTGTTATTTTGTTACAACTTTGATTGTCTTTGTTTATTTGTTCTAAATTATATTTAGCAAAAATCAGGCATCGTTGAAGTGCTATTGGTTTATGTTTTTTTTTAAGAAAGGTCTGAGTTTTTCCGGTTTTGCTATAGAGTTATGCCGATGGCCCAGAGCAACATTTTCCCCCCACCTTTTCTGTCTCCTCAGCATACTCATGATATCTGGATCATGTTGTTTTGAAGTTTTCCAGGCATGCTGACTTTTGTGTGTATGTTTTAATTAATTAATTTTGTGTATTTTTTCTGCAAGATAAATTAATTATTTTTAAACAAAACAGTGCTTGAATTTTCTATATCTTATTTATTTATTTATTTTTATTTTGTTTCTTGTTTTTTGTTATCCCCTGATCCAGTTCAGCCAGACCTCGCTTGGACATATCCTGAATAAAGACAAAAGCTTTGCTCTAGCCACTGTATCTTACAAAATTTAAAAGGAAAATGTTTTTTCTCTGTTGTAGTTATAGTATTTGATGACACCAGGCTGAGTGGTGTAGTTGACATGCTTGGGGTATGAGGAGCTTGAGAAGTGGGCCCATGTGAACCTCATGAGGTTCAACAAGGCCAAATGCAAGGTCCTGCACCTGGGTCAGGACAACCCCGTGTATCAACACAGGCTGGGGGAGGAAGGAATTGAGAGCAGCCCCATGGAGAAGGACTTGAGTGTGCTGGTGGATGAAAAACTGGACATAAGCTGGTAATGTACACTCACAGCCTGTAAAGCAAACCGTATCCCTGTCTGCATCAAAAGAAACATGGCCAGCAGGTTGAGGAAGATAATTCTACCCCTGTGTTCCACTCTGGTGAGACCCCACCTTGAGTAAGGAATTCACCTCTGTAGCCCTCAGTACAGGAAAGACATGGACCTGTTGGAGCAGGTCCAGAAGAGTGCCACGAAAATGGTCAGAGGGCTGGAACATCTCTGCTATGGGGAAAGGCTGAGAGAGTTTGAATTGTTCAGCCTGGAGAAGAGAAGGCTTTGGGGAGACCTTATTGCAGCCTTTCAATACTTAGAAATGGCTTAAAGAAAAGATGGGGACAGACTTTATTAATAAAAGGGGCTGTTGTGATAAGACGAGGGGTAATGGTAAATTGTTTACTCCCTGTGACTTCAGTTTCCTTACAGCATTGTAATCTTTCAACATGATAGAGCCATTTCATTTCCAATCCTTAAATTTATTTTAATTTTTTCTTCAGTACTAGGAAAAAGAAACTGTTTCTTTAAAAACAAACCAACCAACCAACCAACAACTAAGTACCCTCTGTTAGGGTTGGAAACTAATTTTGATAGATCTTGAAACATTTTTTACAAAATAGAAAAATAATTATGCTTTTCTGTAGTGTGTTTAGTTAACAGTATAAATGATACTTCTTCATAAGGAGAATTTCACTCTGATCTGACCTGATACAGTTTATATAATTGTGTCCTTTTTATTTACCTTTTGTGCTTCCTAACTGTACCCATGTTTGAAGAAGAATATACTGCTGTGGACTGTTAAAAATTAGTGAAGCAAACATGAAGAGATGAAGTATTTCTGAGCAATAATCTAGTACTTCAGGGCCAGACATGACAAAAGTCAATAGCACTGTATGATTATCTTCATTATTGATCTATTGATTATAGAGAAAAACCCTGACCTAAAATCTCTCTCTGAAAAACAAGAGACACTCCTTTTCTGAAGATGGATTGAAGTTTAGACCTTCCACTCTGATGTGAGATTGAAGACACCTGAATGCTCAGGTATACTGAAAACTTTGCTAAAAGAAACAGATTATAGATGCCAGTGAAGTCAAAGTGGCAGATGCTGCTCTAGTCTTTTAGTTATTTCTTTTTAAAAGCTATTCAGGGTATAATTTTAATGCTTATTTCTAGAGTTGCTATTCTATAACGCCACCGAGACTACTACTAGAAATAACAGATGACCTTCACAAATTACTCTTATTTTTCACTCAATTTCAGTGTGAAAAAAAATTTCATTTCTATTCATTCTTTTTGAGACCGTAAGATTTTTAAGAAGATGTAAAGATGCATATTTATAAGTGAATGCACCCTGGATATGGTGAAAAAGGACTAAAAAAGACTAAAAAAACCCCTTTCAAAGCCAAAAATATTTACCTGTAAAATAAGTCCCTTCCCTGATCCCTCAAAAATATCTTCAACAACTTCAAAAATATAATACAATAACATCGATAGTATATTAAAAAAATCTCCTTCTTGCATTCTTGCTTTTCAAAGATAGACATAACTTCCTAGGTTCAGTGTGGCAATATATCTGGTGCACTTAACGATGTGTGGAGGCAACCTGGGTTCAGTGGCCTCTTCTGCTACAAACACCACACTATCTTATGAAAGCAAATGAGGAACTGACAGTCTCCAGATGCCAAAAACTGCCGAACTCCAGATACAGGATGAAGCCTGGGGTACCATTTACAGGTTATGAGGGTTGTTCCATAGCAGTCTCAGTTCTGGTGATTCCTAGAGAGGCTGAAGACTAGCACTAATACAGAGTTCCAGCTTTATTTGCATGAGGCCTTTAATCTTTTTCAGTTTCAAATGTGTGCAATTTTAAACAAAAAAGCGGCACTTTCTACCTTCATCTGCCATGTCTACTTATCCCCACATGTTTTGACATGGTTGTACAGTGCTTCACACAACAGGATTCCTAATTTATTTCAATTGGGCTACAGAGATATTGTGTAGTGGAGCAGCACAGAAATAACACAAGCTATCAAAAACAATCTGCCTTTCCATAGCCACCTATGCTTGGTCCTATGTATGGACAAAAGTCAGAACACTGCTTTCTAGACCTGCTACTACATTAACAAGAACTAAACAAAAGCAGAGCCTGTTAGCTTGGGCTTAGAGCTGAACTAGTGGGGCCAAATTTCCAGTTTGAATAATGGGCGTAAACCAGCTACTTCAGCATACAGAAGCCAAGAACTTCAGAAAATTCTGCATTGCATGAAACAGACACATCCTGAAGATTTACATAACAGAAGTGCTAAAATCATTACATAATCATGTAAGCATACAAATATACTTTTTACTTACAA
Organism: Pampusana beccarii; assembly: GCA_013399365.1. Lineage (NCBI taxonomy): Eukaryota > Metazoa > Chordata > Aves > Columbiformes > Columbidae > Pampusana > Pampusana beccarii. Next base: position 15,960 of record VWYH01000249.1, on the reverse strand, counting down.
CCCTGAGAGAACACTTTCCCCGGATGTTTTCTTTCCATGGCTTTAATTTATCTCTGAGAAGAAAATCAGTCATCTTGTCAAAATCATTAGATTTTCTCTTTGGAAAAGTTTGTCTGCTTATATGAGAAGTATAACTTTTAAAATATGACTTGGAGAAACATAAGTATTGTACCAAATCCTGTAGTAGCATTAATGCAATATTTTAAAATGTGTACTTATTTCTACCAACATGCTTTCTAGTGAGACAGAATTCTGTTCGGAAGTTAAATTCCCTTTAAAATCAATATTTGTTTAAGTGCCTTTATGTCACTTATTTTGGGATGCTTCTTTTACCAGAGAGTTAGTATGTGAGAATTAATGGAAGCCTGTTTAAACTGTTTAAACCACTTGGCTAACATTAGCATATTTTATTTTGTTTTGACAGGGGACTTCCTTTAAGCCTCAAATGACTTTGCATATTGCTTTGTTCTTTCTCCCATCTTCATGTAAAAAGCATGTAATGCCCTGATTTTTTTATTACATTTTAAAATAAGGAATGAAACAGAAAACCTGGTATTTTGAATAGAAAAATATAGGATGACTAGATGGATTTTATTATTTTAAACATTTCCATTATTTGGCTAAATTTTTTGCCTTGTTCCATACACATGAGTGCTCTCTTCCCCATTATTATTTTTCGTAATGAACTCTTGAATATGTGGCTAAGTTTATAAGAAACAGATAAACTGTTATGGCAGGAAAGGTTACAACAAACAGAAGACTTTCTAAGGCTTACTGAAAACAGAAGGTTATTTCCTTTCTCCCATCTGTGAAAGCATGTAAAATTGCAGGGAAATATGTATAGTCAATTTAGAGTAGAATTTATTTGATAGTGATCTTACATCAGTGCAACTTATTTTTTCCAGTGGGATTTTCTTCTACCTGTTTACCAGCATAATACAAATAATATGTTATAGTTTTGGGGTTTCATTACATAAGACAAACTCTGCATTTTCTGAAGATTTGTGTTAAGAAAAATTGTCTAATTCAGCACAGTAGGAATAATAGAAATTCATGTTAAAAATATAACTGTCATTTTTTTAAATATGTGTTTCTAGCAAAAATTTGTGACTTACCTAATTGCCACGCTCATATCCATTTTTACCCTTATTCTTTTATGTAAGTAAAACTAGCAAAAAAATTATGGATAAGTTTGAATGTCTCAGGCCTCAAGGTCAAGTCCAATGTTTCCATGAGTTAGTCAAAGAGATCACCCTTCTAAGTTTGAAAATGTTACTCAAAACAGAATTTCAGTTTTCCAGACAGCTATAATTTTCATTTTTTTTTCTGCAGATAGATATAACTGAAGCAAACTAGATGTAGTTTTTTCCATTTCATTAGTTGGGAGACTGCTTCTAATTCATGACACAAACATTCTGCATTATGTTGGAAGTATTTTGTTTCCTTAGTCCCAAGCTTCTGCAAGATCTTTCTTGAGATTTGATCTTTATAAAAGTTTTGCTACAGCCTTCCCCAGTGGAAGAATTCCAGCCTTACTCCCAGCCATCTTTTGCCTCTCATAGTGTATCAAAATATTGCTGTGGTCAGTAACTACACACAAATGGTGCTGGGTACTTGGAGCTGACCAAATAGAATATTGATGACTTATTTTTTTTCCCTTCCATCTACAACTTACTGGACACAGATCAGAAATTTCTAAAGAAACACCTGATGGAAAAAACCTTTTATACCAACAAATTTCATGGTCAAGTCTGATCAGAAAAACAATTTTACCAAATTTTGCATGGTTAAGTTTTGTTATATGAGAAAAATATTCTTGTTTCTACATGGTTAAAATGAATTCCATAAAGCATAAGATACTTCAGTGTGGTTTTATTGTTGTTATTTTTGTTTGTTTGTAGGTTTGGGTTTTTTTGTTTGTTTGTTTGTTTTGTGTTTTTTTTTTAACTTAAGCCACTTAACTGACTAAAGTAAAAGCTCCTAAGCAGGTCAATAACTAAGGAATGCATCATACTCAGACCTTGTTAAAGAATTCAAGTAAGTAAGTTAAGAGCAGAAAGTATATCTTATTTTTAAAGATCTTGGTGGATTACCAGCACAAAGGCTGGTGTAGCTGTATGGATTCTCAGTGAATGAGCAGTACTAGAAAGCTGAAGTTGTTAGTAATCTGACCTCTTCCCCTCAAGAACATGATGCTAAGAGCAAAAAAACAGCAGTGGTGTGTTAGTAGATCCAATCAATAAGACTCATGGGTTTAGGTTGTTTAGTCGTAAAAAATGTGAACAACAGGTCAAAATGTATTAAATCCAGTTTCCAACAAATTAATTCAATTTTACAAGAAATCCTTCCAATTCATAATGTTGCAGAAAAATGTTGACAGTAATTAGTCGACAATAAATGATGTGATGGATAAAAGAAGATTTTAAATTCAAATAAACAATATATATATTTCTGTTAGATTAGCATATAAACTAACCAAGTTTTTGTGTATATCCTTCTGCCTTGCAATGCACCTTTAATGTCAGTGACAATTTACTTAGAATGTCCTGAGTTGGAAGGGACCCACAAGGACCACGGAGTCCCGGCACAGGACAAACCCAAAATTCACACAATGTGTCTGAGGGTCTTGCTCAATCACTTCTTGAATACTGACAGGCTTGGGGCTGTGACATCTCCCTAGGAACCTGTTCCAGTGCTCCACTACCCTCTGGGTGAAGAACCTTTTCCTAATGTCCAACCTAAATCTCCCCTGGTACATCTTCCTGCCATTTTGTTGGGTCCTATCATTGGTTGTCAGAAGAAGAGATTAGTGCCTGCCCCTCCTCCTCCCCTTCAGAGGAAGCTAGAGGCTGCAATGAGGTCTTCCCTCAGTCTCCTCCAGGCTGAATAAACTAAGTGACTCGAGCTGCTCGTCACAGGGATTCCCCTCTAAACCATTTACCAGATTCATGGCCCTCCTCTGGACACTCTCCAGTAATTTTATGCCCTTTTTTTAATATATTGTGGCACCCAGAGCTACACACAGTGCTCCAGATGAGGCCGCACCAGTGTGGAGTGGGACAATCACCTCCCCTGCCTGGCTGGCAGTGCTGTATTTGATGCAATTCGAAACATGGTTGGCCCTCTTGGCTGCCAGGGCACACTGTTGGTTCATATTCAACTTGCTATCAACCAGAACCCCCAGATCCCTCTCTGCAGAGCTGCTCTCCAGCATCTCATCCCCCAGTCTGTATGTACAGCTGGGGTTGCTGTGTCCCAGGGGCATCAGATCTTCGTCCTGCGTTCTAATGTACTTTCCCTCTGCATGGCCACTGGCCCAAACCGAAGTAAAGTGCCTACATTGTTCTTTGAGCATTTTTGAGGTTTTGAGGGAGCAAGATGAAAGGTGAGTACATCGGCATACAAGCCCCTGTACTCTAAGCTAAAGCATATGACTATCTTCATGAGAAAAATGTCTCAGACAGGCTGGTGACATTTGAACTCTGCAAAACAAAGTTAAGAATAGGTAGAATCCAGGGAAAGTAGTTTTCTATACGTTTCATACCTTTTAAATAGGCTGCAAAAATCTTTAAAAGTATATTTACAGAGTGGAAGTGACAAACTAAACACAGCAACCAACGTAACTCTAGCTGCTGTGCAATACATGTCCGTGATTGTAAATAAAAGCTGCCACCAACAGTCAATCCGATTACTTAGGTCTCCTTCAACAGAGTCAATATGACAGTGTTTCTGCCCAAGACAGTCTGAACTGTTCTAATCAGACTGTCTGTGACACTGCTCAAAACACCATAAAATAAAACAGGAGATGGCTGTGAACTTACACAGTTCTGCTGAAGTCAGAATCATGCCGAGCGACACTGGTCAAAGTGTTACCTTACACTTTGACTTTGGAAAAGGAAAAGCTCATAAAAAAATATGTGAAAATTAGTGCCAAGAACAAGAAGACAGGGTAGGAAGGACTCTGGCTGCAACAAAAATATCTTTGTGGATTTACATTTCTATATTAATTCTCATCCCTCAAATAATTTTCATAAATAAATATACCTGGCTATGTAGTTTTTCCATGAGAAGCATATATTGGGAAAAGAATTCAGAGGAAATGAAGCAGAATCCAGAAAGCTTTGTATGCAGGCAGAACGGAAAAGAAGACAGCAGCATTTAATAAACCACATTATCTTAACACTGTCTTTTCTCTAATTCCATGTTTCATGGAGGTGCTGCACGAGAGCTGCACTCTAACTTGCATACCCAGAATTATACAAAAAGGGGATTCATCTTAATAAGCATAACAATTTTGTAAAACTTTAAACATGTCCTGCATATTCTGCAAGTTCATTGTAGCTTCTGAAGCTCTGTGGGTATAGCAGGAAGAATGATCAAGTTTATTTGGAATTCACAGAAGTTTCAGAGGAAAAGCAGGACAGTTACTATGACAGCTATCTTTTTCCTAAACTTCTTAGCAAAAGCACAGCATTTGGTCATTGATTCTTCTGAAGTCCACTCTCTGTGGCAAATTTATTATTGGTTTCTAGAATCAGAGATCACACAAGGTGAGTCAGATAATTTGTCTTCCCTGAAGAGCCATCCTTCAAGAAAGCTCAAAAATTAAAGTTCATCTTCTCAATGGAATGTACCATTTTACCAGATTTGTATGTTTCAGTGTATTCAACACATATAATGACAGTTGACTTTTTTCCTTTTTTTTTTCTTTTTTCTTTTTTTTTTTTTTTTTTTTTTTTTTTTTTTTTTTTTTTTTTTTTTTTTTTTTTTTTTTTTTTNTTTTTTGGCAAGGATACGTTGAGTATTCATATAATCTTTCAGGTGACAGTACTGAACTTCAATAACCAAAATGATAATTTGTGCTGATACACAGAGTAATACCTAGTAGACTTAAATATCTACAATAACAGTCCAGAGATATGACTAATAAAATATACTCCAATCGTAAAATATTAAATACTGTTGGTACTGCTTTCTGTGATACTGTTGATCCTAAAAGGCTTACAGCAAAATCTTCCATTAGTCAACAGTTTAAACAGAAAGGAAAAACAGTCCAGTCCTCTTGTTCAGTCATTTCCTGTTTCTGTACAAAGCCATCTCAGCTCTTCAGCTTCTGTGTCCTATTTATATTGCCTTTTATTCTAGTTATTGAATAGTTTCACTGTTCTCTTTTCACTCCTTTGTTGTCCATGATCTTTACACATGTATACAGATATTTCAGTCATTTGTCTGTCCTCAGTGAAACATCAATCTAATCAGGTATCAATAAGAACAATCTGGCTTTCCAGCTCCATCTCATCAGTGTACCTAATAACTTAATATATTATTGTAATACCAGAAGTGCCTATTACTTCTTTCCCGGAATAAAAGATTCTACCTTACTTTGTCACCCCGACATGACAATGTACATTATGTCTCTCAAAACAACTTTTCTTGTTCTAGCGCACAATTTTTGAGACAAGGAAGATTGGAATGGCGTGTTATATGCAAGGTATGGACAAAACATACATGTGTGCAATTATATGCTGATATGATCCATTTTACTGCCTGAGCTCTGAAGAATACTCTTCGAATTATTCTGAAGATCATCTTAACACCAAGTAATTTCTCCACTCTGAGGTGTTCTGTCTTCATGCATTCAAACAGGAGCGTGACGGTGTTATTTGCGTCGTTATAGTGACAACAAAAAAGAAATCGTATTTATTACAGGCCTTTTCAGCATTTTCATATTGTGTAAAGTTACCACAAGCAGACAGCACGTGCTTATGTTATGTAAAGCCACTTCCCAATTGCAGAGGTCTACTTTTGACACACATGACTTTTGAGTGTTTTTCCACCTCTATGTTCTTTGTTCCCTTGGTATGACTTCTATCTCCCCCTTCATTTCTACACTAACCCTTAAGTTTTGGACATGTTCATTGTTTGTTCCTCTTTTGCTAGAACTAGATTCTTTCATGTTTCCTCATTATACCATATAATGGTTTGTAGTATACTCAATTCTGTTCTCTAGAGAGTTAGAAGTTTTTCATTTTGTTGCTAGCTTTTTTTCCACAGGTCAGAGTATTATATGGCTGCTTCCCTGTATACATCAGTTTCCAAGCACTTAATTCAATCTTCTGCTAGGTCCTGTGGACCCTGCATTCAGTAAAATACACTGCGGTCTTTCACTAGCTCTTTAAATCTCCATCCTTAGTGTCTCCATCATAACTTACCCAAGGTACACAGTGAAGACTAATATTTCAGTGACAATTGTGTCCAGAGAAATTTACTGTTCCTTTTTCCTCAAAAAAAGAAAGAAAGAAACAAACAAACAAAACAAACAAAGAACCCAAACCCAACCCACCAACCAAAACCTCTGGCTTTTACTATAGCTTTGAAGAAGAGAGGACAAAAAATGCAGAGATGATGTTATGCCTAAGGTATCCTCTCTGCTACCTATCATTTTTTGTCCTTCTCTGTTACCTTGAGATCGACTAACAGACGCTTTTCTCAAAGGAGATCTGGCATCAAATAGAGGGCTGACTGGGAATCTGTGTGCCAAAGATGATCAAAGGCAAATAATGCCTAACGCGTCTACTTGGTGAGCCTCATTTCTCACCATAGGACACAGTGCACAGATGGAAGCTGATAACTATTAGGTTGGTACAAAAGTTACGTGGTTTTGGACTGTGAATTTTAGATCATTATAACTAGGGTCAAACACAGCCTTATTAATCAAAATAGGAACAATTACAATCAACACGCTTTTGCCAATGAGAAATAAGTTTGTTTATTCCAGTAGTGTAAAATTCCATGCTTTGGGATTTGACAAGCTCTTGGAAAGCATTTTCTGCATCCTGCTGGTTGTGGAACTATTTTCTCCGCAAAAAGTTGTGGACATGCTTGAAGAACTGGTAGTTGGTTGGCAAGAGGTCAGGTGAATATGGCAGATGAGGCAAAACTTCGTAACCCAATTCATTCAGTGTTGGTTGTGTGACACGCGTTCAGGCGTTGCCAGGGAGAAGAACTAGGCCCTTTCTGTTGACCAATGCCAGCTGCAGGTGTTGCAGTTTTTGGTGCATCTTTTTGTTTTGCTGAGCTTACTTCTCAGATGTAATAGTTTCGCTGGGATACAGACAGCTGTAGTGGATCAGACTAGCAGCAGACCACCAAACAGTGACCATGACCTTTTTTGGCGCAAGTTTGGCTTTGGGAAGTGCTTTGGAGGTTCTTGGCAGTCTAGCCACTGAACTAGTCATCAGCAGCTGTCAAGTAAAATCCACCTGTCGTTGCATGTCACAATGTGATAAAGTAATGGTTCATTGTTGTTGCATTGAAGACGACACTTAAAAATGACAATTTTTTTAATTCTTGGTCAGCTCGTGAGGCACCAACTTATCAAGCTTTTTCACCTTTCCAATTTGCTTCAAATGCCAAATGACTGTGGAAAGTTCGACGTCAAGTTCTTCAGCAACTTCTCGTGTAGTTGTAAGAGGATCAGCTTCGATGATTGCTCTCAACTTGTTATTGTCAACTTCCTATGGCCAGCCTCTACACTCCTCATCTTCAAGGGTCTCATCTCCTTTGCAAAACTTCTTGAACCACCACTGTACTGTGCAATTGTTAGCAGTTCCTGGGCCAAATGCATTGTTGATGTTGTGAGTTGTCTCCGCTGCTTGATGGCCCATTTTGCACTCGAATAAGAAAATCACTCAAACTCGCTTTTTGTCTAACATCATTTCTATAGTCTAAAATAAGCATAAGATAAACAGCAAGTAATAAGTTATTAACAGAAAAAACCCATAAAGTGAGAAAAGTGTATTAAAATGATGTATAGCATAACCATATTTATTTAAGTATATATTCCGATGTCAAACGGCAAATTTCAACAATGCCAAACCCACAATTCCTTTTGCACCAACCTAATAGCAAGCAGGAGAAAATACGTAAAAAACCACATCCATCAGGATAAAAGGATTCATCTGTTTTCTTCTCAGAAGCAAATCCTGTTTGCTGACAGATTTTTTCTTATCTATGTTTTCTGTCGCCTCTGAAGTGTAATTTATCAATTAAACTGAAAAGCTGTGAAATGCAAGATGCTGCAATGATACTACATTTTATTTTCCTCTAACATTCTTCTAAACTGAAAATTAACAGATTCTTGCAAGATCACTTCTGGCCTACATAATTCAAAATTCACCAGAAATGTTCTGTAATACACAGAATCACAGTAGGCTCCCAAGTAGGCTGTTCTCAGAGTTTTAGCAACACATCACCAAGTCCAGAATCATTAGCCACTCTACTGACCTCAGGAGCACAGAAAAAATTTTAAACCAGGGCAAAACAGAGTGTGTGTATGATAGTAGATTAGTTTCCTTAAAATTAGGTATTGTGTGATTTATGCTATTTTCTATCATCATTTAGGTAATAGATTTCTATCTCCCGTTAGAGGTCATCTAACTGCAAGGCTTAGCATTGCTGCAGGGTGGTTTTGGCCAAAGGTTACCATTCGGTCTTCTCAGAAGGTCAGACACTTGAAGTAAGTGCTCTTCGATTAGACAGATACACCCAAAAGGCTTGACATGCTTTCCATTACGATCTTTCACATATCTTTTGACATAAGCCTCAGAGTCTGCAGTTCTGTTCTACTGGGTGAAGAGACAGCACAGCTCTCTTTTGTCTTTCTGCTTGTATGTCTTTGTACTTAAATATTTTACGGCAATNGGGAGGGGAGGGACATGCAAAATTCCATTATTTGAAATTTAAGCATTGCGGGAGAGTTATATCAGAAATGTCAACATTTAAGTAACCAAAACAAAGTCCTGGATAATATTTATCAGTAATAGTAAAACTCTCTGCATGTTGAAGAAAAAGTTAGATTTAGAGGTGAAGGCATAAATGATACATTTGTTCTTAATTGTGCACTAATAATTTACTAAGAAACTCATTGTTGACCAAGTTCTTCCAGATTGTTCCGCACTTTTGTTAATGGACCCAAAAGCAATTAATCTTTGTTGGACTCCTGTATACAATGTTACCACATAAAGAATATGAAACTGCCATTTTACTTCACTAAGTTAAATGTCATACAGTCAAATTGTCCTTTACGTTTTCATTGGTGAACATAAATTACTTTTAATAGAATATGCCAGTTAAATTTCCAAATAACAAATATATTTGAGGAACACTACTCAAGAAGGAGCTTTATGATGTTTAAGATAATTTATCATAAAAATATTTTCAAGTGCCGCCTGCTTGCCACACTGATTTTTGGATGTAAAAATAAATAAGAGACTGAGATCAAGCACTGAAGTTATGCAATTGCAACTACAATCAAATAGATATTTGAACATACATAGTTTTGTGTGCAATATTGTGGCATTTCTCAATTGGCACAGTGAAAAATGCCTCAATATACAAAACTAGATCAGATATAAAATCAAGAACATATCCAAGTGGGATTTTTACTATTTGAATTCTTATTAATATTTACTGAATTCTTCTTTTACTATAACTTAAAGTAGTAAAATCAGCTTTCGTGGTATGTGGAATCTAAATATCCAAGAGACATGATGAATCATGTATGTGTATGAGACTAATGTGCATGAAGCTTACAGTGTTCAGTGTTTTATTTTACAGTTCAAGGTTCTGAAGAATACCTTTATCGTGAACACTATGTGACTTTGGAAGCCATAGTTATCTTCAGTGTTTTCAGACCCTAGCAGGTGTTAAGGAATCTGCAAGAAACAGTCAATAGCATGGTAAGGTATTTTACATGACAAGGAATTTTACAGACTACAGTTTATGCAGTCCATCAATTAGGAAGAGCTTGGGCATGCTTGACATATTGTTTGCTGTTGCTGTTTGCTAATAGAAACACGGTTTTATTTTAGTTTTGAGATTTGTTTTGTATCCAAAATGACTTTTCATTTCACAGCATAGGATTGTACTTTTGTTTAAATGAATTTTAGAGAATCATGATAAAGCACCGTATGTAAGCTCGCTTGTCTTTTTGTTGCAGGTTTTTGTTCCAAACACATGCAGTTAAGTAAATCTAAAGTTTAACTATGGTGTATTCACAAGAAGCAGGACAAACTAGTTATTTTCACATTGCTCATAGCAGATTTGTTATAAAATATAAGATCAAAATTAACTAAGTAAAAAATAGTTAGAATACCACCCCTAGAAACATGCAAAACATAAATTCATAAGCCATATAGACTTTCTTTTATGTTCAATTAATATATATACCACAGCAAAACTGGTCAAGATACTTGTCTTTTCCTAATCCATCTGTATGCGTTTAACTCACAAAAATTTCTATGCACGTTATGAAATGTGGCGTTTACTAGTCCATGGTTATGCTGTGATAAGTCTAAGTAGAGAGATGTTTAAATCATGACAGTGAACGAAGAGCAGAGAGCTTCGTGCTAGTTTTAACTTTGGATTATTTTATATTACCACAAATAGTATTTTTGTTTAATGTGAGGTTTTGGAATCCAAGACAAATTCTTTCAGTGAAATGGTTTTATATTTTTCTGAAAGATCTAAGTTGTTTCATGTTCATAAAAAAAAACCTTTTGCCTTGCTCCGATATTTATCTAACACTGGGACACTTAACGAATGACGACATTCTTGTGCATTGACATTATCTCTTAAATAAGTATCGAAGTACAAAAATATTATTTTTAATTTTATGATAGATTTTCTGTCATGCTTCAAGAGTAGTTTCTTACTTATAAACACTACCAATCACTTTTCTGTATGGCACAATTTCACTGTAACCTGCTGGCTATGCCTTTCGTTTAGAGATGTCTTAGTGATGGGACAGGATGTTTATTATAAAATAATGCTTTGATCAAATGATCTGATCATAGACAAGTTGAAGAAAGAAAAAATCTTCAGAGGCAAGTGACAAAAAAAAGGAAAAATATTCTACATGGGGTTGATGGGTTAAAGAGAGGGAAAAAAAGGAAGAATTTTCAACCTCTTTACTGTTACAGTCATATCGTATGTTTTTTACTGGAAAAAAAAATATAAAAATAATCACTCAATTTTAATCAGGTTGTTCAAAGAAAACAGCTGGAGCAATAATTTGCCATTTAGCCTGGAAATGGGATCGTAGAATCATTTCAGTTGGAAGAGACCCTCGAGATCATCTAGTCCAACCATTAACAAAACACTGGCACTAAACCATTGGGATACTGGCACTAAACATGGGATACCAAATTTCTTACGAACTTCATTGCTGAAGGGTCAGAAATGAAGAAGCCTTTCCTTGTTTTCCTGTCACTTGAAATAAAGAAACAAGATATGCTTATGTTTTGAACCAGTTAAAATGCTTAAAAAGCATAATGTTTTATGCACTGCTCTCCACAGAAAATTTGAGCAAGAAGGCTTTGATAGAAGTAGAGGAGAGGAAGTTTAACATCATCTGCACACTTAGCATAACCACAGCCCCTGATAGCCTTTGAGCCTTTTTGGAAGTGTGAGCTATTTAACTGGTATCATGATGAACTCATACACTAGCAAAACACACTTCTAAAGCTCATATGCTAATGGTTACAGCCTTCACATTTATGCTTTGTGCTTTTCTAGTTCAAAATAATGGATGTAGGAGCACATGTTGACTTTGAATCTCACATTGACAGAGACTGTCTCATAGTCATAATTATGAGCTCTCAGAAAGTTTTCTCTCCCGACTCTCTCCTTACTACTTCCCTCTCTCCCTCTCATTTAACACGTTACAATGAAATTATGTATCTGACTATAGTAACTAAATTCATGATTATTTGTATCACCAAAAGTGGTAGTGTGTAATTTATATAGATCATTAGCAACCACTGAAGCTCTTAAGAAAAGACATTGTTAATTCTCTAATACCATGTCATACAGTAAAGGTGCTGTAAAATGTAAATAACTAGTAGATCTCTTCAAATTAAATCATGTTCAGATGTTTTAGAATCGGCTGTACATGTTCAAGGATCTTGACACGTAGTCATTTTCTGGGGTCTGACATTTGAATTTATTAATTTTCATTATATTAAAAATAGCATAATATCCACAAAAGAACAAGGATGGAAGATAAAAGTACGGTGAGATGCTTTAATTAATGTTAGGCTAACCTTGGGAAAAGTAAGAAATGTCAGTTTTTTCTGTGTGCCACAAAGATGAGGCTGAGTTTACTATCCAGGTCCAGAGACATGGAATTATGATTTATTTCTTAGGAAAAGAGAAATTTATAAAGAAAACGGGCTTCATCTAACAGCATCTATGAAACATTAGCTGATACTGAATTTTGCTAACACTCAAAAAAAGTCGTCATCCTAAACCCATAGAAATCAATAGCGGGATTGACTCAGGCATTACCTGCCAGTTTGCATAAATGTAAAAATTATGTCCATTGCCCCTTTCCCACCAAAGGAAGATTTCTGTGTTATAAGACACAAACACTGAGTAGGTGACCATGTGGTAGGCTACCAAAACTTTATTTTTACTTGTGCGTAGGAAGAGATTCCTTTTAACATCAGCAAACCCTAATTTGCTCACTTTCTTAAATATTCCTTTCTTTATCTAACAACAACTAGACCAAAAAAAAAAAAAAAGTGATAACAGTTGCTTTCACATAGTTGGAATTGGCTCACATTTAACCAGTTTACTTTTCTGCTTTAATACATCACTTTAGTATGGCAATCTTCTTTTCGTTAGTTGCATGCAAAGTGCCTGTGACTGGATGGGGATATTGAGTCAGTCCTGTGCTGCTAGGACAATAAATAGTTGTTATTCAAGTGAGATTTTGATCTCACGTGTCAAGGCACATCCTGAAATCTTTATTCATATCCATTCACATCCCTAGTCTACAGCTGCCCATCCACAGGGGATCTTACAATAACAGCTATAGACAAAGCATCTGAAATTGTGGAACTATTCATTACTTGTTAATTATTATTTCTTTGGAAGTATTACGAGATTCTTTCTCAATTTCTCTAGAAACCATTGGTAAGACATTCAATAGAAAGGTGCAAGCCTTTTAGTCTGCCATAAGACTGCTGCTAGTCACTAGCAACATTAATGTGTGATATGCTAATATGCAACACATAATTAACGTTAATCTTTGAGCATTGAAGCCATCACAAACTGCTCAAACTGTAGTCAGAACCAGCTGTTCATCTGTAAAGACTGATGCCACCAGACGGATGCTTGTAATCTCAACTAGAACACTCCAGACAGGGTTGTGAAAAAATTCAGCAGACTAACCCATCATTCGTAGAGCAGAATCACCGAATGGTTTCAGTTGGGACAGACCCTCAGGATCATTGAGTCCAACCATAACCTAACCTAACTCTAGCACTATACCATGTCCCTAAGAACCTGATCTAAACATCTTTTAAACACCTCCAGGGATGGTGACTCCACCACTTCCCCGGGCAGCCTGTTCTAATGCCTGACAACCCTTTCCATGAATAAGTTTTTCCTAATATCTAGTCTAAATCTCCCCTGGCACAACTTGAGGCCGTTTGCTCTTGTCCTATCACTTGCTACTTGGGAGAAGAGATCAACACCCTCCATGCTACAATCTCCTGTCAGATAGGTGTAGACAGCAATAAGGTCTCCCGTCATCCTCCTTTTCTCCAGGCTGAACAGCCTCAGCTCCCTCAACCACATTTCATCAGACTTGTGCTCCAGGCCCCTCACCAGCTTCACCACCTTCCTCTGCACTCTTTCTAGTACGCCAAAGTCTTTCTTATGATGAGGGGCCCAAAACTGAACAGAGCATTCAAGATGGGGCCTCACCAGCACTGAGTACAGTGGCACAATCACTTCTCTAGTCTTGCTTGCCACACTATTCCTGATCCAAGCCAGGATGCTGGTGGCCTTTTTGGCCACTTGGGCACGCTGCTGGCTCATTTTCCGCTGGCTGTCAATCACACCCCCAGATCCCTTTCTGCTGGGCAGCTTTCCAGCCACTCCTCTTTGAGCCTGTGGCATTGCATGGGGTTGTTGTGACCAGCAATTGGATTTGGCTCCGTTCACCACAACTCTTTGGGCCTGGCCCTCCAGCCAATTCTTTGTCCATCGAAGAGTGCCTGGAGCACAACTTATCTGACTATTAAAGACTGAGGTAAAGAAGGCATTTAGTACCTCAGCCTTTCCCTCATCTTCTGTCACTATGCTTCCCCCCACATCCATCAGGGAATGGAAATTCCCCTTAGCTCTTCTTTTGTTGCTGATATAGAAACAATTCTTGTTGCCTTTTACAGTAGTACCTGGGCTCATCTCTAATTGCTCTTGGGCCCTTCTAATTTTCTCCCTGCATAACCTCATAGAATTCTTGTATTCTTATTGAGTAGCCTGCCCCTACTTCCAAAGGTTACAAATTCTCTTTTTATTTCCTAAGTTCCAGCTGCAGCTCTTTATTCAGCCAGGCTGGCCTTCCATCACATGGGGACAGCCTGCTCTTGTGCACCTAAGATCACCTTCTTGAAGAGTGACCAGGCTTCCTGGACTCCTTTATCCTTCAGGACTGCCTCCCAAGGAACTCTGCCAACCAACCTAAATAGATCAAAGTCTGCCCTTTGGAAGTCCAAAGTGGCAGTTCTGCTGACCCCNCAGCTCTTTATTCAGCCAGGCTGGCCTTCCATCACATGGGGACAGCCTGCTCTTGTGCACCTAAGATCACCTTCTTGAAGAGTGACCAGGCTTCCTGGACTCCTTTATCCTTCAGGACTGCCTCCCAAGGAACTCTGCCAACCAACCTAAATAGATCAAAGTCTGCCCTTTGGAAGTCCAAAGTGGCAGTTCTGCTGACCCCTCCTTCTAACTTCTCCAAGGATAGTAAACTCAATCTGTCAAGGCAACCTCCAGCCAACACATTGCCCACAAGTTCTTCTCTATTTACAAACAACAGATCCAGTGGGGCACCTTCCCTAGTAGGCTCACTAACCAGCTCTGTCAGGAAGTTTTCTTGCATGCATTCCAGGAGCCTTCTAGACTGCTTCCTCTCTGCTGTGTTATATTTCCAGCAGACATTTTGTAGGTTGAAGTCCCCTGTAAGAACAAGGGCTAGCAATCAGGAGACTTCTCCCAGCTGCATGCAAAATTGTTTGTGGACAAGTGCTTCTACAGTTTCTTGTGGGAGCAAAATAATAGACTCAATGACATATCAATATGATCATAGTTGAGGACACTTTATTCCATCAGCTGAGAGTTTATATACCCATCTATTTCTGTACACACGGCACACTGTTAATTGATTGGATAAACAGTCTGTCCATTAGCTGTTCACACACATAGCTACATTACTAATTGGCTCTTGCTGCTCCATCACATTTCCTCATATATAGTAACTGTTTACATTCTTGCAGTTAACTGCTTCTTGCTGGTTCCTGCTATTATGCTTTCTCAGGCAACTTTGCTGTTTACATCGTGTCCTTAGACCAGGGCCTAATCAGCAAGGCTCGGTGGATAGTCCATGAAGCTGTTGTTCCTTGTTCAGTCAAGCACATTGCCACAGTTTCTGACACGTCAATAACCGTTGTGTCCCTCTTACTGTGAGTTTCTCCATCCTCTATCTCCACTGGGATGGCAGACTGAAGGACATTGTTAGCACTACCCTCAAATACTGGCATACCGCCCTTAGGTATGCCTCTGCCACATCTGGTTTCATCCCTTCCCCCTTCAAATCTAGTTTAAAGCCCTCTCAATGAGTCATGTTGACTACTGTCCCAGGATCCTTTTCCCCTTTTGAGACAGGTGTGTTGTATTTGTTGCTAGTAGGCCAGGTGCCATTTAAGCCAACCCATGATCAAAAAAACAAAGTTCTGCCAGTGACACCACTCCCGCAGCCAGGTGTTGATCTGGTGGGTCTTCTGCATCTTTCCTTGTCGTATACTGAAGCTCTGGGGACAGAGGAGAACAATACTTGTGCTCCTGATCCCTTGGCCATATGTCCCAAGGCTCTGAAGTCCCTCTTGATTGCCT
>VWYH01000248.1:110317-121617 GCA_013399365.1 Pampusana beccarii | reverse complement strand
CCTTCCCTCACGGCTGCAAATCTGAGGAGGGAATTCCCTGCACAGTTCTGCCTACTGTAAACGTGAACAGGCACTGGAAAGAAGCAGCAAATGGTGCTTGGATTCCCCAGCGTTCTGTGGTTGGGGGAAAGACAACACGGGCTGCTGGGCAGTGTGAGAAAGCAGAGATGAACCTTGGAATAAAGCCCTGGCACGGCTTCATTCCTGCTGAAAAGGAAATGGGACAGGGAAGGGAGAACATCTGCAACAGGTACTTGAGTCCTCCCGGTCTGCCCTGAGAGTAAAACTGGGCTTTCTGGGCGAGCAAACTGATCCACATCAGCTTGAACTCAAACGTGCATAATACAAACACATCAAAAGGAACCTGCGTTAAGTTTGACCGGTGACACCGCTCTGTGCAGCCACAGCTCCTGGTTCCCGACCCAGCCCCACGCACTCCCTGACCTGAAGGAACAACCTCCGGCTCCAACTGGGGCTCAACTGGTGTGGGACTGGGGCATGAACACGGTAAGACACGGCTGGTGTTTAAATGGGGGAGGCAACAGGGCTGTGACCTCGTGGGTCTTGATAAGAGGGAGGGGAAGGCGACTGGTGCCCTGACACAGCTTAATAACACAGTCCAGAGCGATGGGAAAGACACCTGTGGGAGAGTGAAGAGCAGATGGAGGGTTTCAAACTGATCCAAAGGGGATCCTGACTTGGGTAAGAGCTTCCTGCATCCCTAAATAACAGCAGGGGTGCTGTTCTGTTCTCACATTTCTGGCAGCACAAGCCAGCTGACTGGGCAGCAATTGAAACAGAAGAGAAATGGCACAAGCATCAAGTAAAAAGCTCTCAGTATTCACTGAAGCTGAATATCCCTCCCTGTTCTGGGGCTACGGGCTGTGAGGGACAGAAGGAAAGAGAGAATCAAAGAACCATAAATGTCCTGAGTAGGGAGGGGTGGTGCTGCCCCCAGCCCACACGCTGCCCACAGCCCCTCCTGTTTTAGCAGGACCACCAGCCCAAAAACATGCTCTGGGCTCACAGGTATGAAGTAAAGCCAGAGCCTTTTGGTCAAGTTCAACAGCTCGCTGGTGTTGGAAAAAAATTAGAGCCTAGCTGAGTTAGATCCAGGCTGGAGCCAGGAAAGCTCGGCTCCAAGCTCAGCATCCAGAATCATAGAATCACAGANCCACACCTCTGGGTGCAGAACCTTTTCTGAATGTCCCACTGACCCTCCCTGCACATCTTCTGCCATTCCCTGGGTTCTGTCCCTGTCACAGAGAGAAGAGCTCAGCCCTGCCCCTCCTGCTCCTGCTGAGGAACCTGCAGCCCCATGAGCTCTGCCCTCAGTCTCCTCTGCTCCAGCTGAACAAACCCAGGCACTTCAGCCGCTCCTCATGCGCCTTCCCCTCCAAACCCTTCACCAGCTTCGCAGCCTCCTCTGGACACTCTCCAGTGTCTTTATCTCCTGTTCTCCTGTGTCCCCAGCCCTGCACACAGCGAATGCTCCAGGTGAGGTCGCCCCAGCACAGAGCAGAGCGGGAAAGGTGTAAAACCTGGGCTGCAGAGCAGGGAATGAAGAAATGGAGATGACAACGTCTGGGGGAGCCCAGGATCAGCACCTGCTCTGGAGGGCTGGTGGAAACAGGGGAACTGCATCTGCAGAATACAGGCACGAGATGGAGTCTGTCAGCACCCGCCCAGGGTGACTCGGGCTGTCTGCGCAGGGGACCCGCTGTACCAAACCGTATTCCTGACACACGAAGAACAACAGAGTTACTCTGCAGAGATGCCACTATTTCCAAAATTCAGCTGCTTTCTGTCCAGAATGAGTGAGAAGTCTCCTGCACGCTAATATACTGCAAAGGTTGTGATTAACCAGTGGTTCGTACTGGACAGACGGACACGGCTCACGAAGCACCGTGGAACGGACAGAAGAGTTTTTCAGGGACCAGAAGCTTTAAATGGGGAGATTTTTTAATAAGCATCAAGATCAGTGAAAGTGGTGCACAATGTTAGAAATGGGACTGGTCTATCCATCTGGAGAAGACAGAAGGAATCAAACCTTTATGATTCTGAACGAGAACAATGATTCAGCCTCTGCACTTCCAGGACAGAACACTGCACCCTGTTCTTTTTGGGGACAAAGTACTGAAAGCAGAAAGCACTTCCATGCGATACTGTTTCTGTAGCTCTCGGCAGAAATATGGAGCCTATTTCCCTCTCCATCCATGTCCTACCAGCTCCTATCCTCAAGGAGAAGAGGGGCAGGACTGTGAAATACAACCATTCATGGAGTTCATTGTGTGTTCATTTCAAAGTTTCATAAATCTAAGTCTAATGGGGTAAAGCTAAAGATGCTCTCCAGGCACCGTAAGGCTACCCTCAATCCCATGGTAGATGTACCACTTGATAAAAGAGACAGATAGTAGCCGTTAAAGCAGAACGCAAAGAAATGCAACTTCCAACGCACCACACACTATCATGAGTTACAGCTGAACCAGCCCTTGTATCCAAACAACAGAAGCTGCAGATATCCAAGGACTTCAGTGTGGTCTCAGGGCTCCTCGGGCTGCACAAGGACAACCTGCAAAAAGCAGCCGAGGGGGAGACTCCTCCATAACCATCTGTGCTCATGGGCATCCTTGACACTGCAGAGATCAACGGCAACGGCCACAGAGAGAGATACTAGAACGGGATTTCCTAGAGCTTTAGAGAAAAGTCTTTCAGCTGAAGAAGCTCAGCGTTTATCTGCAGAATGGCCTTGGGTGGCCCTGTCGGGAGAAATTCACACAGACAGCACAGAACGCAGAGGTAGAATCTGCTGGGACTGTTATGGGTGCTTCCCAGCAGGTACCAAACCAGACAGAGATCAAAGGCCTTGTAGCACAAGAGCCAGGCCAAATAGACCCCAAACTCACCTGGCTCACCGTGTTATTTCTGAGTGGCAAAGAGCAGAGCAGCCATGCGGGGACACGGCTTCAAGTTGCCCCTACGGATTTTGACATCTTTTGGAAGACTCCCTTGTGTGCCAGGACAGGAATCTTTGTGCTTAACACTCCCCAGGGACCTCGTCTTTTGACAATTTGTCCACCTGGGGTTTTGAACAGCTACAAGCGGGAAGCTCCCGAGCAGCTGGGCGCAGCGAGTCGCACACATCGGCTGCAGGATCCGGAGCAGCGCTTGCCTCCCTATTCCAGAACTGCCCTTCGCTGGTTTAATTTTCAGTTCGCTTTTTTCTGTATCATAAGAAAACCTTCTTTCTTTAGACTTTCCCATGCTCCTCTAGCATTACTCTCCATCTCCCCACTGAACACACAAATTAAGAGTATTTCTGTATTTTTTTCACATTTCTTAGGCAATTATTCACTGTGAGAAGAGCCTCCCTCTTTATCCTCCGGCAGGCCCTGAAACAACGGATCTTGTGAAGCACCATTGTTCCCCAAGGCAAAAAAAATTATTTTGCCCTTGGTCTGCACTTAGTTGTACATTTTTTACTTCTTTCATTTAGACTCCGAGTTTTTAAGCAGGCATTCTCACTTTTAATAGCTTCCTTATCCTGACGTGAACCATACTGAGAACGTTCTTTTATCATTGGTGCTGCTTGGTTTCCAAGTTTTCTCAAACCTTTTTTTCCAAAGGTAAGAGGCAGCACTTGCTTTGACCATCTAGTACCGAAAATCTAAAACAATCTCTCTGAAAGCATTTTAGGCTTCTGGCTGCCATTTAAGTCTTTTTTTCTTTTAACAAGTTGCTTCATTTTTTTGTTGTTGTTGTTCTCTTCTCTTCGAAAATAGAAGTATACTGCATACTGTGGTCACTTCTTACAAATCAGCTCTTAGTAACAGAATTTAATTCAGCCCTGAAAGTGTGCACGTGGTTCTCAGAGCTGCTGTTCCTCTACAGAGCTCTCCCATNAATTCAGCCCTGAAAGTGTGCACGACGTGGTTCTCAGAGCTCTCCCACCTTTGTTCCCGCTCTGACCTCTCTCATCTCAGTGTGTTGTTGACTTGCCTGACTGAGCAATATCTAATATTATGCTTTTTCAAGTTCGGCCTGGAATTACAAGTTTCAGGGATTCTGCGTTACTTCACTCATCTGATGTGGCTCTACGTTGCCTTTAGTTTACAGTGATATGCAATATTAGTTTAAGCTACTGTTTTCCCTATATAATTTGTCTTTTTACTGCCATCTCTGTGAAAGGAGGAGTATCAGAACTTCCCTGGGGATCACACCGGCCTCTACAACCTCCTGCTCAGCCCCACTGCCCAGGAAAGCCCAACTGCTTGAATTTTGGCCACATGCAAAGGACCGGACTGAGAAAGGGGTGAGATTTGTCACGGCAATACTGGTAGGAAGAAAGACATGCACAGGAACTCCGTCAGCAATGAAAAAGAAGAGCTAGAGCAATCCAAAGCCTCAGCACTCTGTGCTGATGGTTTAGAGGCATCAAGACACCCACAAATTCCAGTTTCTATGGCAGTTCCTGGTGGGGAAGCAGGAACATCACCAATAAGGCAGTTCTGATGTGCAGCAGTGGAACTGCAGAGCCAAGCTCACAACTTGGGATGTTTATCAAAGCCCAATAACCGCAGTAGAAAATTCTGGGGAAAAGCCAGCGCTAACACAGGAGCTGCACAAGCAAGAACGTTCAGACAGTTACTGCTCAGGGTTATCTAAAAAAAACCAAAAAAAGCAGAATCCTTCACGGGCAGTATAGTGGATGAAGCTGTAGCCAGTATGTTCTGGCACAAGGACACCACTGATCCCTCCCTACCACACAGGGCAACAGCCAACACAGGAGATTTTCTTTGAGGGTAACAGACATTGGTTGGGGCAATTACTGGAGCAGGTCACAATCAAACCCATCAAAGGCAGAGTGTTTAGATTTGATTCACTTAGAAGACACGGTGGCTACTACTTGGCGTCGGGAAATGTTAAAGGGATAACAGGCTGTCAACGTGGGAGAATAATTTTGCTAAGCTACAATTATGAGTAGCAATGAAAATCAATTCCACGCTAAGGAGAACAAATGGACAGGAGCAGAGTTTGCTGTGTGGCCCGGGAGGACAGGACCGAGGAGCTGGGGACGCTCTGCGTGTCTCACAGGGGCCAGGAACACGCAGGACTCAGCCCTGGCTGCAGAGATCTCAACGGAGACTTGAATTTCATGTGCTCACGGACCTCATGTGCCACAATTCAGGTCTGCTGAGATGAACCATGAAAGAAAATCTAGACACACTTAACTAGGTCACTGCTCCCCGACTCCTCCTCCTTTTTTTTCTTTCCTTTTTTTTTTTTTTGGTCAAAAAATTACACTTACCGATACTGGAAAAAAGCACACATCAGTTCTTCTAAACTAACAATCTTCTGAATATAAAATATTTTAAAAGCAATACATCAAAGTAGCCTTTTACCAGCTTAATTCATACAAGCTTTAAGTCTGATTGACTACATCGACTCCAGCGGTTTCACCGGCTCTTGGACTGGCTGCCCTACCAGCCATCAGCAGGGTCTGCCAAACGAAATCTGTCTGGTTTCCTTGACCCCTCCGCTTTGAGCACTTTGCAGCGATAAAAGCGCGTGTTACCATAGGTTCTGTCCCTGCTTGGGGGTGGTGGTCTCCGCGGGCAGGTCGGCAGCGTGCGCGGCGCGGTGCAGCTTGCTCAGCCTGCCGTCCGCGCTCTTCCGCTTGTCTGCAAAACAAGAGCGCAAGCTCAGAGCTGTTCTCGTTCTGAGTGGTTTTATCTTGCAAAAACCAACCTACCTCCAGTTAAGCGTTTATATTCAGCACCTAGGCCAGCAATGCATTTGTCAGGGAAAACTAATCCAGCATTAGCTTGCTAAAGGACACTGTATATTTATTTATAGAAATACAAAAAGATAACGGATTTTTTAAGAAATTACTGTATCATAAAGCACATACTATTTCAAAAATATTAAACTAGTTTTACTTTTTAGCTACACATTGTCAAAGTGCTTTTAGAACTGAGTTACAAATAGAACGTATTTGCATTTCCGAGCACCTTGGCACAGCAGTCAGACACAAATTTAAACCCTTGCTGATTTAAGCCTTTGCTTGTTAAGTTTCAAAAGGAATGTGCTGAAATCTTGCACATTAGCTGGGTAAACAGACAGGCAGCACTTGAGAAACGAATACAGCTGGAAGCAGCTGGTGTACAGAACACGGCCGGTTGATATTTGATAAAGCTCACATAATAAAATATACCCATGAAGGGTCACTGAACGACACCACCTCCAGCTCAACAAGTCACAAAGATGCAGAGGGCTGGGTGAGGTATCACGGTGTGTGTGCCCTGTTCCATTCTTCTACAGATGTTTGCTCTGACCATTGTCTAAACCGAAACAACCAGGCGAGGGTTCTGGTTTAACTCCCAACAGCCTGTCCTGCGGTGTTGCTGCAGATGGAGTCAGCGTCAGCCTGCGATGCTGCAGGAGCAGGAAGTGATGAGCACTAACACCGCAGCTGCAGTCAGGTCACAGCGGGATCTTCTGTACCCAGAACTATTGCCACATACAAGTGCCGAGTTTCCCTCCCCACAGACTGATTTTTGTGCATGTCCAAGTTCTCCCCGCAATGCCCCAACCACCCAGACTCCAAGTCAGCCAGAAAATTACAGAGGACACACTAGAACTTCGGCTCGTCACCGCACCTCACCTGCTTGCTGGGTGCAAGGCGAACAGCAGGCGAGAGGACACGCACAAGAGAGCTGTGCCAAAACAGCCACAATCAGCAAAGCTACAGGGATCTAGAGGACTGACCTGCTTGATACTACCTCACATATTAATCTAGCAGTCTTGCCACCGGTGGAACATCAGCACGGTGATGGACAGAATCACAGAACCAGTTCGGTCGGAAGAGACCCCTGAGTCCAACTGTTACCCAACCTGTGTCCCTGAGAACTTCATCTCTGGTCTGTCCAACCCCCCCAGGGATGGTGACTCCACCACTGCCCTGGGCAGCCTGTTCCAATGCCCCACAGCCCTTTGGGGAAGAAATTGTTCCCCAGATCCACTCTAACAGTGAGGATACCCTCACTCTGCAGCGCACAACTGACTCCTTCTCCAGGACATCTGCCATGCTGCAACTCGGCAGGGTCAGAGTAAACCAGAGGGATTAGCCCAGGACTGACATCAAGCTGGCTGCTGCTAACAGAGGCGATGCTATCCCGTGGGACGCTGCAGGCAGAGGGACACTGCAGGCCGTTCTCAAGACCTGCAGCAGCGGGGGATCATCATGAGCATCAGCCTCTCCCGCGTGCAGGCTTCTTGAGTTTAAAGAAGGCTTAAATCAGAGTTTCCCCATGAAAACACTCAGACTAGACAGTACTCTTACATTCATTAATCCATCCTTGCAGACAACAACAAAGGAAATACCCATGGAGAGGCAGGTCGATCATACCTCCTGGGCTGCAGTCCTTTTTTAAATCTTCTTTTTTCTGATGGGAAAGGGTGAATCTGTAGTCTATGCTGTCATGTACCCAGCCTTTTTCAATGAACAAGCCAGGAACTTCATCCGAAAACAGCCAATACCTGTAGGAAACACACATTAGCAGGTATCTGTCTCCTCTTCTGGCTAGTTACACATGTCCACTTTGATTTGCACAGAGGGGAGAAGCATCTGTGTGCTTGACTCAGTAAAAACTGAATGCGTGTGTATCTTTCCATCAGCACAGTCGAGAAACATGAAAAGATTTTATCAGAATTCATCCTAAAAGTATTCCTGTGCAAAAAACATTTAAAAAAAAAAAAAAACAAGAGATGCTATAAATAAGTAGATTCTTGAGCAGTGATGGCAGCACTTGCGGCTCCACCGGCTCATGGATCCTGACCCCTGCAGAGGGCCTCAAAAAGCTGCTCCGTAAAGCAGGGAAGGCCGCTACGCTTGTGTGCTGGTTTGACTGAAAATGGGTTAATTTTCTTCATGCAGTTAGAAACCTTTCTTTTTCATAGCTAGCGCACTCATTATTTGGACTTAGTTTAAGAACAAGCAGATTACAGCCCAGCACAGAGTTGATGTGTTGAATTGCTCTGGTCTGAGAGCCAAGGACACTGAGCTCTGCCCACACGTGTGAGGCAGCGAGGAAGGCGGATGGATGGACACAGCTTGACTGACACCCAGACTGATCAATAAGAGTATTCCAGCCCATTAGCGTCATGCTAATTATTTAAGAAGAGTCAGGACCTCCTGGGTTGTTCTCTCGCTCTGGGGCGCAGCCGGGGGAGTTCGGTTGGGATGTTTAGTTCAGCCTTTTGCCATTTTGCAGAGGTCTCTGGGCTTTTCTGCCTTTTTCCTTTTATTTCTCTCTTTTGGATCAGCTGTTCAGGACTAGGGTATCGCTTCCTGGGACTGGCTGCTTGGTGTGGATGGAGTTTGTGGGGAATTGCCTTGAGTATTTTTTATTTCTATTTTATAGATATATTTACTAGTAGTGTATTAGTATTTTGTTATTTTATTAAACCGAGTTTCTCTCAATCCAAGTTTCTCCCTTCCCTGTTGATTCTCTCCCCTGTTGGGGGGCGTGGGAGGGGGTGAGAGAGCGGTTGTGTGGTTGTATTGCCAGCTCGGGTTAAACCCCGACACCTCGATATCCACAACCCCCTCACCTCTGCTCTCCCCCACAGCTCAGTACACAGGGACTCCTCTCAACACCCTCCACACCAATCACTTCTTGGGGGCCGTGATCTGATAAAGCTCCTCTCAATCATCTCCCTTCCCACCTGTTATGATTACGGTCGGTGCCAATCGGAGTCCTGCGCATCACCAGCTTCGCTTTGGCGATTCCATCCTGGAAGGTTTTCTCAGCTGCAGCTTTATGCTTTCGGATTCTTTCTTCCTCTGCTTCTTTCTCCATCCTCACTGTTGAAATAAGCATAGAGAAGCATTAGCTTTCTTTTATTGTATCCAGTCATCAATACTCTCTCTCATTTTACTACACCATTAGGGTAAAAAAAAAGATATATAGATATAGATATGTGACTTTAATTAGTATCCCTTTAGCACTGCCTTCCATCCTTTATCTTACTTTCCACCCACCATTCTAGAAAAAACTCAAGAATTATTAAGAAGTCACCGAATCCCAGAATGTCAGGGGTTGGAAGGGACCTCGAAAGCTCACCCAGTGCAATCCCCCGGAGCAGGAACACCCAGCTGAGGTCACACAGAAGGGGTCCAGGCGGGTTTGAATGGCTGCACAGAAGGAGACTCCACAACCTCCCTGGGCAGCCTGGGCCAGGCTCTGGCACCCTCACCAGGAAGAAGTTTCTTCTCAAATTTAAGTGGAACCTCCTGTGTTCCAGTTTGCACCCATTGCCCCTTGTCCTATCACTGGTTGTCACCGAGAAGAGCCTGGCTCCATCCTCCTGACACTGCCCCTTTCCATATTGATCCCCATCAATGAGGTCACCCCTCAGTCTCCTCTTGTTCAAGCTAAAGAGCCCCAGCTCCCTCAGCCTTTCCTCACACAGGAGATGCTCCACTCCTTTAATCAAAATCAAAGCATAAGGATGAACTGGGCTGAGGAAAGAGGAAAGTTTGCATAAAAATTGACTGGAGAAGTTAGTCATTATTCTATCTCATTCCAGACCAACAAAGCAGCACCCATTGCTGTGCAATTCCCTACAACAGGCTCAAAGATCTTTAACTGCCACCTCCTGCTTTCCCATCCACGCTGTGATGTGGAAGAGCATTAAAATACAAACTTCAGGTTTCCCACTCATGACACAAGTACTGGAATTTCACCAGTTCTCAATATCTATGGCTGTTGGCAAAGAAGAGGGGAAGAAAAACAGGCAATGGCCTAAATCCTGGCATCATGGGCTCCTTGGTGAGAGTTTTACAAAATAAAACATGTCATTTCCCATCTCTAGGTAAGGAGCAAGAGGCAAGGCAGCTTCTGCCAAGAGACAAAGCATTAAGGCCAACAGGCTTTATGCTTCTCCTGATGGTTCAACAGTCTCTCTACACTTTTGTTGTCTGTATATTTCCACCAAGAACCGCCTGAACAAAAAGGGACAAAACACCAAACTGCGTCACGCCGGCTCTTCAGAGCCTGATCCAACAAAACCATCGCTCCTTCACAACCTGCACAAAAGGCTCTGGGCCACTTTCTTCTGTGTCTTGAGAAAACTGTCGGAAAAGAATAAAAAGGAGGAAGAAATGAAGACTTAACTTTGCATTAGAGAGGAGGGTTTGAAGCAGATGGAATGAGAGCACATGGAAGGCTGAGGTGGAGCGGGGCAGGTGAACACACGCAGACATGGGTTGGGTGCCGGTTGCTGTCCCAACCTCACTGGGACTGTTCCACTACCTGTGCTTTCTCTTGCAGCCACTTTCTGTTCCAATACAGGTTTGGTAACAGTTGATTAATAAATACCTGGTAAGCCTCTGAAGTCCTGCCAGTGTAATCAATCCTAACTGATTAAGGATGACATGCTGGAAAACACACCCTTGAAGTTATTACACCAATGCTATATATCAGCTTTTATATAATAATGTACCAACAATATACCAATTTGCAGTAATTGCAGCACGGCAAAATGTCCTGTTAATCCGTATGTGCCAGACACGGCAGCTGCACAACCCAGGTCTGTGAATGTCAGCTCCTCCCTGAGCCTCACGGCCTCCCCGCGGCCAACACCGAGTCAGGAGGAGCAGCAACGGAGCGCCAAACGCCTCGCGTCACCCAAACCCCAGTCTCACAAACCACAGGGCCCCGCGCTGCCCAAGCGCCGTTCTCACCCTCTGCACACACAGAGGTGACACGATGTCCCCAGGACTTCTCTCCTTGACACCTTCCCAGGACTCGCTGCCACCACCTGACACCAGCACAAGGCCCAGTTCCCTCTTCGGCCAACGCTCCAAGCCAGCCGAGCCGCCAGCAAACTCTGCAATGCTGACACCACGGGATACCACGGGGACCAACGAGACAGGGCTGCTCTCTACCCAGCTGCAAAGTCCAGCTGTAACATGAACCACCAAGTGCCACAATAAAG
This sequence comes from Pampusana beccarii, assembly GCA_013399365.1. Taxonomy (NCBI): domain Eukaryota; kingdom Metazoa; phylum Chordata; class Aves; order Columbiformes; family Columbidae; genus Pampusana; species Pampusana beccarii. The sequence goes on along the minus strand of VWYH01000248.1, from coordinate 110,616 downwards.
ACGAGGCAAAGAAAGAGAAACTTAAATTTACAGACCCCCCGGCTGGTTGGGTTTCAGGCCCTCTGCAGATCCCCAGCCCAGCCCTGCTCACGCAGGGTCACAGAGCAGAACACACAGGATCCCAGGCGGGTTTCAATGTCTCACAGAAGGAGACTCCACACCCGCTCTGGGCAGCCTGGGCCAGGCTCTGGCACCTCCCAGCACACAAGTTTCTCCTCATGTTCACATGGACCCTCCTGTGTTTCAGTCTGTGCCCGTTGCCCCTCACCCTGGCGTTGGGCACCACTGAACAGAGTCTG
>VWYH01000248.1:86981-109469 GCA_013399365.1 Pampusana beccarii | reverse complement strand
GGCCTGTAGTTTCCTGGGTCATCCTTCTGTCTCTTTTTGAAGGCTGGAGTGACTCCGGCTTTCTTCCAGCCCTCAGACACCTCTCCTGTTCTCCAAGACCTTTCAAAGATGATGGAGAGTGGCTTTGCAACAACATCTGCCAACTCTCTCAGCCCTTGCGAGTGCATCCCATCGGGGCCCGTGGATTTGTGGATCTCCAGTTTGCCTAAACTATCTCTACCCTGCTCTTCCTCAACCATGGGAAAGTCTTCCTTTTACTTATAAGCCAAAACCATTCAATCAAAATGAGAACAAAGAAACCAAAGCAAAGGGTTCCTCCCCACAGCTCATTTTCATTTGTCACAGCAAGCTGCCCTTGGCTGGCACATCCATCTCCAGCGGGTCCGTTACTGCGTCACCGTCCAGCTCTCCATCCTCCTCCAACCTGTATGGAGCTGTTGCTTCACAGAGCAACACGGCACAGAACACCCAGTAAGTGCTGCAGTAATGTGGAAACGGAAGTGACTCGACTTTTACTATCAAGGAAATGGAGATGTTAATCACGTTATCTCAACAGGAAGTTCTGTACTGACTTTTTTAAGAATGAACAACAACAAAAAAAATCCATTTATGGTTCCTTACACTGGGTTCTTTTTTGAGCTTGGTAGCACTGGCTGCAATCCCGATAGGTTTAACCTGAAAGAGGTTAGTGCTGCTGGTGTTACAGGTGTTAGCAGAGCGGTGAAAAGAAAGCTCTGACTGCAAGACAGATCTATAGAGAGACATATATGTAAAAGAGTAGTTGCTGACAGAACGCCTATTGTGCAATGGTTCATATAATATATGTATTAATACAATATTGTGCGTGCATATATATACATGAACTACTGCACAATAGGCGTTTTGTCAGCGATTACTCTTTTACTTCCCCCAGAGACACAATACTACTAAACGCAAATGCACCTGACGTGGTGTGAGAGCCGTTCTGCTGCAAAAGGCGGTGATCAGAGCTGCTTAACCCCCACGGTGATCAGAGCTGCTTTCATACGCTGAACCCAACCAGCCATGGGCCTGATCAGCTCTGAGCTGCTGACCCCGCAGCCCCAACCACCACCACCATCACCACCGACCGAGCTCTGTGGTACTTTGAAGGTACCTTTTACACCTTTACACCTGGGAGCCACTGCAGAAGAGGTAAACACAGCCCTGGGTGCCCAAAATGTTGGGGTGTGTTATGTGGAAAGCAAGCAATATGAATTCAAACCTTAATGAAAGGCTCACTCCTTCCTTCCCTGCCAGAGACCCAGTTTGCCGTGTGGAGTTCAAAAGAATGAATCAAACAGCCCTGGCAAGCAAGACAAGTGATTCTTATCTCCATCCATGTAACATTGCTTTTCTTCATAGAATTTTAAGTGTCCTGAGCTGGAAGGACCCACCAGGATCACGGAGTCCAACTGCTGTCCCTGCACAGCACACCCCACAGCTCACCCCGTGCGTCTGAAGACCTTGTCCAGTCTCTTCTTGAACACGGTCAGGTTGGGCCGTGACCCCTCCCTGTGGAGCCTGTTCCAGTGTCCACACCTCTGGGTGCAGAACCTTTTCTGAATGTCCCACTGACCCTCCCTGCACATCTTCTGCCATTCCCTGGGTTCTGTCCCTGTCACAGAGAGAAGAGCTCAGCCCTGCCCCTCCTGCTCCTGCTGAGGAACCTGCAGCCCCATGAGCTCTGCCCTCAGTCTCCTCTGCTCCAGCTGAACAAACCCAGGCACTTCAGCCGCTCCTCATGCGCCTTCCCCTCCAAACCCTTCACCAGCTTCGCAGCCTCCTCTGGACACTCTCCAGTGTCTTTATCTCCTGTTCTCCTGTGTCCCCAGCCCTGCACACAGCGAATGCTCCAGGCGAGGCCGCCCCAGCGCAGAGCAGAGCGGGACCATCCCCTCCCTGCCCGGCTGGCAACGTTTGTGCTTCATATATAATTAGTACAAACTACTGACTGAGAACAAGGAGCATCCCAAGCAGTAGTGTCCAAACTATGTTTCATTTTGCAGTAAAAATCTCATCATAAACTTGCAATCAAACAACTGGACACTGCAAGAACCAGGGCCCAGAGCCCCTTCAGCTACAGCACGTTAGATGGTTCGTGCTTTGTTTTTTTTCTGGAGAAGCAGAACAGCACTCCAGATCTTCAGCAGTTGATTGATACTTCTGAGACTCACAGTTCCTAACAGATCCGAAAGGTCTATTTACGCCCAGTGTGAGGAATGGGTGTATCCGGTGTCCTTCCTCCGAAGCCTCAGGACATTCCCCATTATTTACCTGCTCTTGGTCTCCCAGAACAGCTGCTCCCGGGTTCCAGCCAAGCAGATAAGCCAAACTCCATGTGGGACACTTGTCCCCAGCTCTTTCAGAAGGACAACACCTAGCAGAGCCGTGCTGTCCACTTCCACCTGCTCAACACCCACATTTACAACCAAAAAATGCCCCAAACTGTTTTTCTTTTCATATTCCACACTCCTTAGTCAGAAGCACTACTCATGCAGAGGTGTACAAAATCTGGTGTTGCAACTCATGATTTATAGAGGTTTGAGCGGCCAGTTTATATTCATACAACTCTATAACAAATTCTTTAAAGTGACAAGCTGTAAACTGAAATTTATTGCCCATGTCCTTATCTGGGAGGGCTGGTCGCATCGATGTGACCACGCGCAGCTTTGAGGCAGGAAATGTCTCCTCTGCACGTAAAAGCCAGAAGATATTCAGACATACAGAAGCACCTTTTTGTTTGTTTTCTCTCCTCAGAACAGATTTTCTGTTCTCCAGCCTTCCTGGGCCTGACAGAATTAGAAAGGTGCTGAACAAAAGGCGCTCAGAGACAAAAAAACTAGCAGCAGTTATTGCTTTCTCTTAACATGCCAGATTTGGGGCTGTCAGAGGAACCACAGCAGATGAACTACACTGCAGTGAGTAAATCCCTTAAAACCAGGTAATGCTTTTGAAAATAGGCTGTGAATTCTGCCATTAATTATGCTCCTCTACTCCACAACACACAAAGGCTCTACTCTCCTATTTTTCTTACCTCTCATTTGTATTTCTTGTCGCTCCCTCTCTTTCTTGGCTTGGATCGCAAGCAAGCGCCTGCTCTTCACAGCACTGATCATATCATCAGCTTCTATTTCTACCCGATGCTCCATTTTCATCATCTCATTTTTCTTCTTCTCGTTTCTTCCCATCATATTCTCATCTTTCCCGTTCTCCTTGTTCTTGGCCACCATTTCTTTTCGCTTCTGTTTTTCTGCTCTCTTCTTGTCGTTTTCCTCCTTCAGGATGGCCAGGCGCTCCTTCCACAGCTCCACCGACGTCTGCTGCTTGGCCTCCACGTGGTCCTGCACCGAGTACGTCATCAGGATCCGGTGGCACAGCGCTCCGAGTATCCGTAACTTCTCTTCAGGAGTCAGCTCAAAGAACTCCGACGTCTCCAGTTTCTCCAAAAACTCATCCTGTACTTCGTTATCCTCGAAAGCCGCTGAATCCTTGCTTTCGTCTACGTTATCCGAGACCTCGCTTTCCTCCTGCACGTCGGACTTGCGCAGGCACAGGCGAACCAGCTCAGAAGCAGAATGCAAAGTAAGTGGTATTTCAGAAAGCTTCATTCCCAGCTCAGCATAATCTTCAGCAATTTCATCCTGCAGCAGGGTCTGCAAGAGAATGACCAGCACTCGGTTCAAATAGAGGAATCCTCCCTTTTCTGCACAAAGCGCTTCCATCAGGGAAACGGCCGTGATGGGATATTGAGCATCTGGCATCAACAACCCTGAGTAACAGCTCAGAAACTCCACCACCATGGCGACGTCCCCAAAGAGCGTGTTAGGAAGTCCTTCTGGAGTATCGACCAGTTTAAACGTAGGCAAGGCCTTCCCTTTAAGATCTTGGTCCTCGTATCTTTTCTGTTTTTCCAGTTTTTCTTTCATCTCCTTCTCCTTCCGCTCCTTTGCTCTCTCCTTCAGTTTCTCTTTGAGCTTCTCCCTTTTCTTCTTCATGTACTCCTTCCGCTGCTCCTCTGTCATCGTTGCCCATTTCTTCCTGTGCTCTAGGAGTTCGTAGCGTTTCTGTACCAACCCTCGCAAATCCTCGGGGAGACGGGCTCGATCCTCATTAGAGAGCAACCGGGCTGTTTTGGAGATGATGCAGGAAAGAGCACTTTTTTTGTCTTCCCGGTCTTTGTTCTCTTTGTAATAGGCGATGAGATGGAGCGCTGCAGGGGGCAGATGTTTCTGGGGTTTGCTGGAAGACCTGGGGGTGCCTCCCGAATTCCTGGGAGTCCTGGACACCTTAGTGGTACCTTTGGCCATGTCCAGTAGTGTCATCTGTTTCATTTTCATCTTTGGGGTCTTCAAGCCTTTCCTAGGAGATTTTGATTTCCCCGACGTCTTCTGCCCGTTCAGAACCCTTTTGCCTCTTTGCTTTTTGTCCAAGGATTTGTTGCTGCCCTTCCCCAGCCGGCTCCTCTTTGGAATGTGGAAGTTCGAACCAAGTTTAGCAGGTGACACAATTTTCATCACCTCTTCCAGCTCTTCTTTAGGACTTTTTGAATTCTTAGAGTTTTTCACCTTCAGCGGAGAGCAAATAATAGACTTCTCCAAATGCACGTGGCACCACAGCGTGGGGCTCAGGGGCTGGCCCAGGGATGACCCATCAGCTTTGGGTTTCTTGGGAGGTTTTCTGTCCGGCGACCGAGAGCTCTTCCTCTTGGTTGAGGGGTTGAGAGTCATATACTAAAATTAAAGAAAAAATCATTTATATTAATATTTAAAGGTAGAAGTTTATCTAGATCCTTTTCTGTCAATTATTTTTGCCCATGTCTAATGTATTTTTCCAACGAACAAGGAGTACTCAACACGTTAAGGGTAACAGGCTTCTGCAATGGCTTCCGATGTGCCTCATCGTAGTCACTGCATTGGGCAGGAGGTCGTTAGCTCATTCCTGAAACTTCACATTTCACTTCATAAAATGAAACACTACAAAGAATTCTAAATGTTTCCTACTACATTACATGAAACTGCTTTGTTTCTACCAAAAAGGCTGTGGGGAGGGGGTTTGCCTGGAAAACGCTGACATTAACTTTACAAACTATTCCTCCGCTCGGAGATTTCTTAGCGAGTCGTGTTGGGTTCAGTCCCACCCGGCGAAAGCTGCCGGAGCACAGAAGTGGGTGACGGGTCCAGACACGGACCCCAAACTGCCTGAAAGTGGCTGGAACAAAGCTGAGAGGATTCAGTTCTGAAGTAACGTCACTGAATATCTGATATACCTGGTTTAAAGCTGCTGACACAACCTTCCTGACGGCGCCTTTGGCACCAAACAGTGTAACCCAGAGCCAAAGAGAGACCGACCTCAGGACTATCTCAGCATCTCCAATTCAGGTTCAGGATGCGCCCAGAACGCTAAGTCATTTCAAGAAGTGAAAAATAAAATACAAGGATATAACCTTTAGATTACGAATAAAATTACCAGAAAACAGGGGCTGAAAATTTGAGATTCCTCAGCAATAAATTCCAGAGCAGCAAGGGTAGCAAAAGGTGCAAGCATCTGAGAAGCACTTATTTAAGAACAGATGTACACAAATGTGATCAAGTTAAAACTGCCATAGGAATATTCAGATTTTCTGGCTCGTGGATGTTCAGTCTTGAAAGCTTTAAGAGCCCTCGTTAGCCCATCGGTACTGAAGATTTTCAAGCACCAAATCCAGCGTCTGAATAACTTCACTCTACGAAAATTCTGTGTTAAAACCTTCACCGAAGAGCATTACTGAAGCTGAAAGCATCCAGCATTGATAGAACACAAAACAATTAGATCCACAACTTCTACTGTGTATTCAACTGTCACTTGTCAGAACACTAATTCTGGATTAATAAATTCTCCAGCCACTTCCCAGTATTTCAAAACTCAACATAAACTCAACCTCTATGCCAGATAGCAAATACACCCCCTCTAAACATAAAGCTCAGGCCTCCCGTAAGGCAAACCAAAGATGTTACAGTCATGTGTTTTTTCTTATTCTAAAGGCACCTCCATCCAGCAGGGCTTTGAATACTTGTCCACCACCAGCAAATACTTTCATTTCTATTAGGGCAGTGACCCCAAATGCTACAGCAAGGGTAAACACAGCTCAAATATGAAGAATTTATTTTTCCCTTTATGCAAATTTACAGATGTCCAGAATAGTCCAGGGTAGCTCGCTAGAAATGGGTGTTCTCCTGATGGAAAAAGGGCTAAAGCAAGTATTTCTCCTCCAGTTTTAGAAGAACGCCTGACAAAGACTGAGTCCATGAAAAAGCGAGGTTACTAAATCAAAATAGTGCTTTCTACACCGAAAGATGGATTGAAAACCAGAAAATTTCATGATAAGGCATTTACTTGGTTAACAGGACATCTGGCTGGTTATTACGAAGGGCTGGAAAAAAACCCATCGCTGCTACTTTTTCAGTATGAAATTTGTGGCATCTGGCACCACTCAATCCAGCACTGCACAAGGACCAAGAATTACAGAGTCAAACACATCCAGCTCTTGCGCTGGAACCGTAAAATGGTCCAATAACTTACGCTACCGGGTAAGGACTGCAGCTGTTCTGTTTGCGTTACACCAGGAAATCAGTCTTGACTTGTACACAAGTCATGCAAACTATTGGAAAAAACATCAAGAAAAGGTAATTACACCTCAGATTTTCAAAGCAGATCAACGTTTCGGCTGTGCCACCTCCCAAAGGATTAATCTCCAAGAGTGGAACTTCCCGCTCCGCATCTCTCTGAGCTGATTTAAGGCTGCGAGCACCAAAACCGGCACCCTGAGGGCTCTGCCCAGACTGTTTAAAGGTGGGGAAGGGCTGAGAAAGCAAAGGAGATACTTGGAGGGATTCTTACCTTATGCGGGTCAAGCAAGAAGTCACTAAATTTACTAGGGAGGGAGTATTTCTTCACTAGCTCGTCCTCCACCACCCACGGGGCGTTCTCGCAGGTGCCGGCCCGCAGCGCGTTGTGGCGGATGAAGTACCGCAGGATCTCCTTGTTGGGAGGACGCTCCGTGCGCACCAAGCTGTCTGCCGGCACGTTGCTGATGATCTTGGAGACAACAGACAGACTGTTAACGTTCCACTTCTAAATACGTTAGAAATACATATCCTGGCTAAAAGGAGCAAGGAGCACTGTACTGCTGTCTGTCCAGACTCTTTGCTCTTTCTTGGAAAGACTCAAACCAAACAGAACTTGCAGACTGAGATGCACAACAGATTGGCAGGAGATTCAGTTAGCCAAAAAAGTTTAAAAAGTGAGCTTACGTTGCAGATTTCCAAATCCACTTCTTTACCTCTGACCGTGCTCCAGCTTGCGTTTCCTACTAACTTAAAAGCTTTTACGTATTGGTGTTTATTTGATTTTTCTCTTCCTGAGACCAGAGGAGTAATTCTGCAAGTGGCGCTCACCAAAGGGAGCTCAGCCCTGCCTCTCCTGGCAAATCAGCAGATCACCAACCCCAAGCAGCAGAGCTGCGGCTGCAGAGCCTCCCGAGCGCAGTTACCTGCGATGCTCAGAGCAGGAGCTGCCGCTTGCGACCGAACCGTCTGCGTTTCATTCACCAGCTGGATAACAGCAACAACTCGAAAGCTACCGTAGCACCGTGACTCAGAGATTATTTAATTAAGCTTGCACATTCATGTTATGATAGAAAGGATCTGAGCACACAACCCACCTTATCTTCATTTTTCAGCTTGACATCGTATTTGTGTGGCAGGAATTTAGGTGGAACCCACTTCCTCTCTTCCTTCTTCAAAGACGTGGGAAGTTTCCGAGGAGACCTGCGTGCTCGATCGTCTGGTAAAGCAAGGAAAGGCAGGAAGGGTCTTAGGATTAGTCAAAAAAAAAAAAGAGAAAAGTTAAAGAATTCAGACCATGGCTGGACTGGGACCCCCAACCCTCACTATCTATAGTGTTTGGTTAAACTAGAACATCACAAAGAGACATCCTGAAGCCGCAGGTTGGGAACGGAGTCCCTGCACAGCTTTGAGGCAGGAGGTGACACCTGCAGCAATTAAACCCATCTCTCTCCAGACAATCCCCCCACACAGGGAGAAAATCCCCGTAGAGCTGATGAGGAGGAGCAGGTTCCCCAACCCACTGGGAGCCCACGCTCTCCCTGCTGTGTCGGATTCGAAATAATTCTACGGTAGGATTACTGGCTCTAATTAACTTTTAAAATCACTTAACTTTGGTGGCCATTAAGTGCTTTACAGTTACAAGCCCTGTGCGTACGGGCTGGTTTAGCTGTAGATTCTAAGCACACTCATACCACCAGACTTTTTATTCTCAAGAGAGATGGAGCTGAAAGAACACAAAGGCATCACATTTCTTACCAGCTGATGTTGAGTTTCTTATTTCTACATTCAGGCTGCAAACGCTAATAATTTAAGACAAAAATCCAAGCTTACGGACGAAAACAATTCCCAAATGTTTTTATGTTTGTGGCTCTGACTCAAAGAAAGCACATTAGATGAGAATAATTACCTCCTAAGTATAAGCAGAATACAAGTAGATGCTAGACTGAAGTCAGACTTAAAAAGATAAAGAGATATATATATAGATGTATCATTGTCACGCTGTAAGCCCTATAGTTTTACAAGCTTCAGCAGCATTAGAGCTTACGTGATATAAAATCGGGTTCTGCCCCTGCCTCCACCCCTTCCAAAATCAGCCGTCTCGGTTGGGAACAGGTCACGGATGCTCGGGGCTCCCAGAGCACGACGTGCGGCCTCTCCCCACACTGGGGCTCCAGTGCAGAGAATGCAGCGTGGAATCCTCTGCTCCAAGCATCCCCCATTATAGACGTTTTTCTTTAAAATAACCCCCCTTGAACGTCACGACAGCGATAGTACATGTGCAAGCAGACGAACCCTCTCATTGCAAATCGGGCAAGACGTAACTTCTACAGACTTTGGTTCCACGTTTGATTAAAAGATCTTAGTTCGAAAACACCGAACAATGTTTTTCTGCTCAAAAGCACCACGGAAGTCGCACATAAGGCACCTCAAGCTCTGTAACAGATCTGCCTCAAGGCCTTTGAAGTGGCCCAACACTGTGCGTGGCAAGTTTATATTTAAGAAATAACAAGGTGCTGCTTAGTTCTGGCTCCGACTTTGAAGGACTCGGTTACAGCTCCTTTGTAAGCGACTTCTCCCTCTGTGATTTAATTTCTGGATTCTAGAAATAGGGATGACTACACTGAATTCCACCAAACAGCACCTGGATACTCAGTGGGAACAGGGGGAGAAATCACTATCCATTCCTTCCTGAAGTTATTTTACAAAAAGCATACTTCATCTGTTGTTGCATTGTGCTGTAACACAACTCACGCTCACTGCACTAAGGAACCTCATAAAGCCTCCACATCCTCTCACCTCCTGCTGTTCACCACTTATTTTGGATTTTCCAAAGCTGAGTTCCAAGCGCAGCTCAAGCTGCAGAACCTGCACCACCCATGTTCAGGAAAAACTTCCCTTTCCTCTCAATTCTGTGGATTTTCCAGAATTTGCTCCCTAACCAACTTAAAACACAAACCCACTCCAGACTGCACACACGATGCAATAAAGCTGGTATAAAGCTGTATTTTTAGAAGCACAGCAGGTGCTTCAGAAGCTAAAATACTCCTCACCAGAGAGACTGAAGTGCTTTCTCTGCTCCTTTTTTTGCAAACACGATCAGCAAGTTTGTCAGGAGCATCAGCGCAGATGCCCAGCTGAACTCTGCCCCCCATGTGCACGGAGCCCGTTATTGCTTCTCAACACTCACCCGTGTAGTGACCCCAACCCGTATGACCAGTGCTCAAGAATGCAGATTATTAGAAAGAAAAAGTCAAATGAAGCATGGCCAGATACCTCCAGAGACCGTGCAGAGACTCCTGCAGGTGCAGCTTAGGGCCTGAACCCACTCAATCAAACCAAGTCTTTACGGCTTCTGTAGGATGCTGCGTAAATGTAACAAACGCTATGTAGTGTTTTTAATGAACTCTGAAATATAGATTCAGGAATAAGTTCACTATGAACCTGTGTTCTGCTACAGCCCAGAATATAAAACCATCAGCAACAAAATATCCTTTTAACCAATGCATAAAATGAGAAGAGTGCTCACTGCTTTTATTATGTTATGACTCTGGGAGCATCTCTGATTTGAAAATGTTCATGTTCATCTTTTACCGAGCGGGCACAACAGTCCCAGTTCATCAAGACGATCAAATCCAGCTCAGTCAGACCGGAACAGCCGCAGGAACCCCTGTTCCTGCAGCGTTTGTGCCTCCCCACGCTGCGCTGGCCACAGCACAGCACAGCTGGACACAGCTGGACACAGCACTGGGCACAGCACCGCACACCAGCAAGCGGTGGTACGGTGGACTTTACTGAACACCCAGACTCCAAAATGCTGCCGTACATTTGGTCCATGAGGACTTTTAAAGTCAAAGCTACTTGCCCTGCCTTTTATGAGGTAGTTTGAGAACCACCACTTAATTAAATGTAAAAGCACGCACCAGTCTCTCTCTAAGCGCCACTGCTGTTTCAAAGGATGAGTGTAAGGCCAGATCGTTTCTGCAACACCTTTTTTTTGCCTTCCTGGTTTTACAAAGCACTTCGACGAAGCTGGAACAGCTCACCACTCTTCCCAGTACTGATCAGGAACATTGACCATTATTAAGTTTGGGACCAGAGCTTGGGAGAACTTGTTTTCTACTCCCAACTCCGCTGTTAGTTTGCTGAGCTGTTTGCAGAGTTTCCTTTTCTCCACACACCTTCTCCACATGTTTTAGTGGCTATTTACAAGCGGAAACAGTTTATTATATCAATGTGCCTCTAAAATTAAGCGGTCCAGATTACGGCTATGCTGCGGGGCTGTTTTTTGTTTGGTTTAAAACACTTTTTGAAATCTCTTTTAAAGAACCTCATAATTTCATTTGTAAGAAGTTACACAGGACACAAAACTAATTTTTTTCCGCTCTTTCATCAGTACCTTCTCAGAGTCAAGAAAAGCCCTGGACATCCACTGGTTAGTTCTGCAGCAGGGAGGACCAGATATGAAAGAGGGGAACACAGTTTCAAAGCTCGCTTTATTTTGAATCCTTTGGAAAAAAAAATAATCTGCATTTTTCTGCATTCATTTTGTCTCGGCCTTTGAAAACTGGAAAGGGGATAAACCAAAATAAAAAATCATTTATTGCTTATGTCAGCTGGGGACAGGAAAGAAAACCAGAGCTTGTCTGTGACGGCAGAAGAGGCTTTAGAACTAGAGATGTTTATTCTGAGGACGAACATCACAGTAGAATGTTACAATTCTGCATGAACCATTGCTGTTTGTCCCCCGCTTTCTTCTTTTATTTTTTTTGCCTTCCACTTGTCATACTCTCAAAACTTACACATTTCAGACATAACTTTTGCTATTACACCCCAGCACAACAGCACATTTTCTGCTTTAAAACAGGCAAGGGCAGTTGAAAGCCATCAGCACTGACGTGCCACCAACAGTGACAATTTCAGGGTTTTCAGGACACGACGCTGTTCAAACATCCTGCCCAACGCCCACAGCCCAGGCCCAAGACCTGAATTCAAATACCGACTTCCAGGTGTCTTAGTACTTACTCATACTTTCCCTCCTGTTGTCATCCTCCTTCAGGGTCCCCTCCTTCTGGTTGTCCTGGGTCGCCTGGCCCGAGTTCTCTTTGTCGCTGGATGGGGAATCACAGGCACCCTCCGATTTCTTTTCCGCCATCTCTTCGTCAGCTTTCTCCAGGGGATGTATCTTCACAACTTTCACAGGCAGCATTTTCTCCTTACCAACCTGCACGGAAACATGGATGAAAACCGAACCTGAGCCAGACACGTGAATTACTGAGCTTTAACATCGCGAGGAAGGAAAGAAGCAACCAAGACGACCTACAAACCATAATTTGGCAAAACGCTTAAATCGCATCCTCCTTGAGAGAAGCTCATGATCCCTCTCATGAAACAATGAGAGGATTTCTTACTATTCCTCCTACCTGGAAGTTCTGTACAAATCGCTAAGAGAGAACTGCCAAGTTTTCCAGCGTTTAACCTGCTGCTTTCTCAACCCAAGGACGGAGTGTATGTGCGCGAGGTGCCTTCTCAGCAGCCCCAGCTGAGAGAACATACCCTAAACAGAGTGCTAGCAGAGAATATTTGATAACCCTCCTTTATTTTTAAAAAGTTTGAGTTTTCCCCATCGCTCCCAGTTTTGGAGGGAATTTTCTAATCATTTGAGCATCATCAGCGATTTGTATATAAGCAGTTGGCTTCAAGCTGTGTTAGTTGAAGACCCCTGTTCCTTCTGGGAACATGTTAGATGAAAACACTACGGCAGACTATAATTTTTAACTTCTTTTAATTAAAATACATATTTTTATATATATTCAAATACATACACAGACCACCAAATACTTAAGCCAGGGCTGCCAAACTCATTTTCACCGGGGGCCACGTCAGCCTCGCAGTTGCCTTCAAAGGGCTGAAGGTAATTTGAGGCCTGTATCAATGTAACTCCTACGTTTACACAGTCCTAAAATTACATTCAGCCCTTTGAAGGCAACCCCAAGGCTGATGAAAATGAGTCTGACAACCACGATTTAAGCAGTATAACACATATATCTCTATTTCCCCCTCCACACACATAGATCAGCCATTTCTCTCTTGCCATCACTATGGGTCACCCACGTGCTTCTGCTTCCAGAACGGTTTGCTGCCACTTGGATTCGATAGAAAAGAAATTCTCACCAACTTTCTGACAATGCAAATGGGTAACATATCCTTCTCATCTCCTGCCTTCAGATATCCAAAATCAGCTCCGGGCAAACGCGTGGGATAAAATGGAAACCAGATCCTCACCTCAAAGTCACACTCTTCTCCCACTGCAAATTTGGTCATGATCTCCAGCCAAGCTGCATCCACCAGCTTCTCCAAAGACACAGTGTTGTGGTGCACGATTTCCAGCACCAGCTTCTCATACCAGATGGGGAACTCCTCCTTCAAGCTGAGAAAGCACAGAAGAAATTTGCATTATTCAGGGAATAAAAGCCAAAATGCAAAGCAGCTCCCATTTCGCAATTCCGGACGTTAACAGCAGGACAATGTCCGGGGCAGATGCCACATTAACATGCAAACACCTCGGGGTTTCTGCTGCCCTCCCCCTGCACCCACCCAAGGTCATTGGCATGACAGTAAAACTGTCCTTGTCTGGCCCAGAGGAACATTCTGAGGGTTCCAGCGGTGCCGGGGAGCCCGTTCCTGCTGGTTATTGCTCCCTCCCTATTAGATGTTAAATATATTTCAAGACCACGTCATTATTCTGGGGCTTGTTAGTTCAAATTTTTGTTTCCAACAATAACACGATGCTGATAGACGTTTAGCATTCCTTCCAAACAGACTGCTGCCACAGTGAAGATAGAGACAGGCTTCACAACCAAATTAACTTGCCAGAGAGAAATATTTTGTGTGTTTCACCATGATCTCCAAACGTTTTCATTCAAAGAGAAAGGACTGTTACAAATTTGCCTGATTGATTTTTCTCTCTCTAAAAGATCAGGTCAGTTACCTGACAGCAGCGCTATGAAATGTGTTGCATAAAGCCTTCTGGCCAAAAAGTAAAGTCCGTTTCAAGTTACTGCAAGGAGGAACAAAACATTCTGTTTTTCCCCTGACTTTTTAGCTGCCCAGACTCAGGGATCCATTGCTGACAATCCTCAGCTATGTTTGCTGTTTTAGAACTGCCACCAACAAATTTATCCCTTTAATGAACTTTTTTCATTCGGACTAGTGTCAGGTAATAAAGCAGCCAGGAAACAGCCTGGGAAGCTTTTAATCCCGTTTCAAAGAGACAAAAGGAAAATCTCATTTCACAGAGTCATTTTTTTTTTCCACATTTAGAGCCACTACAGCTAAATTCCTTGAGAAACCTTCCATTTATATTTCATTTACATTTCTTAACGTCTTCAGAAGCGGCCAACCAATCCAACAGTGTTAAGCAAAAGTAAGTGACATTAGAGCAGCGATTTGTGAGTCAGGACTCCCAGTCCAGCTCACTATGGGCTCCGCACCCGCCTCCCATTCGAGAGCAGAGGGAGGAACGGCCGCAGACATCAGCACTATGAGCAAACAGGTTTCTTATTCGTCGTCTTTAAGGACGTGATTAACCTAACGAGGTGGGTTTCTCCTTAGGCTGTTAACTCTGTGATATTGCCAGTTCATCAGAAATGCGGATTCTTCACGGCAGAGGCAGCAGCAAATTTCAGCTCTCAGGTAGAGCTGCTGACAACCTCTCCTGCAATCTCTCTCACCAGGGACACCGGCACCTGTGGGCTGGCAGAGTTATTAATGACTTGCCAGTTTCCCTTTGGTCTTTATTGTTTCAAGTCGAGTGGATCCCCCAAATAACCTTTCTTATTTAGTACAACTGATTCCACTGCAGATCTGGAAAAAATAATTACAACTGTGGACCTGGCTGATGTGAAACACTTCAGTGGTCTCTTTTTACTGTATTTTCACTTTAGCTCCTTCACGATTTTTTCTTTCCCCCCCCACCCTGAAAAATTCCCATTGCTCAAGGTGCTTTAAAAGATGCCAATAGTTCATATGCTGAACTATTTTAGGTCAAGTAATACTGAGATACAGCACTAAATAAGTGCACTACTCAACTGCAGTAGTAATGGTGTCAAAATTTGGACTTAATTTGCTTTCATTGCCAGAATCCCCAGATCTACTTACAGCCACTAAAGAAAACCAACCAAACAAAACCCTGATTATCTCACCTCATCAACCAGCACTCGCTTACCCCAAATGCATTCCTCTGCCCCAAAGCCTGAGGACAGACACACACGGCTTCCTTCCCTGGTACTTACAGCTCAGCCACCTCCTGCTCCTCCTCCCAGGCCTCCTTGTGGGTCAGTTGGCTGCTCCCGGTGCTTTTGCACGTCCAGATGCGTTCGCTGTACCTCTCCAAACGCGCTTCATACTCTCTGGAGAAGCGGCAGCTCAGGAAAACAGGATTTTTGCAGTGGAGAGCATCGTCACAGTAGCAAGACAATCAAATTCAGTTAAAACCGTACTACCGGAGCGCGCGAAGGCTGAGGATGGCGACAGCACAGCGTGACCCTGCGTCTACCACGGCGATGCCACATTAAATGCCATCGGTTCTCAGGCCAGGATGCACGGGCGCTTTCTGCAGCTGGAAAGCCCGTCCTGTTCCGCACTGGGACAGGTGCCACAGCCCTGCCAGTTCGGCTGAACGTTTGGTGGCATTGCTAAGCTACTTCTCAGCTTTTCCAGCCCGATCCATTGGAAAAAAATCACACAAACAAGATCACAAGCACACGCAGGTGATGTTGCAGGGACTACCGTGAAATGCCCGACAATAACTGCCAGGGAACTGCTACTACGAGTGCCCTAGGGCGGTGTTACAAATTCTAGACAGAAATTACCAGTCTGCCCAATACCCCAAATCTTTGGAGGAAAAAACTCAGCGGTGTTGAAACGGGAATCACTCCAAAGGCCGCGTTCCTGTGGGTGCCAAGCAGAGCAGCCTCCGCACCCCTGGCTGTGCTGCACACACCTAAGCCATGATTAACTGACACCAAAAAGACAGAAGCGACTTCACACTTTCTACGGATAGAACACGTACAGGCACAATTATCAGAGAAGCTAGCACAGCGTAAACCCACACCAACCTACGCCGTGGCAGCCTCAAGTTGCCATATGCTTACCGGTGGTAATTTAAGTGGAGAAAACACAACAGAGGCAAGAAAAGCACCTTTCCCTGCGCCTCGAGCGTGCAGAAAGCACAAAGCAGGTCCCTGGGGACGAGTCTCGGTGGGAACGAGCAGATCGCTCCACGTTCCCGTGAAGGCCGAGTCACCAGCCACAGCGCATCACCCGCTGCAGCCCGCGGGCGCTTTGTGCTTCGAGGAAATTTTAGCGCAACTAACCTAATTTTTTAAAATTATTGTTTATTTTTTAAGATTGCTATTAGGAAGTCAAGACGCAACTCCAACAAAGGCAGTTTTCTTGGACATTTCTTCACAGCCCCACGGGAAAGCCGCTGCACTGTGGGTGTCAACACACAGGTCTGTTCCAGTCCCCACGAGAACAGACGCAGGAACAGGCTCCAGAGCCCCTGCCTGGAAAAGCTCTTAAAACCACAGAAGTCCCGTAGTTCCCCGGCTTGGGGAGGGGATGAGCTGCGATCTGACAAGGCCTCACCCCCCCCAGCTCGGAGCGTCCTGGCCCATTCTGACCCTCCCCGAGGCCTCAAAGATGCTCAAGTTTCCATGGAAACCAGCGGCGCTCCAGGGCAGGAGGGGCAACCACAGCCTGCGAGGAGCTCAGCTGCACCATCGGCCACACCAGAACTGCTATCGTAGCAAATAAATAAATCTAAAAAAATCACCAAAACAAAACACACAAAGAAAACAGGAGTCTTCAAACACGAAGCCAGGAGTCTTCCTTGTATTTACAGCAATTAACCACTTTAAGAACGACTAAATTGCAACCATAATACTATCGCTTCCTCTGCCTTTCCCGCAGAAGGAAGATTTAAAAGCAAATTCAGGCCTTGCAGCAGGCAGCGCAGCCTCTGCCCCGTCCCCTGCACATCACCCCATGTCCCTCCCGGACTCGCAGCTGTGACACGAGTGCTACAGAAAAGGCACCTTTTTAGGGTTAAGCACATTGCCTGAATAAACCTTCAGCAGCACAACTATAAATAAGCTCTTTGAGATACAGCTAGGAAATAAAATTACGGTCTTCTACATTTAGCAACTTTCTTCTCTCTAGACTTGTGAGGAGATTCCTTTCCTTCCAGCAAGGAGAGCAAATAAATGCTCATTTCCAGTCAAAAAATAATTGAAAGACGTTTTTTCCAAACACCATTTCCCATCCTAACGGGAAGATCCACAAGCATTCTCCCTATGACTCTTCCCCTCCTTGTACACACCTATGAGAACAAGCTCAACCTCACCCCACCAGGACCCATATTTTTCAGCTCAACACCGAATTTAAAAGCAGGAGGCAGAGCAGTTTCCCTGTCCAGCTCAGCTCTGCCTCTCCAACGCAGTTTAACCCCCTGGAGCAGGTCAGCTCACCGCACACTGCCCCCGCGGACGCTCCGTCCCCAGCGCCCTCACCCCATGCTCCGCGGGAAGATCCAAACCAGGTCCTGCTCTGAAATTCCGGGTGAGCACAAAGCCAAAAACACAGGAGAACGTTTTTGCAAAGCTTCCTATAGCTCAAACTTTCCACTACACACGCGCTGTTTGTCCTTCCCACTCAGACTGGAAACAAACCCGACACATTTCAGGCTGTTGAATGGGTCTGATCCAGGAACACGAGTGCGGGAGCAGTGCCGTGCCATAACCGACCATCCACACAGCCGAGCTGCCACTGCCGCTAATTCCCAACACAATAAATAAATAAAAAAAAAACCTGGACACCAGCTACTTGTGAACATTCCCCCAAAAGCCATGAATAACACACACGCTAAAATAAACAGATGACTACCCACTGCGTAACATCTGTTTGCATGCGCTGAAGAATGGGGAAAGGCAAAAAAAGTTACTTTAAAAACAAGGGACTCTTAAAGAAAAATGTTTAAAAGTAAACAAGGTAACCACTGCGCAAGAGAACTATTAGGCAGATAGAACATTTACTTCTTCCTGGGTTATTGATGCTCTCCTAGCAATTACTATCAACTCCAAAATAGCTTTGGAGTATCTTAATTGTTTCCACTTGTACAAGCTAAGAAGGCAAACTTACCAGGAACATGGGTACTTTATAAGACACTAATCCCTGTGTGGGTGGAAAAGTTGTCCTACGTATGTGTATATATATCTCTATATATAGAGATATAGAGATATATATATATATATCTCTATAAAATTATAGAATCATTTTGGTTGGAAGAGACCCTCAAAATCATGGAGTCCAACCATAACCCACCCCTGGCACTGCCCCATGTCCCTGCGAACCTCAGCTACACATCTTTTAAACACCTCCAGGGTGTTTAACATACATATAAAATAATTAGATATTTTATATTTATACATATATTTATAGATGTAGAGCATGACACAACCGTGCTGTGGTGCTGTCAGCTTTCAGCCAGAGTTAGACGGGCTGATCTCACAGTGAAGATGTGAACAGCCCTCACCTTGCACACTAATTCCTCTTGTTCTCCACGCTCCTTATTGTACAAAAACACCAACGACAGCCAGCAAGCTTTTATCCGGGGAGGAAAACAACACAGCTTCCCAAACCATAGAGTGATGGCTGAAGGAAAGCGTGGGCTGGAACAGGCCCTCCCTGCCAGCCCAGGGTGGTCACCTCTCTGAACCCAGCACCCTCGAGCTGCAGCGGCTCCCAGCGCCGGAGCAGAGATGAGCCGCTCACCATCCTCTCTTTCGGTAGACACCAAATGCTCAGTGCACGTCCCACAGACCAGGTGCACAGGTGACATAAACCAGACAAGATTGTACCATACATGAAACACGGACCTGGAGGTGTTGGTCAACAGCAGCTGAATGAACCAGCATGTGCCCAAGCAGTCAAAAAGGCCACCAGCATCCTGGCTGGTACAGCACTGGTGTGGCCAGCAGGCCCAGGGCAGTGACTGAACCTGTGCTGGCACTGGGGAGGCCAAACCTCAAATCCTGGGGGCAGTTTTGGGCCCCTCACACCAAGAAAGGCCTTGAGGTGCTGGAGCGAGTTGAGAGAAGGGAACGGAGCTGGGGAAGGGGCTGGAGCACAAGTGTGATGGGAGCGGCTGAGGGAGCTGGGGGGTTCAGCTGGAGAACAGGAGCTGAGGGGAGACCTTCTGATCTCTGAACTGCCTGAAAGGAGCTTGGAGCCAGGGGGGTCGGGCTCTGCTCCCCAGGAACAAGCGCCAGGAGCAGAGGAAACGGCCTCAAGTTGCACCAGGGGAGGTTGAGGTTGGATCTGGGAACAATTTCTTCCCCAAAGGGCTGTGGGGCATTGGAACAGGCTGCCCAGGGCAGTGCTGGAGTCACCATCCCTGGAGGGGTTGGACAGACGGAGATGAGGTTCTCAGGACGTGGGGCAGTGGCAGCGGTGGGGTAACAATTGGACTTGATGATCTTGAGGGGCTCTTCAAACCAAAATGATTCTGAGATTCTACGTGCTGACACCTCACACAGCTCAGAGCAGACCCCAGAGCTCCAGACTCAAGTCCCCAGCGATCCCCCATCCCCATCGCTCCCTCCCAGTCAGGCACCACAAGCCCAAGGCTTTGCCAGGACACAACGGGCTCTACACAGCACGGCTTCTCTTAAGAGGTTTTTGGGGGATCTGGCAGTCGAAGGACCCCACATAAAGCTCCAAATAAACATCAGACCCAATTAAAGACCTGAGCTGTGCTGAGCAGCTCATCCCTGTGCCCAGTGCTGCCAGACCCGGCCCCTGGGCAGACAGCTCAGCCCAACCAGCCCCATCCACAGCTGCAAATCCTAACCAAGGAAAACTGAAAGACTCTTAACTTTTTAAGTCTTTCAAATACCCCATTCGTAGTATGCAGGGTAAGAAACTTTAGGGGAAAAGCTGATCAAGTTTTTTAAGGTGGAAAAAGAAAGTTCGGGAGACCTTATTCTGCCAAGGCTCGGCATATATGACACCCAGCGCTGCTGGGGGAGCTCGGGTACCGCTCAGCACAGCCCCTCCGCAGGCCACGCCACTCACCAAAGCCATTCCTCTGCACTGCCTAGGATAGACACAAGTGACCAAAAAAAACAGCGCCAAGTCTTCCTTAGGTAACAGCTCCCTTCAACTTACTCATTTGCGATTTTCTGTTCCACTTTTTGCCTGCTACACAGTCAACAAAGCAAGATAGAAAAACCAAACATCACTTAAGTTTCTCCTTTTAGCTTCATGACCTCTATCTGCCAAGACGAACTTTCTAGAACATGCTGGGCTGTCTGTGTCCCCCGGTGCCCTGTGCAGCGCTTTCTGCAAGAGAAGAGCATCTGTCTAGAACCTCAGCACTTGCTTCCTTCTGACCCTGCAGCTGCCACCATCCCCTCTGAGGGTGAGAAACCATCCTCTTCCTCTCATGTCAATACCCTCCAAGTGTCTGCAGAAACATGTCCTGCAGCTACTCGCAGATCCACAAGAGCCACACCAAAAAGCCACATCTTCTTTCACAAAAGCAGTAATTAGGATTAAACTCTGCCTTTTTGTTCACTGTCTGGTTCCTCATACTGAAAGTGAGAGAACAGGTCTCCGCCTCATCAGACGGATGACTGAGCTACTTTCAGTTTGCACACACCACAAGAGCAGGTATTTGAGTCACAGACTGAATGCTTTAACTTAAAATACTGCTAAAAAGCAAGTATATACACACTCTCCAGTCTCATTTTATTGGGCTGAATGCATTAGCAATGTCTATCTGCACTCAGATAGGCATTTCCTCTGCAAAACCTGCCTAATCCTTCCTAGAGGCTTTCACTGGGTGTTCCTCACCCTGAGGTAACAAGACACTCGCCAGTACAGGGGTCTGTACAAGTTCTGGAGTCCCTTTGTCTTCCACACCATCGAGATCTCTGCAGTACATTCCCATATTCACGCACTCCCACCTCACTTCGAGTCCTCAGTTCTTGCGATTCTGATCCTTTTACCACAAACAACAAAGCACCAGTTTGCAGGTGAGGGCGCACAGGTCCTGACCCTCCAGCCCTACCCGGACCTGCAGTCACCTGCACAGTCACGGCCTCCGTGGCTGCACACGGGCTGTGACACGAGGGCTGTGACAGTCACCTGTGCCCGTCCTGCCGCTCAGGGACCGTCACACGCTGCCTCTTGCGGATCACAAAAAAAAAAAATAATTAAAATCGCTTTTCATGCAAAACTCACATTCGGACCGAAAACCTGGGCTGTCCACAAGCAAGCTGCTTCTGTCACCGCTTTATTCTCCTCCTTGTGGGAGTCTCCAGTTTCAATCCCACCCCCTACCCACGGGGTGCACACCCCAAAATCGCACCGCACCCCCGGGCGCTGCTCCTGCGCTAATTGCATTAAGCAGCCCCGGCTGCCGGGCCCGCTGAGCCCGCAGCCAGCGCCGGGCGGCCATTCCCCGGTAGCGGCGCCTCCGAGCGGCCCGGCCCCGCTGGCCCCGCGTGTGAACCGGGCCGGAAACTTGTCCGGGCGCAACCNGGTGACAGCGGCGGGACCCAACCCCTCCCGCCCTCGCCGCCGCCCCGTCCCCGTCCCCGTCCCCCCGCGCCCCCGGCCGGGCGGATACTCGCGGGTGCGGAAGGCCTCCTGCGTGTGGGGGATGACGAACCGCTCCCCCGGCTCCCCCGGCGGCAGCGGCTTGGCCAGCGGGAAGGGCTTGCGGCCCAGCAGCGGCGCCATGGCGGGAGCGGGCGGGGGCCCGGCCGGAGCCGGCGGATCCGCGTGACGACCCCGGCGGCGGCGGCGGGACCCGGGCGGGAGGATTGAAAAATGGCGGGAGATTTCCCTCCCCCTCCCGCGCGGGCGGCGGGCCGAGCCTCGCCGCGCGCACCCGAACCTGCCTCCCGCCCCGCAGGGCCCGCCCCCCTCGCCGCAGCCCTGAGAGCCTACTGGCGGGACACCGGTGCTCCCAGCTCTGGATTGGCTGCACCGCCCACCAATCTTTCCGCGCCGCCCCGCCCACCGGCGCAGCAAGCTGGCTTGCACCGCGCGCGAGGTGAGAGGTCGCGTTATGTAAGTAGCAGAGAGCGCGACTCCATTTTGTGGCCCCGTTATCCGCCCGCCCCCTTTCCCGAGGTGACCAATCGGATCGCGCCCGCGCCCCCGCCCCCCCGCCCATCCGGGTACTGCGGCAGGGCCGCGCGCCGGGCTTTGTCCTCCTCGGTCGGCTCGTGCCGCCCACCAGCCCTTAAAGGCGCAGGGGCGCGCGGGGCATTGTGGGACTGTGGGGGTCTAGCGGGTCGGTGGTGCTGCCGCCGCCCCTCAGGGAGCTCCGGGGCCCTGCCGGGACGTCCCCTCAGCGCTGGGCTCGCCTCCGCGGACCGGGTCCTTCCGCTCTGCGGGGAGGCGAAGCGGCGGCTCCGGCCGGCCGGGCCCTGGGGCGGGCGAGGGAGCCGCGGCCGGTGCCGCCGGGCCGGCCGGTCTGTGCAGCCCGGGGTGTCCGGCGGGCAGGGCCCGTCCAGGGGGCAGCAGAACAGGGGGGTGGGGGCGGCTCCGGTGCTCTGAGGGGCGGCTCTGGGCACCTCCTGGCCTGGGGAGCGCGGCGAACAGCGGGGGCGGGAGAGTCGGGGCCCCGGGGCTGCTGTGCGAGGAGGAAAGAGAAAAAGCTGAGAGTTGCGGGTTTGGTATTTTGTGTGGTTCGTTTGTTCGGTGATTCTTTTTTTTTTTTTTTTTTTTTTTTTTTTTTTTTTTTTTTTTTTTTTTTTTTTTGTTTTTTTTTTTTTTTTTTTTTTCCCTC
>VWYH01000248.1:31994-86938 GCA_013399365.1 Pampusana beccarii | reverse complement strand
CTGGAACACAAGAGGTTCCACTTAAATTTGAGAAGAAACTTCTCCATGGTGAGGGTGCCAGAGCCTGGCCCAGGCTGCCCAGGGAGGTTGTGGAGTCTCCTTCTGTGCAGCCATTCAAACCCGCCTGGACACCTTCTGTGTGACCTCATCTGGGTGTTCCTGCTCCGGGGGATTGCACTGGGTGAGCTTTTGAGGTCCCTTCCAGTCCCTGACATTCTGGGATTCCATGAAACGGTGTGTGTGGTGTGTTTGTCTCATCAGAGTTTCTTGGGGGTTGAAGCAGTGCTTGCCAGAAACACAGCAAAACCACAAGCCCAGCAGTGCTCCTTCTAACCCCATTTTCAGTGATCAGGAAAACAGACTTCACTTAAAATATAGTGTATTAAAGTATTTTCTAGTGATCCTGGGTCAGTGCTGCTTCATGGCACTGAGCAGTACCTCTGCCCTACAGCCCTGCTGTGGCTGACTCAGGATGAAAAGAAGCAGTCTTGGCAAAATTCAGCTCCCCAAACTGCCCACAAAGTTGGGTACAGCCTTTCTACCACCTCGAGTATAAATGTTGTGTCCTTCTATTATGAGCTTCCACTGAAAAAGCATAATGGCATAAAATATCAATGTAGGAGTTACTGCTTTATCCCGAAGGCTTCATCTAGCACTGAGGAGAGCCCTGACAAGGGCAGATGTCCCCGCTGCCCTGCCTGCCGTTGGTGACAGCACTCGGGGATGTGGCAGCACTCATGTACCTGCTCCTGGGGATCACAGCAGCAGCTGAAGCTCTAACCAGGCCCTGAAGTTCAAAACCTCTGCACCTCCATCCAACAGAGTATCAGTTTCCCTGACCTGGTGTTTGGCTGTGGAAGTCCAGCTGAGCCCTTCTCATAGGCACATGGGAAAGATGGGGAAAATGCATGAAAAATGTAATAAAGTGTGATGCTGCTTTAGAAAAGTTCCCTGACTTTCAGAGCTGTGTGTACAAATGATGGGGTGGGTAAGGGCCCAGCTGAATAGAAGATGACAATGTATTGGAGGGGGAGTTGGGGTGGATAAAGGATCACAAGGAATTGGTTTTAGAGAATGACTTATTTCTATTAATTTATTACGCAGTGTGCGAGGTTGGGAGAGGCTGTGGGTACAGGGAAGCGTCAGGTACAGGATGATCAGGGGGAGTTCTCTTCAGAAGAAACAGAACAGTGCAGTGTACAAACTTGTATACTGAGGGAACTTATAAGCAGAAAGTTTCTTGGTTGGGAATAACTTGGAAATAACAGGAGGAAGAAGCCTGGGTGCTGTTGCAGGATGACAGCACAGCCACTAATGTGCTGTGGCTGTTAAAAAGCCAAAGAGGAGCTAGAGCTGGTTTGGGTGCAGTATTTCCTTGAGACGATGCGTGCAGCCCTGCTGTTCTGTTCTGTCTGCAGCCCCGTTCTTGCTGCCAGGCCCACATGTGATGAGGACAAGCTGGGGTGGTTCAGATGAGGAGCTGGGAGTTTGCCAAATGTCGCAGCATTTAGGTACGGTCAGAGAACAAGAAAATCCCTCCCTGGGTGAGCGTTCTCTATTTGTGTTTAAATCCAGGGTTTACACTACTGAACACCAAGCAGCTCCCCTGTATAATTCAGAGTAATTCATTGCTGTCCTTCCAGGTATCTGTGCAGTTCCTCTTGCTGCGTTCACTGCTGCCCTCGTGGCTGTCAGCTCCGCTGTGTCTCGCTGTCTGTCCGCTGGCGTCCTTCCTGCTGCTGTAGCCGTCACCGCAGCTGCACCTGCTCCTCCATGCCCGGGGTGGCTTTGGCTGTGCTGGGTGCTGTGTTTTCTCTCTGTGACTCGCTCCTGCGCTGCAGAACAGGAGCAGAGTGAAGTGTCCTGCCTGGCACAGAGCAGAGTGGGAGGTGGTACCGACCTTTGGGCTGATCCGGGGAGCAGCCTGACCACCCTCAGGGGCTTTGGAGACAAAGCACTTGCTTTCTGATGCTGCCCATTGCTTTAAAATAGCTGAGACTGAGCATAAGGACAAATAAGTGAATCCCAAGACCTAAGGAGCTCATTCTCTGCCATTTATCCATATCCTAATGGACCCAGGGACAGGCTCCATATCCCTGTCTCTCAGACCAACAGGGGCACTCTCTTCTTGCATGATTTTCCCTTCTGAAGTCTTCATTTCTGGGCAGGTTACTAGAAGATGAGTTATTTCCTCAGGAAGAGTGAGCAGATGTTCTCTCATGTAAAAGGGTCGATCGCTCATGTGGCAGTTGCGCATCCCTGATGAGCTCTGGAGCTTTCAGTAGGGCAGTTGATGGGTCTTTAGCACCTTTTGTGCCCCACTGAGCCTGTCCTTGTGTACACACCTCAGTCAATGCCAACCGTCAGGTCCCCAGGACATGGTGACTCCTCAAGGCCACCTCCGCCCCGGCGAGGGGAGCAGGACGAGCAGGGCTCTTGGTCAATAGATGGGTCCTCAGGCAAGGAGGTGCCCAGGCCCAGAGAAGCTTCTGGACCAGCTTGTAATGGCCACAGCCAGACCTGACCAGGCTATAAAATGGGTCCCTGTCTGAAAAGGCCTGTGGAGTTGGTCTGGGAGCAGTGGGACTGTGATCAGAGGCTCCCCTGAGATCAGGGACACCATCTAAGGAGCCTTCCT
Source organism: Pampusana beccarii (assembly GCA_013399365.1). Taxonomy (NCBI): domain Eukaryota; kingdom Metazoa; phylum Chordata; class Aves; order Columbiformes; family Columbidae; genus Pampusana; species Pampusana beccarii. The sequence goes on along the minus strand of VWYH01000248.1, from coordinate 84,300 downwards.
GGGTCTGAGAGCCCTCACCTGCTCCTTGGCGAGCGATTTTCTTCTGGATACATCCCTGAGTGAGCCCTTGCCCGCCCCAGGCAAGCGGCTCTTTCTTCTGGATACTCTTGAGTGAAAGAGGCCTCTTTAGAGTGAGTGTGTGCAGGCTGTGGATCTTCGTTCTTGTGTGGTCATTTGGTAATAATATCCCAAACTGCAGTTTATTAAATGTTGCCGGAGTGCTGATCGATTTGGATTACCTCCCCCCACTTGCATTGGTTTCTGTTGTTTGGTTATGGTCTGTCGTTTGGTTTCGGTTCTGAATTAAACTTGGTTTAAGCTTATTATTTTCTTGGAGTCATTTTAGGGCACCTCCCCTGTGACAGCTCATCAGCACTGAAAATTGTATCTCAGGTGTGCATAGAGCGTCATCCCCTGCCAGCGTGTCCCTGCTGCCCGAGGGGTGCGCTTGGTGCTGCATTCAAAATCTCACCTGCCTCGTCTATTCCGTTTACCTAAGATGCTGAACCAGAGCTCCAGCGTGGTCTCCCCTGGCAGCACACAGGCTGCAGAGGTTGTTGCCTGAACATTTTCAGGAAGGTGTTTCTACCCAGCTGCTGCTCTGAGACTGATTTTGGTTCTGGTTTTCCTGTTTTGTTTGGTAGTGACGCTGCAAGTCCCCTGCTGTGCTGGTGACTGCTGCTCTCAGCCTGTAAAGCCTCGTTTCCGATCGAAAGCTGGTTCCCATTTCAGGCAAGTTTCCAGCAGGTGAACGTTTATCTCCAACACTCCATGTTCCAGCTGGCAGAAACGATCTGATAAATACGTGTATCTGCTCCAGACATTTCCCTCTGTAGACTTGTGCAGCCCGGCCCTGCCTGGAGCCTCGACTCGCCCTCTGCAGACCTCAGAGCACCTTCTGCTGGAGGCCGAGCTGCTTTGTCTGTGCTGCAATGGCACCGCGCCTGCACCACGCACCTGCAAGCAGAGGAGGAACCGCGGTGCCCTGCTGGCTCAAACATCTGCTGGGTGCGCACGTCTGTGCTCAGCTCAAGCGGTAAAGTTCATTTGGGGTCCATTTCCTTTCTGAGAGCAATTGCAGCTCTCGTAAGGCCATCAAGCCAAATGTCCCGTCATTTTCAAGGACAACATCGCCTTGCGCACACCCGTACAATATGCTTGAAGTGGTGGCTGGCATCTGTGCAGGGTTGAGGGAACAGCAGCCCCTTCAAAGAAGCTGCAAACCCTTGGGTTGGTAGATGGTGTCGCAGCTCTGAGAGCTGCGAGGTGTTTTTGCGATCTCTGGGTGCAGAGTGCACGCGGCTGTCGCTGCGTTGCAAAGAGCTGCTGTGAGGCAGTTGTGCTGCTCGCGGTCCCCGCAGTGCCAGCTCCCCACTTCCACAGCCGAAATGGAGAGACAGCATTTCCCGTGTGTGCTCCGAAGGGTTTGCTTAGCAGGTGTTTTAGCTCCTCACACACTCCCAAAAGCTTTGAAATGGCATTTTATTCGCGTATGAAATCACACTGACAGCTCTCCTCTATTTTCGCTGCACTCTGCTAAGCGGCCTTCCTCAGCCTTTTCACGTCCCTGAAGCCAAGGCAAGAGCAGAAATTGCTGTTGTTATTTTTCCATGTTTGAGTTACCTACTGAAACATTATTTTTCTTTTTCAAAATTTTTGTTAGTAAAATGATTTTTAATAATCAAGAATTTTCCCTTCCCAGTTCAAGTCCTTTCACGTGCCGAGCCAAAGCACTTTCCAAGTATACAAACTCAAAACTGTCGTCTAGGATGATGTTCGAGATCTCTGACCCTTAAGACAAAGACTCATTGCTGTTACTGCAGCAGGGGGAGGCAGGAGCCTCCTACCTGCCTGCAACCCAGCAATTCCACCGCTCCTTCTGAAATCAGCGGTAGTGACAGTGGTAGCGACCTTTTGGAAACCAGAGCCAGGAGCTCAGGGGGAATCCTGCCGCGTCAGCTCGGGAATTTGGGAGCTGCAAGTTCTCACTCCACAGGTTCCTGGGAACAGCAGGCTGTCCCCACACCTTCCCTCTCGCCTTCCCAACCCACAGATCCTTGGCTCAGCGCTGCTGCTGCTGCGGTGGCTCTGCCACGGGCAGGGATTTGCAGCGTTAGTGAAATAGAGCCCTGAAGAGCAGGAGGATCCTGGTCCCCCCCAGACTGATAATGATGGGAGACACATTGCTCGTTGTGAGCTGCTGTAAATGATGTCCTGGGCTTCCCAGAGCACGGGAAAGCCTGGGTTAGCCAAGAAACCATTCCCACTTTAATAGCTGGCAAGAGAGCACACCCAGCCCAGAGCATCCCCCAGCTGAAGGTATCTGGAGGCTAACATTCTCATGGAAATTAAAACCCATCATTGCCCTGATTGCGCTGTTCTTGTGCTTCTCCAGAGCCTCGAGGCAGCTCCTGCAGAGACAAATCTGGGCTAAATGGCCCCTTGGTCTGATTTCAGCTGTTCCTATGTTTGAAGGGGCCGGGCAATGAGTTGAAAAGGGGAAATGCCTTTTATTAACTATATATGTATATTTATACACCCTCTGCCTTCAGACTATACAAAAGACCCAGCAATAGGATGGTGTTGAACTGCCTTCTCATGCCCGTCCTCCCCTTTCTTCCTGTACCACACTGCACCCCCAGATGCGTTGGAGTGTCCCACCCTTCCTGTCTTTCTCCGCACCTGGATGCTTCTGCTTTAATGCTGCCAATACTTGCCAGACAGTGTCACCACGGTTTTCCCCTGTGGCCGGGCAGCACCAAAGATCCACCTCTAGATCCACCTTCCTGCACCCTCCTGCTCCGGCCAGCCCTGCTCTCCCAGGGCTGCTGGGACAGGACACCCTGAAGCAGAATCCGCACAAGGCTCTGCGTTCTGGGCTGTGTGACAATGTCCTCCGGGGCCACGGGGCCTTTTTCGAGACCTCCCGCAGCTCAGCCTGCACGAGAAGATGGGTTTGGAAATGAGAAGATCCCATGGGCAAACCAAGGGGACATAGTTTGAAAGTGAAGAAAAAGACACCTTGTCCTCAGTGCAGACCTGGGTGCCTGTGTTGGGAAGCAGCTGTGCCTGGGGACATGAAGGGCTGGTGCCACCGAAATGACACCGGGTTGCCATCCCTGGCCTGACAAAAGCCAGGAGGTTTTGCTTTTTGGTCGTGCACAGGAGGACCACGTGGGAACCAATGCACCATGGCAGGTTCGTATTTCATGCAGAAAGGACGTTTTACTATGGAAAGTGTTGGTCTCTTTTCCCAACTGTTATAGCAAGTGACATGATGAGAGGAAACGGCCTCAAGTTGTGTCAGGGGAGGTTGAGGTTGGATGTGGGAACAATTTCTTCCCCAAAGGGCTGTGGGGCATTGGAACAGGCTGCCCAGGGCAGTGCTGGAGTCACCATCCCTGGAGGGGTTGGACAGACGGAGATGAGGTTCTCAGGACATGGGGCAGTGCCAGGGGTGGGTTATGGTTGGACTCGGTGATCTGGAGGGTCTTTTCCAACCAAAATGATTCTCTGGTTCTATAAAATCCAGGAAATGCCAAGAGCAGATCATAATGCACATCGAGACAGACCTACATCTCCAGTTACTGCTTCAGGTTTTGCATCTTTTAACTCGAGAGGACCTCTCTGTCCCTCATGACGTTTTTACTTTAGCTTCTAGTTTGGTGTACCCTAGTTGTGTTAGAACGAAGGGAAGGGAGATCCATCCAATATGTGTCCTTTGGCAGCAAGTGGGCCACTGACCATCCCAACAGTCCAGCTCCTGGGGAAGGGAATCTAGGATTCACAAGGACTGTGAGTTAAGACAGCTGAGCATTAGATGTTCTGCATCCACATGGGATTTGTGATCTGAGGGTCACAAAGCCCATAGCGAAGGTGCATCCTGAAAAGGCCCATTGTTTTTGTATGCTAACAATCCATGTGCCTTACTGGAGAAACTGGCACCTACTGGGTGATGTGGGTTCTCCTGATGTGGTCATAGATAACTTTACACCAGCTCAGTTGTGTCACCCACAGGCCAGTGGGGAGAGGTGGTGGTGCTTGATGTGCAGAAGCACATTTTGGGTTGTCAGTGACTCGTGTTCTTGTTCTCCATTCCTGTGGATGCAGAGCAGGCTTGTTCTGGTGTTCTCCTTGAGTGGCATCCCTGTGTGGCTGGTTTTTTGCTCCTGGGTGGAACTGATACTGCGTAGCTAAAACTTCACTATACATGTGGAAAAAGGCAGGTTTTGTGCCGTTTGTACCATCACTTCCCAGCAGAGATGCCTACAGCCCCAGAGCTCACTGCATTTCCCTTCCTATTCCCGAAGTCCACATTGCAGCTCTGTGTGAAAAGCTCACTGGAAATGGCAGCATCTAACATAAAATCATGGAGTCATAGAATAGTTTGGGTTGGAAGGGACCTTCAAAGATCACCCAGTGCCCCCCCTGCCATGACAGGGACATCTTCAGCAGCTCAGGTTGCTCAGAGCCCCGTCCAGCCTGGCCTGGGATGTCTCCAGGGATGGTTCAGCCACCACCTCTCTGGGTACCTGGGCCAGGCTCTCACCACCCTCAGGGCCAACAATTTCTTCCTCATGTCCAGCCTGAATCTCCCTCCTTTAGTTTAAAACCATCACCCCTTGTCCTATCACAACAGGCCCTGCTCAAAAGTCTGTCCCCATCTTTCTTATCGGCCCCTTTTAAGTCCGGAAAGGCCGCACTAAGGTCTCCCCGGAGCTTCTCTTCTCCAGCTGAACACCCCAGCTCTCTCAGCCTGTCCTCCCAGCAGAGCTGGTCCAGCCTCGGATCATTTCTGGGGCTCCTCTGCCCCTCTCCAGCAGGTCCATGTGTGTCCTGTGCTGAGGACCCAGAGCTGGACCAGCCCTGCAGGGGGGTCTGACCGAGCGGAGCAGAGGGGACAATCCCCTCCCTGACCTGCTGGTCACGCTGCTGGGGATGCAGCCCAGGGTCCGATTTGCCTTCAGGGCTGCAAGCGCACATTGCTGGCTCATGTCCAGTCTTTCATCCCTCAGGGTCCCCAGGTCCTTCTCCACAGAGCTGCTCCCCATCCCTTCATCTCCCAGTCTGTGCTGGTACTCAGAATTGCCCAGACCCAGGTGCAGGACCTTGCACTGGCCTTGTTGAACCTCGTGAGGTTTGCATGGACCCAATTCTCCAGCTTGTCCCTCTGGATGGATCCTGTCCATCAGGTGTGTCACCTGCACCACTCGGCCTGGTGTCATCCACAAACTTGCTGAGGGTGCCCTTGATCCCACAGTCTGTGTCATTGATGAAGATGTTAAACAGTTCTGGTCCCGGTACGGACCGCTGAGGGACACCACTTGTCACCGGTGTCCATCCAGACATTGTGCCATCGACCACCACTCTCTGGGTGCAACCATCCAGCCAGTTCCTCATCCACTGAGCAGTCCACCCATCACATCCACACCTCTCCCATTTAGAGAGGGTGTTGTGGGTCATGTACTGGGCAGCTCGGGCTCACGCTTTTTCTGAGCTTTGGCGTTTTTTCACGGCCGTGGTGAGGAGCTCCCCTGGCACAGGTGTAGCAGTGGGAGGGCAGGCAGGTCTCTGACCCAGCTCCTGGTGCTCCCTGCCCGTCTTCAGCGTGGCAGGGCTGCCTGCGGTGCTGATGCTCTGCAGTTTTGCAGCCAGAACCATTAATCTGCAGATCCCCGAGCTCTTGACAGCTATTGAGTTAATTAAAGTTTGCACTCTCCCTTTGGACTGAATGAACAAAAACCCATTTTGGTTTGATGGAGATCTCTTCAGTGCTACTCCCTTATAGCCCAGTTCTCAGGAACACAAACACCTTTTCCCACCACTTTAACGGTATGAAAGGACCCTAGAGTGTCTATAACTCAACGTGAACTTCCCTGGGTGTGAAGCAGAAGGTGATTAATCAGATATATGAGTTTTAGACTGCTGCAAGTCCTCCCTCATTGAGTTTTCCCATCTCTTTTCTCATGCTGTGTCCCCAGGCCTCAGCTGTAACCCAAGCTACAAGGAGACATCAATTTTCTTTTCCTACAAATACGTATAACATGGAAAACTTTATCACTCCTTAAATACAAATGTGCAGGTTTTGTGTTTGATAAGTCTTCGTGTCTCTGTGGAAAATATTTCCGCTGAAAAACAGGAGCAGGACTCTGCTGATCTTGGAATTTTCATGGCTTTTCCAGTCACTTTTGGTCCTCGATGGTCCCATTTATGTATTAATTACATGTTGTTTAAATCCTGAAGGTGTCCCAAAATGTGTCTGAAGCTTATTAAAAACATCACTTCCCTCTCCCCATCCCTGTCCCTCTGCTCCTCGGCCTCCCTGGTACCCGCAGCACCGGGTGCGGTTTGCCCTGCGGGTTTGGCACGAGTGGACATTCAAACCAGAGCCAGATCTGTCCCTGAGCGCAGAGCCAGCGCCGCCACTCATTTCTGTATCAGGCATGAGAGTATCTGAATCTCACACTTAGTATTTACCAGATTGTAGATAGTATTACCAGATTATTATCATGTATTTACCAGATTGCTTTAGTAGGAGAAGAACCACATCATTTCTGCTGATGGAGTAGTAACAGCATTTAACTCCACAGGACATTTATTTGTTTGAGGTGTTTGTAATCTTGGAAACAGAGAGGTTTGTGCTTTGTGTATCGCTGTAACACATCAGTTAACGCACAGAACATCGTGTCTGTGGGCAGACAGAAGTCAACTGTATTTTCCACAGCATTCAAAATTGTCGTTTAGCAGGCAGGAGACAGTGGTAATGGTGTAATATAAGTATAAAGTTTATTAACAGAATGAGAGTGCCTACCAATGGATGCAGCTACAAATGCAACTCTTTCTCTCCGCACGATGCAACGTAAGGATCCAGCAGTATGCTTAGAGAGAGAAGTATTTTCCTGATAACAGGAATCAGCTGCACCCTGGATGCTTCTTCCAAGGTTCTGGAGAGAGCCGGGGTGAATAGGTGGCTGCCAGACCTCACTTGGCCGTGGGTTCTGCGGAGGACAAAGCTCAGCTCCTGTTATTTTCCTGTGCTAGTGCCATGTTGTGCAGCAAGAAATTACTTTGCAGGGTCACTCAGTGGGAGAAATGCAGTCACAGAGTGGGTGTCTGGCTTCTCTGCCAGTCTGTACAGGGCTGCTGGACACAGACTCTCACTGCATTGCTACGCTTGGTATCTTTAACTTGGCTTCTATGTTTGGACTAAATTTGCAGTTGTATTTCCTACATGAAAAGGCACATCAACGTCCTGCTCTGCTTGGGTCAGTCTCAGCCCGGTCACCTCCATGTTCACCCATGCAATTAGAACCTCCATGGTGCATCCTCTGCTTGGCTTTATCCTGGCAAATGCCCTTCTTTGGCCCTCATTTCTCGAGCACGTCCTGTATCTGCCATGGTGCTGCTAAAAAGGGCCCTGCCCATCCTGCCTGGGGCACCCGGCTTCCCGCTGTCGTCCCACCACACCAGGCAAACAGAGATCACGTCCGAAATGATCCTCTGCGAGCACTGCCAATGCCTCTGTAGTTTTCCTATTCCAAGTCAGCATCTTCTCCTAATTTCTGCACACATATATAGACCACAAAATTACAGCTGAGGCATCTAAATCTTTATTATGGTGATACTTGTTCTTACTTCCTGCTGCTCTCAGGATGGAGGTTTAATGCCACAAATCTGGTGGTGAGTTTAAGAACAGCTGTTGAGGATTCCCATCACTTCTCTAAGACGCTGTAGGAGTTATTTTCAAAGCGCAGGCAGCTCCAGCCAGTAAAAAAGGATTGTGTGGTGCTTCCCGTAAGGCTTGGTTACATTACCTGTCATTGTGTCAGACCATAACTGCTTGGGCTGAACTCCCCCGTGGCTCCTGCCTGCCTTGTTGGGCTGGAGGGGNGATTTTGGGGGGCAGGTAGTTTGGGGTGGAGGTGTTTGGCCAAAAGGCCCCACTGTGGGCTCAGGCACTGGGGCTGCACAAGGGGTCCGGCCGTGGGGAGTGACAACATGTGGGCTGGGGGACCGGTGGGGACGAGGCCAGTGCTGGGGCCGGGGAGCGGGAGGCAGGGCAGGGGCTGTGGGGAGGGACGTGTCCAGCACGGAGCCATGTGCACACTCCTCCACGGCAAACCATCGGGCTCCAAGGCACAACGACCTTCTGGCATCGGTGCAGGACCATCTGGTGAAGGTCCGGTTTCCCCAAATCCTTCTTCAGGCTGGGAAATGGTGTGTAAGAAACTGCACCAAAGGTGCTGTGGGGTGGCAAAGGGTGTCTGTTCAAGCCCAGTTGGCTCTCCAGGGACTTTTCAGTACATGATGCCCCTGCTCATGTTTGCATTAGAGCAAAACCTCATTACTCAGTGGTGGGAATCGTGCTCTGCTTAGTGCACAGGTTGAACACACAGTGGCCACAGAGCTGTTAATTGACCCTGGAGCTCATACTGCAGCTGCATTTGAGGTACCCAGAGGCTGAGTTTGTCTTCATGGGCAGTACCTGCCACCCCAGTGCCTGCTGAGCCACGTGGCCTCTGAGTTACTCCGGGACGGTTTTCTGGGGCTGTCGCAGGCTGAGATTCCCAGCTGCCCAGGAGATGGCAGTCCTGCATTGGGACAATGTGTGCCACCGGTCCCCAGACAGCACCAGAGATTTCTTGAAGAGTAGTTTGAAGCTTGAAAGGAAACCCAGGTCATAGGCTGGATGTTTGGCTCTGCTGGGAAGGAGAGGACTATCCTTGCAGTGACTGATGGTCCATCCTGTTTTGTGAGGTACTGAAACCAGGGTGGTGAACCACCAGCAATGAGGACGGTCTGTGCTCAGCAGGCAAGTGTTCCTGGGTACATGTTAATGGTGCAAACCTCAGCAATGGGACAGTGTCACTGTCAAGAAGGTGCCCCCACAGATGACCTGGAGATGGGAGGTCTGCGCAGCTTCAGCTCCTCTGGAGGCTTTAATCAGAGCCAGATGAAAGCGTCCTTGTGAGGACAGAGCCCCCCGGAGCAAAGCCTGATCATCGGCTGCCTCTTCCCAAATGGAGCCATGACTGGTGCCTTCAGCATTCAAGCAGGGAGTGTGTGATGGGAACCATGGTCACTGCCAACCCCTGCCAGGAGCCCCATCTGTCCCCCTGCTCCCGATTTCCAGCCCTCAGCCTCTGTCCTTCCCCTCCATCCCTGTCCTCCCTTGCCTGCACCAGCATCCCCAAGGCTCTCTGTCCTCTTCCCAGCCTGGCTCGGGTCTGTGCCATCTCCATCTCCATCTCCATCTCCATCTCCATCTCCATCTCCATCTCCATCTCCATCCCCATCTCCTGTCCCACACTCTTTCACCTTTCTTGCCCATAGACCTGTGAGAGGTGACGTTCTCCATGGGGCAGTTCCCTGCTCAAAGGAGGGGCAGCAGAGCTGAGCAGAGCAGAGCTGAGATCTAATTCTGGGTTACTGCAAACTTGTCTTTGCAGATCAGGAGGCACCTAAAATGGCTTTTACACTTGGGATGAAGGCAAATGATTGTTTGCTAAGCAAGCCATTGAGCCCACCAAGGAAATCTGTTGCTCTATCTCAACAGGGGACAAACAATAATCCTGTCAGTCAATGCCACCTCCTTGGGCACAAGCTGATGTGTCTAACCTCCCAGGTGCCTGTCCGGGGCTGCAGCATCAAAATTCTTCTCTTCATTGTTCTCCTAGAAGGACGGTCATCAGTGTTAGAGTTGGTGATGTGATGCTGCACAGAGCACCTGCAAAGAGACTTCAGATCGCAAATACGCTGCAAATAGAGCTTGTAAATCGGGACTGAGCTGTGCCCAAAGACAGTCAACCAAAAAGAGCATCTTCTCAAATGAAAAGAAATGAGCAAGGGAAAGATCTGACCTTCAAAGCAAGAAAACAAACTTCTTAGAATTATTTTTAGGGTAGAAACAGAACTTTGTAGTGGAAAGTGCTGTCAAAACGCTCTGCTCAGCACTCCAAAAAACGATGGTTGCAGTCACGTTGCAGAGCCATAAACTCCTTTGGGAAACGAAGCATCTTCATCCCTTTTCTTTTTAAAATCACATAAGCAATTCTAAAAATCCCTCTATTGAAATTCTGTTCTTTAGTAGATGCTTTGTAGTCTTTATTCTTTAAACTTTATGAATATTTCTGGTTATGTAATACTGTACTGAAGTTGTCAGTTATTTCTTGGTCACTTTTCTAGTTAAGGATTGAAAACTTGGTCATTCTTCGAACTTTTGCAGCCTTAAGAGCTTCTTTTCAAATGTTTCTTTGCGAATGCAGATTAGTGCCTTTGCATCGTAGCTGCCAGATGTCATCTCGGTATGAACAGGGAAATAACTCCTTGTACAAATGCACACTCAAAAGCCTGCTCTGACCGGATGCTGTAGAAAACCCTTTCAGCATGAAATATTCACATTAGTTGGGGAATTAATTTGTTATCTTGTGATTCCTTTGCAAACTTAGGACGAGAAGGCAGCCTGCTCTCCTGACCGTCCAGTTCTTCCTTTGATGCCTGTCTGAGACTGAAGGCTGCTTAAGAAGCATTTAAAAAGGCTTGTTTAAAGTTGAAAGACATATATATAGGAAGCAGAAGTGTTTGGACTCATTTCAAACGGCCTTCCACTCCTGTTAAACCCTGCTGGAACTAAGATGATTTATCTGAGAAAATGAGTTGAATACAAGGAGGAGATAAAGCTGCCTCTCTGAGGATGTTCTTGGATTTTTCCTCCTCAGAGACAAAAGCAGAAGCTTTACAAGACTGGTACATGCGTGTTTGGAGAATGAGTTTGAGGAGCTGGTGACCCACGGGAGCAAGGAGCCAGCGAGCACTGCGAGAGGTGACGTGCTTCTCCCCTGCGCCCCAGGGAGCCACCGGCAACCAAAATCAGGGCTTGCCACACGCCCCAGTGCCTGCTGGACCACACAGGGTCCCTGGGCATCGTGCAGGCACGAGGCACCGTAAATAGATCAGGACCTGAGAGCAGGACACAGCCCCTGCGGGTGTGCTTCCCCACCAGAGGGTAACACGGGCCCCCGCGGTGCTTTGCACTGGGAGCTGCAGGCAGCCCGTGGCCTCATGTCTTTCACATAAAAAGGAGAGGGCTGATTAATCCTGGAGCCAGAAGAGCCACAAAGAGGGGACTTCAGGGAGGATTTAGTTAGCAGTGGCCCAGATACATCAAACTGTCTCCTGCATAAAGCAATATCCCATTAGCACTCCTCTTTGTGCAACACAGCTTACGTTACTTATCCTATTAGCTGACTGACGCCACTTTGATATATTCCGTGGAGACTGTGCTAAACTCTCTGTCACAGTTTTCCCTGGCTGATTTCAGCCGATCAGCTCCGATGGCGATGGCCGCCTGCCTGGAGCTGAGGTCGTGTCCATGTCCCTGCCAGGTGGCAGGTGGGGTGGGCAGAGCAGCACCTGCAGCGAGGACAAGGCTGCGTGGGTCCAGCTGCCCGAAAACCCTGACCCCGTTGTGTGCCACGGGTCACTCAGGGCTGTCAGGGGATGTCCCAAACAGCGCCAGCATCACTGACCCTCTCCCAGTGTGGCAGCCAGCACTGCCCAGCTCATAACACATGATGAGTGCAGATCCCATAGAGACACTGACAGATGCTCGGTCACTTTGCTGCTGGCATCTCCCAGCATGTCCTCGGGTCCCTGCAGTGCTGGGCAGGCTCAGTGGACGAGGGCAACTGTGTCCTGGTGCATCCGGCACAGTCCGGCCAGCCGGGCAGGGAGGGGATGGTCCCGCTCTGCTCTGCGCTGGGGCGGCCTCACCTGGAGCATTCGCTGTGTGCAGGGCTGGGGACACAGGAGAACAGGAGATAAAGACACTGGAGAGTGTCCAGAGGAGGCTGCGAAGCTGGTGAAGGGTTTGGAGGGGAAGGCGCATGAGGAGCAGCTGAAGTGCCTGGGTTTGTTCAGCTGGAGCAGAGGAGACTGAGGGCAGAGCTCATGGGGCTGCAGGTTCCTCAGCAGGAGCAGGAGGGGCAGGGCTGAGCTCTTCTCTCTGTGACAGGGACAGAACCCAGGGAATGGCAGAAGATGTGCAGGGAGGGTCAGTGGGACATTAGAAAAGGTTCTGCACCCAGAGGTGTGGACACTGGAACAGGCTCCACAGGGAGGGGTCACGGCCCAACCTGACCGTGTTCAAGAAGAGACTGGACAAGGTCCTCAGACACACGGGGTGACCTGTGGGGTGTCCTGTGCAAGGACAGGAGTTGGACTCCATGATCCTGGTGGGTCCCTTCCAGCTCAGGACATTTTATGATTCTGTGATTCTATGATTCTGGATGCTGAGCTTGGAGCCGAGCTTTCCTGGCTCCAGCCTGGATCTAACTCAGCTAGGCTCTAATTTTTTTCCAACACCAGTGAGCTGTTGAACTTAACCAAAAGGCTCTGGCTTTACTTCATACCTGTGAGCCCAGAGCATGTTTTTGGGCCGGTGGTCCTGCTAAAACAGGAGGGGCTGGGGGCAGCGTGTGGGCTGGGGGCAGCACCACCCCAGGTACCAAAGTGCCAGTCCTCAGGTACGGTTTTGAGAGATATGGCAGTAGATGTCCATCCCAGACACAAATATGCATAGCTATGTATTTTCAGTCACCATTTTACTGTTGGAGCAAATATTGATCGCTGTTCCTGGGGTTTGGTAGCTCCTCAGCCGAGGGCTGGGGCTGGCACAGGCGACTGCACCGCAGGAGTGTGCACCAGGCAAACCCCGCTCAACAGCGCAACCCCAGCCCTCCCAAAATCCTGGCCAGGAAACGCCTCCTCACTGAGGAACGTCACCAAGTGTTGTGGTTTAACCCAAGCTCACAATCTAAACCACAACAGCACTCACTAACTTCCCCTCGACCCCTAAACAGGGCAGGGAATCAGGAGGGGAGAAACTCATGGATTGAGATAAACACAGCTTAAAAAAATAACAAAAATAATACTAATATACCACTGCTAGGAGTGATATATATAGAATGGAAAATAGAACATAAAAGCTAGTTCATGCAATTCCTCATGAACTCCGTCTGCACGGAGCAGCCATTCCCAGGAAGGACCCCCTGGTGCTGATCCCGGGGAGAGAAGAGAGAAAAGGGCAGAAAGGCCCGGAAGCCTCTGCAAATGGAAAAAAACAACTAAAGAGAAGTTCTGAACAGAACTCCACTGAAATGGAGCAGGACCAAACAGGTATCCATCTCTCTAGCCGGAAAACCCAACTCTCCTTAAATAGGAAGTGTGATGCTAATGGCGTGGAATGTTCTCAGTGATGAGTCTGGATGTCTGTCAAGGTCTGTCCCATCGTGTCCCCCTTCCCAGCTGCCTGCACTGCAGACAGGGAGCTCGGAAAGACCTTGGCTCCCAGACAACAACTAAGGTAGCAGATCTTATATTCAATTTGTTCCAACTCAAAACCACTGGAAAGTCACTTGGAGAAAAACATTAACTCTGTCGTGGGGTGTTATCTTCTTGTTTTCAAACTAAATCCAAACAATGACCATGCTAGCTGTGAAAAAGAAAAAGTTTCTAACTGCATGAAGAAAACTAACTTGTTTTCAGCCAAACCAGCACCCCAAGGGAAAATCCTGATTGGGGTCAGTCGCAGCTGCGGGTGTCCCACAGGTGCTGGGGCCTTTCATTGCCATGTAGACAAGACGTAGGGAGCTGCGCTCACCTCTGCACCGGAGGTGGCTTTTGCACCTGACCGCAAGACCTTTCCTTTGGCACCCAAGGGTGTCTTTGAGAAGGGGTCCTCTCTTTGTTGATCTCTACTTGGTAAAAGTTTGCTCTGGCCTAAAAGAAGCATGTTTGATAGGCTGGGTAGTGGGCAAGGAAGCCGCTCCATATGCCCTGGCTTTCTGTGGCCGGAGAACTGAGAGGAGTGAGGAGACCCCCATCCTCAGGCCAAGTCCCACAGCTCTCACTGGACCACTCAGCACTGGCCAAGAGGAGACAACGTCAAGCTGCTGTTTAACCTGTTTTCCCTTTTTTGGGAAGCTCGGTGGCCCCAGCTCACGGACACAGTGCCTCCTGCAGAGCTTCTCCCATGGTCCTGCTGAAACCTTCCCGAGGTCAGGGCCAGCCTGGAGGGGACCTGAGATGCAGCAATGGCTGCAGTTGGGCCTTGGCTGAGCCCTGCCAAGCCTGTAGCTGCAGCCAAATTATTAGGACAGGGTAGGAAAAAAAGTCACTTTGCTGCCTAACACCTAGCAAGGTATTTCATGAGACAAGTAGCCTTGACCTCAAAATAGTTTCTATCTATGGGTAGAGGGAAGAGGATGCTGTAATCGAGTGTCGTAGCACTGTAAAGCAAATTATTTTCTGCTGAACTGATAGAACCTGGCAGCCGCATTGCTGTGGGGCTGCACATGCCATGAGTGCATATGAAAATTCAGTGGCTTGAAAGTAAAAGGGTGTTAGAAGTGCCTCTTTGGAGGATGGCCTCGGGGTGATATGAGGACATCTGTATCATCTTATTTCTTCCATGCTTGGGTTTGGAATATGAAAGATTCATCTGGAGAGCTGGATTTTGCCAATAGCACTGGCAAACTCAAACAGCCTTGTGTTTCATCCCTGTGACGCTGGTTTCCCGCTGTGACCTTGTGAAAGCTGTGCCGAGGGGCGATGCTCACGAACTTGGCCAAGGGGACAAGGGGACAGCTCGGTCCTGTGTGGGGAGAGTGCGGCTGACGTGTAGGTGTTGGGAGCACTGGGAAGGTACCAAAACTCAGCAGCACAACTGTTGTATATGGATATGAATAAGGGAGAAAAAGGGATATAATTAGAGAATTTGGCTAACATTTTTAATTTTAACTGCAATAAAATTCCCCCTGAACAGCTCTTGTCACACCCAGTCTGGTGCCAACACCACCTTTCAAAAGCCATGTTCAAACCTGTCCCTCTGCTACAGACTGCCCATGATGACTGTGTCTGCACACTGCAAACTCCTCCAACACATTTTCTCTGAGGACTTGCAGTACCTGCAGTTCACAAAGCGGTGATGAGATCAGCAATGACCTGCCCTACCTGCAAGGTGTCTCCTAACAACCCCAGCCCTTCCCTGGGCTGAAATTCCGTGGTCACAGAGTCCCCACAGCAGATCATTAAATCGTTGCAGTGGTTTAAATGAATGACACAAAGGTACCACTGTAAAAGCAGTTAATTTTGTTCTTCGTTTGCTAATCAGTTCATCCGTGGCAGTAAAGTCCAGGTTTTGGAAGACGGGAAGCAGTGAGCATGTGTCCCTCTGTCCCTGCCCCGTGGAGCTCTGTGCAGGGCGGGCTCCTGCGTTTCAGCCGGCTGGAGGCAGCAGATGCCACCACAGCATCTCCAGCAGCCACGGAGCCGTTCGGAGACTTCTATTTCTTGGTACACGTTTGCTGCCCATTAATTTCTTCCTTTTTAAGCAATTTGTTTCACAAAGATGAGTTTACATTCTGGCCCAGTGCTCATCCATATCTCTTCCTTTTCACTCCTGTGCCAATCGATGATCACATTGTGCCTCAAGAGTGTTCAGGAGGAAATCAGGAGGTCTGCAGGGAGGTGACCTGGTTATAATGTACCTGCCCTGTCTCGTGTTGTCCTTTGGGCTCACAGGGGGACAGAAGACAAGCTCTGAAGGGAAGAGAGGAGCTGCCAGGCCATGAGACGGTGCCACGCTGGGTTCCCAGGGGATGAGACACAGCTCCTGCCACTGGGGTCAGCTCTCTCATGTGCTGGGAAGTCTGGTTTCTGGTAGCTGGTTCTCAGGGAGTGCCACCACCCCTAGAGGTCCCCTGACCCCACAAAGCCATGGGGAAGGTGCTCTGCCTGCTGACAACCGTGAGATGTTTCTGTCTTGTGCTTCAGACCAGGAGCACCTTGCGCAAGGTCTGTCTGCCCATTCCTGCCCCAGCTGCCACTGGGGCTCCAGGGTTGGATTTTCTGTCACACAGATGTCAGCGTTGCTCCCGGTGGCATCGGGGATCAGCGCTGGGTGCCTCTTCCCTCCCTGCACAGCACTGGTCACAATCAGGGGTGGGATGTGCTGCAGGAGCCTTGCTTATGTGATGAACCTTTAATCCATAACTGCAAGGGACAGGGACCAGGATGGTGCAGGGCTAGTGGTGACCTTGGGATTTTAGTAAGGGAAGAGGCCAATGGCTTCCTGGTTGAATGGCCAGATGCAGCTCTGGGATTTCTGCATGGAAGCAGAAAGTTCATGCAGGCTGGGAAAAGAAAGGCTGAGAGTGTCCCAGCATTTGCTGACCATCTTTGCTTTGTACATGGTGGATTTTAATTAATCACACATTTCAAAGCACCAGCTGTCACTGGCAGGGGACAGGAAAATACTTTTCAACTGCTCCATCCCCTCCACACGCAGATTTGGGGTCAGGAGGCATTTTCCTGGGGCAGGTGGATTTGACCAGCTTGCTCTACTTGGCTGTAAATGTCACCCCAGGCGCTGGCTGCTGCTGCAGGGATGCAGGAGAGCATCATCGTCCTCCTGCTCGCTCTGCCCCTCACCAGAGGTCTGTCACCTCGAGGGTCTCGTTTATGCTGGTGCAGGGGTGGTCCCTGCTCAGGTGAACTCTTTGGGGATCAGCAGTGCCTCTGTGGGTCCCAAAAAAAGGGGGACATGGTCAGCTGCCGGCTCAGTCTGACACGGGAAGGGGACAGCAAAATCCTTGTAACAGGCTGGGATGAAGGCAAACGGAAGCGGATGGGCCGGTGTGTTATCCCTGAGCAGCAGGAACATCCTTTCACTGCTCCCGATCCTGGAAGAGCCTCAAATTCCCTGGTGATGTCGGAGGAGAGGACGAGCGAGCTGGAGCTCCTGCGCCAGCAGAGGCAGGGGCAGAGACAACTGGCCAAGCAGCAGGTTCGTGGTGGGAGGAAAGTTCACTAACGCTTGTGCAAAAAGAAATGCAAATACACCACGAAGTCCCTGGCTTCTGAATTAGGGCTCAGTAAGCAGCAAAGTGTTCATAAATGGTGCTTTTTGGTGTCTTCATTCGCAGGCAGTGAAACCAAAGAGAAGGAGGTTCCTCTGTCAATGAGATGGGAACCAAGGCCCCCTTGTCCTGGTGCATGTGGGGTTAGAGTTTATCAGCTATTACAAGAATTTCCTTCCTGCCCATATGTGGATGATATTAGACTTTTGAGTTCAGTCTTCCCGACAAATTAATATTTGCTTTACATAAACTTAATCCTGGTCTGTAATGCTCACAATAGGTGCCGAAAGTGACACATACATCGCAATAAAATTTTATGTGTGTGCACAGGTACATGACAGCAGAGATATTAGTGTTCTCTTTACTCAGGATGTGCTTTGAGATTTCTGCTGGGAAAATAAACCACTACTCCCACCTCACAGCTGGGAGACAATCATTTCCCACCTTACAGATGCTCCAGAGGCCAATAAGGAAAAGAAAAAAGTCAAGGAAAGGGAGGTAGGAATATCTGCTTAGAAACAAATGTCCATAAAACCGGTAGAGAACATCTTGCTATTAGCAAGCAGCGGCTGTTCAGTGAGGCTGCGCTGGCATGAGGACATCCCTGTGGTGATGGGAGATGCCTCCTGCCTGCTTGCTGCCCGCAGCTGCCCCCGCTCCCCACTGTGCCCAAGGGGGGCTGAGGGGGTGGGGGTGCTTTTAATCAACATTGGGGAGCTTCACACTGCTGCAGAGAATCATAGAATAGAATCGTAGAATCATTCTGGTTGGAAAAGACCCTCAAATCATCCAGTCCAATTGTTACCCCACCCCTGTCACTGCCCCATGTCCTGAGAATCTCATCTCCGTCTGTCCAACCCCTCCAGGGATGGTGACTCCAGCACTGCCCTGGGCAGCCTGTTCCAATGCCCCACAGCCCTTTGGGGAAGAAATTGTTCCCAGATCCAACCTCAACCTCCCCTGGTGCAACTTGAGGCCGTTTCCTCTGCTCCTGGCGCTTGTTCCTGGGGAGCAGAGCCCGACCCCCCTGGCTCCAAGCTCCTTTCAGGCAGTTCAGAGATCAGAAGGTCTCCCCTCAGCTCCTGTTCTCCAGCTGAACCCCCAGCTCCCTCAGCCGCTCCCATCACACTTGTGCTCCAGCCCCTTCCCCAGCTCCGTTCCCTTCTCTCAACTCGCTCCAGCACCTCAAGGCCTTTTTTGGTGTGAGGGGCCCAAAACTGACCCCAGGATTTGAGGTTTGGCCTCCCCAGTGCCAGCACAGGTTCGGTCACTGCCCTGGGCCCTGGGCTCTTCCCTGGTGCTGGATTGCTGCATCCAGCCCCTCTCCATCTCTGCATCGATGGGGCAGGAGGGACCCCAGGCCCTGTGTGATGACTGTGTGATGATCACCAGGGTTGTGCCCTGTGGGGGTGTCAGGGGGGAGCTCAGCAAATATCTGCAAACATCCCTTGGTGGCACAACCACGGCCAGGGAAAGTCCCGCTTGACACATGGAAGTGCCTGGATGCCATTTGCTGCTCCTGGGCTGTATTTGCTCAGGTCCTGATAAGGGCTCTTATCACAGCAGATGAACATCCCTGCTGTGGGTTACAGCCCCATCGCTGGCAGCTCATTAACACTCATTAATACACCCCAAGAGGAGAGTGGGACGGGACCAGCACAGCGGTGTCACCGCACTCCTCCCCTGGCACAGCAAAGCTATAAATCTTGTGACTCAAAGCATAGCTACAGTAACTTTCCGGACTTCCAAGTGTCCCCGTGGAGTCGACATGGGTGAGTGTGAGCATGGGGAGTGGGGCAGGGCCGTTTCCCCATCCGTGCACCCCGAGAAGCAGTGCCAGGTGGGGGGTGTTGAGACCCTCCCCTTACAGCGTTGTCCAATGTTCCCCATGGATGGAGAACTTGCCACAGAGGCAGGAGATGGCACAGGGCACAAAGCAGGGGCAGAGTCAAGGTCTGTGGTGCTTCTCCCAGGACAAGGGAGAAGGTTTGAAAAGGGACGTGCAAGTCCCCAGGTCTGTCCCCAGCCCAGCTCCCGGGGCAGTGTCAGGGCAGATGCTCAGCGGGGTCGGTGTGGGAAGAGGGAACCTGCGTGTTTCCCTGTCCTGGAGACCAGAGGAGGGACCGACCAGCACCGGGTCATACTGGAGGGGTGCTGGCCGTCCTGCGGACCCCGTCACCGTGTCCCTCTGTCTGGAGGCACAGGGGTCTCACACCCCGCATCGCTGTGAACGCACGGGGAGAGCTTCGGTGAGGCTTGGGGTCCTGCAAAGTGAGGGCAGGTCCCTGCAAACAGGGTCTGCCCAGGGCTGGGCTCAGGAGCAGGAGGGCAAAACCCATAGAGGGGAGGTCAGGGTGGCCTTTCCCATGTAAATGGGTCACTGCGGGCAGAGAAGATGTCGCACAAAGAAAAATATGACAGCAACTCATCTCCTCTTACTGCCCCTCTGCCCCAGCAGAGCAGAGACAGGTTCAGAGGAAAGGGCAGGTTCACATCTAGCAGACAGTCACTGCACCTTATTTCTAGCCCAGCAGAGTTATAAACCAAAGTGTAAATGCGGTAAAAATGTAAGATTGAGGTTACTGGTGAATGAAAGCATAGATTTCCAGTTGCTGTCAAAGGTCCATCATTGTGGGGTGTCCAAAATAGAGGCACTGTTGGAAAAGTCGTCCATTTCCACATGTTTTGCCAGCCAACATTGCTGTAACCCCCAGAGGTGCAGCTGTGATGCCATCTTTAAATGAATGTTCAGATTTTAATATTGGGATAACTATTATTATAATTAAGTTGAATAACATTATTACTTTTATTTCATTACAACTTGTTTTTTTCTTTGGATTTTCCAGAATTTATGTCTCAAGAAATACCATCTAGCTCTTTAGCGAGCTGGAGGGGCAGAAAATATTCTGCAAAGTTTCTGTTTGAACAAATTTCTTCTGATCTGCAAAGGACTCTCTTGTTATTGTTTGATTTTGCCCCTTACATTTCTTGGGCACCTTGGGCTCTGGCACGAAGCTTGGGGACAAGGAGGAGTCCAGCTACAAGGTTCTCATCAGAAAGGCAACCCCATGCTGTCCTCCCAGTTTTGGGGTGACTTGCAGTTGTTTCAGCTCACTGCAGCTGATTCCCCATCACATGTTTGACAGTGCTCTGTTTGACTCTTGTCTTGTATCTTCCTCCCCAGCTGCCCCATACGCTCCTCTCCTGCTCCTCACCTGCGTGTTGGCCCTGTCTGCCCCACGTCTCACCGGGAGCACTCCCAGCCAGTCCCTCGTCAATCAATCTCTCTCGAATAACACCGTGTCTGCTCTGAGAGTGTCCACGAGCGGTGGGTACATGGGAACTCTTCATTCCTGCCGTGGCACACGGCTGGGACTGCCCCAGGGGGGGCTGCCGGGGGGGGCATCTCCAACACCCCGAGCTGTCAGCAGAGCCCCGACGTCCCTTAAGAGAAATACGTGCCCCAGTGTGAGCCACCTGCTCCTTCTCAAACATCCGGTGGGCACAGACACGAGACCTTGCAGTCACGCGCCTTCTGCTCGTGTGTGGGTGTGGAGAAGCCCAGAGGGTTTGCTCCAATCCCCCCTGAAGCCAAGGCTGTCCCACCCCACACATCCCCTGCCCTGCGGGACAGTCAGTGGGAGGGATGCAGGAGAAAGAAAGGGTTCTCCTACCACCAGCACCCCCAGCTATTTCACTTGTCCCATCACTGAGAAGTGGTTTTCTCCTGGGACATACCCTATCTGAGGGTTCTTCGTAAGACTGCACCATTCCCTGCCTCATCCTCAGCCTTGCTCCTGGGGCACTCGCAGTCCCGGGAGGGTGAAACAGCTCCTGCAGTGGTGGCAGAGGGTGGCTGGTGACCGCCTGGCTGAGGAGACACATGGCAAAGCCATGCCCAGACACACCGAAATAGTTGGAAGTGCGGACTTCAGAAGACAAAGGCTCCTTCCCCAGCCAGGAGCACGATCGGAGGTGTAAAGGCCCTACATCTTAGTGCCTCAACTCCACCTCTTGAGTCAGAAAGTACCTCCTGACCTGGCCTCCAGCTTTCTTTGGTCTCATCCCCCATTTCCAAATTTCCTCTCTGCTGTTGTTCTCCATGTTCCAGGTCAGCTCCGGCTGGTGAACGGCTCCAACCGGTGCTCCGGACGGCTGGAAGTTTGGTACCGCGATCAGTGGGGGACGGTGTGCGATGACAGCTGGGACATAAGAGACGCCTCTGTGGTGTGCAGGCAGCTCGGCTGTGGAGAGGCAATATCAGCCAAAAGTAGTGCTTATTTTGGGCGTGGATCTGGGCCCATCTGGATGGACGATGTGAACTGCAATGGGGAGGAGGAACTCCTCACCCAGTGCTCGCGGCGGCCCTGGGGAGAACACAACTGCGGGCACAGCGAGGACGCGGGCGTTGTGTGCTCAGGTGAGGATGGTGTTCGCACACATCCCTGCTCCTCTGGCAATCCAGGTCTCATTAATGTCCTGGTCCTGCAGAACCAGCCACTGGAGGACTACGGGATGTGCCTTTGTCTTAGAATCATAGAATAGTTTGGGTTGGAGGGGACTTTTAAAGGCCAACTAGTCCTACCTGTTGTTGAACAGGGTCTTATTAAATCACCTTCTCTCCTGCCCCAGGTTTGCCCAGGGACTGCAGCGAGGTCCCTGCTGGCAGCCCCAGCGGTGTCTACGTCATCCAGCCCAGAGGCCTGCACCCCATTGCGGTGCACTGTGACATGAGCGGGGGCTGGACGGTCATCCAGAGGAACCGGCAGAACACGGAGATCACTTGGGCCGAGTCCTGGACCACCTACAAGTACGGCTTTGGGAACGTGCTCACCGACTACTGGCTGGGCACTGAGTACATCCATCAGATTGCCAAGCAGAAGGTCTACCAGGTCAGGTTTGTCATCTGGGATGCCACAAACACAACCAGGTTTGCAGACTACAACCCCTTCAGTGTGGAAGATGAGTCCCAGGGCTACCGTCTGAGGCTGGGGGTGTACTCAGGGACAGCGGAGGACGCCATGTCCTCAAAGAGTCCTGGTGTCACACACGACAACATGAAGTTCTCTGCCAAAGATCAGGATCAGGACACTCACAGCAGTAACTGTGCCTCCAGCTACGGGGGTGGCTGGTGGTACTCGGCGTGTTATTCTGTGCGGCTGAATGTCAGGGGGGCCATAACGTGGGGCAGCCTGTGCAACGGGAACTGCAAAGCTTCCGCCATCCTCATCAAACCCGTTAGCTCCTGTTAGGGCTTCCTTGTTGCCCATCTCACCGGGCACGTAGCCAGACCTGCTGGCCCCTCTGCTGGGGGAGCGGAGCAGCTGGCCGTGGGGTACACCCTGCGCTCACTAGAGATTTTTCTTCTTCCTCTGCTTCCCTTGCTGGGTTCTTCCCTTTCGCGCTGTTTTTGTTTTAATCGCATTGTAAGCAGACTAACACATTGCAAGCCCTGTACTTCTGAAACACACCTGCTGTGGAGAATAAAATGTGCTTTAGAAACATAATGTCTGTATGAACATCATGGGAAGATGTCCTTATTTGTAGCTGTATAATAACTGTTTCGTGGTTTCTGTCACCCCCTCATTAGCTGGGGTGGCGGAAGGATAAGGATTCCTCATTTCCAAGTAAATCCGAATTAACCCCACTTGCTTGTGGCCTTGACACCTGTACCTGGAGAGGTGTTTTCACCCACACTGGCTCTCAGTTCAGCAGTTGTTAAAACCTCCTGCACCTAAACCAACACCTACAACCTGCAAATACCTGCTCCATATCTCCAGCGTGTTTGTATGGGTGATATGGAGTGACTTGCCATGCTAAGGCAGTGCCAGGTTTCTTACAAAAAAAATCTGTTGGATTGCAGGGAAAATATCAAACAGGGAATTAATTTTAATGAGCCACATAATCACAGAATGGTTGGGGTTGGAAGGGATCTTTGGAGATCACCCAGTCCAACTCCCCTGCTCACACAGGGTCAGAACAGAACACAGAGCAGAACACACAGGATCCCAGGCGGGTTTCAGTGTCTCAGAGAAGGAGACTCCACACCCGCTCTGGGCAGCCTGGGCCAGGCTCTGGCACCTCCCAGCACACAAGTTTCTCCTCATGTTCACATGGACCCTCCTGTGTTTCAGTCTGTGCCCGTTGCCCCTCACCCTGGCATTGGGCACCACTGAACAGAGTCTGCTCCATCCTCTGACACCACCCTGAGATATTGATCCATTGATCAGATCCCTCTCAGCTTCTCTTCTCCAGCTCAACAACCCCAGCTCTCTCAGTCTCTCCTCATCACAAAGATGCTCCAGACCCCTCAGCATCTCTGTGTCCCTCCGCTGGACTCTCCAGTAATTCCTTGTCCTTCCTAAACTGGGGAGCCCAGAACTGGACACACAACTCCAGATATGGCCTCCCCAGGGCAGAGCAGAGAGGGAGGAACAACCTCCTTGACCTGCTGCTCACACTCTTCGTCATGCACCCCAGCGACCATTGGCCTCTTGGCCACAAGAGCACATTGGTGACTCATGGTCACCCTGTTGTCAACCAGAACTCCCAAGTCCTTCTCTGCAGAGCTGCTTTTGAATAAACTCTAAGTTTTTGATGCTGGGCAAGCTGTGGAAAGGACAGGTAGCTCCAGATTTTTCGCAGGGCTCTGCCAGCCCTGAGGGGAGGGGGATTCGGTGCCTGCTGGGCAGAGACTGGGCAGGCTGGTGCCTGCATGGGGCATCACCAGTGCTCCCACTGGTGCCCAGCACGCCCGCCTGCCCATCCCAGCGCAGTCCCACAGCAGCATGCTGGCACCATCACCATGGGGTGGGTGGGTTGTGCGGACGTGAGTCTGGCTCACAGGGCACGAGGTGCCATCCCCAAGCCCCGTGTGCTCCCTGACCTCCAACCAAAACGCAGGTGTGGGTCACCCATGGCCAGCCCGGTCTTGGCAGGTCCCAATCACCCCATGTCACCCACTCTAGTGTGGGAAAGCAGTGGCCATGATGCAGTGTCCTGCCACCCGCAGAGCCTCCCAGCCCCAGGATGAGGACCATGGGGTGCCCCAAACCCCTGCTCACCCCCAGGCTCCCCACCCTGCTGGGGCCTTGAAGCATCACCCCCCAGCATCCAGCCCTGGGCTGCCAAGGGGCCCCGGGGACTGGGCCAGGGATGGATCCCCCATGGCATGAACCCCCTCCTGGTGATGTGACACCCCTCAGGGGCACCCTGACACCCCCCAGCCTCTGCTGCAGGATGGGGCTGTCCCAGACGTGGCATGGAATGCAGCAAGGAAAGGGAGAGATTCAGACAGGGGGTGCAGCAAATGGGACCCCCACCACGAACAGGGTGCCCCCCAGCAACCTCCACTGCCCCGGGACCTTGACTCTTCCTGTGTGTGTGTGTGTGTGTGTGTGCAGTGTCACTGCAGCAGGCAGACACGAGGCAGCAAGTCTGGCTCCAGGGTTTATTGCAGCTGATTTCTCCCACCGTGGGCAGCAGAGCTGTGGGGTGTATGGGGCCCGGGTGGGGAGCAGGGCCTGAGCAAAGCAGGGGCACATCGACTGCACAGGGAAGGGAACGTGCACTGTCTCCCTCTCCCCAGGACAGGAGTGGGGAGCTGCTGATGGTGCAGGAGCTGCAGGCCGTGCAGGACATGCACCGGGGCTGGCACGAGGTGTTGGCAGGCACGGGGATGGGGCACTGAGCTGGGGACGGGGGCACTCCCCGAAACCCCGGGAGGCTGGGCGCTGCAGCACGGTCAGCACACGTCTGTGGGTTTGACCAGGATGAGGGAGGATGTGCAGTCGCCACTCGAGCAGATTCCTGGCCAGAAGATGTACCTCTTGCCATTGAGTAGGACATTCTGGCATTTGTCGTACCACCAGCCCCCGTAGCTGTTGGCGCAGTTCCCGCTGTACTGGTCCTGGTCCTTGTCAGTTGTGCTGAACTTCATGTTGTCGTGTATGCCCCCGTAGCGGGAGTGGTAGCTGGTCAGATAGTCCTCCCCACTGCCCAGGAACCGGCCCAGCCGCAGTGGGTACCCCCTGGCCTCGCTGTCCACGCTGAAGATGTCATACTCAGCGTAATGGACGACGTTGGCTTTGTTCCGCACGACAAAGCGGACTTTGTAGGTGCCTTGCTGTGTCAGCAGGTGCAGGTACTCTGTGCCCAGCCAGTGATCACCTAGCACGTTCCCAAAGCCGTACTTGTAGGTGGTCCAGGACTCCTTCCACGTGAGTTCAGTGGAGTAAGTGTTTCTCTGGACAACAGTCCAGCCTTTGCCTTCCGTGTCCATGTCGCACCACACCACGCGTGGAGGAGAATGTGCGGGCTGGATGACGTACACCCCGCTGGGGCTGGTCTTGCTGAGATGGCTGCAGTCGGGGGGGAACCCTGCAACAGCAGGTTAAGCAAGACATGAGGGACCTGTCCCGGAGGATGTACTGACAGGTTACTGTGAGGCAGCTGTACTGGTGCTGCTGATTCTGGATCTCACTGGGCGCTGCACAGCCAGTGGAACATCCTAGGAATGCCTCTCACCAGTAATGGGCAGCACAGCTGCACCCAAACCCGGCAGCTCATCGCTGCCCCCCCAGCGCGCGTACTCACCGCCCTGTAACCTGCTCGCACGCACTGGACTCGCGCAGAGGAGCAGCATCCCCACCACGGCGGGCAGGACGAGGTCCCTGCAGAGCCAGCGTGTCCCATCCTGGAGCCCTGGGGAGGAAAGCGCCCATCACTGCCAAGATCCCAGCGCAGCCCCATGGCCCCTGGGGAGCTCAGACCCAGGGTGGCAGAGCCGTGGGGCACAGGCAGGAGCAGGAGGTCCCAGGGGGGCTGAAGTATGGTGAGAAATGGCTTTGTCACCCTCCTGGTCAGACCCTTCCCTGCACCAGACAGCGACCTGCAGTCACATTTTCTCACATTTGTCTTAAATGTGGTGTGTTTGTTTGCTTTTTTCTACAGGTCTAGCAGCAAAAGGATATTTTCATGGGAAAGAAGTAAATCTGTGTTAAGAGCATTCGGAACAAATGGTTCAGAGCACTGCAGCTGAGTTTGGTGTACAAACCTGGCACTCCAGGTGCACAGCACGCAGCTCCCAGTGATGCAGGAAACAACCCTGTGGCAGCATCAGAGAACTAGACAGAAACATGTGGGTGGAAAGGGGAGGAGTGGGATGGACACTGGACATTGTCCTCAGCTCCTGCAGTGCCCCACTGCCTTCACTTATCTTGGTTTCCTAGTTGCATCCCCAGGAGTGGCAAGTGCTGCAGAAAAGGAGCTGTGAGGAAGAGGAGAACTCACCCATGGCCGTGTGCTGCTGAGCAGATGCTGGGAGCCTGAGCAGTCGGTGCCGTTGCCCGCAGCTCCATGCTGGCCCATGTCACTTTATACCCAGGTCCCTGCCTGTCCACACCTCCTCCGTATGAGGAGCTCAGCTCCCCTATTTGCATGGACAAAGTAATCATTGTGTGTCCATCTGGCAGCTTCTCTTTGCTCAAGATTACACAAAGAAGCCCTATGATTTTTTTTTGAGAAAAAAATAAAGGACTCCTAACCTCCCAGCTGTGGGGCATTTATCAACTGCAATATACTGGACCTGCCCAGGAGTTAAATCTTTCTGAGGATCTACCAACTGCTGCAGGGCAATAAAGGAGCTAAAGGAGAGAGGAAAGGCAAACAGAAGGGAAGGAGTGTGAACAAAAAGGGCACGGGGGAGATTTGTTTCATTCGGAGATCAAAGCGGGTAAAACCTATGGGGAATGATTTGTCAACATTCACCAGATCCCGGTACATCATGACACTTCAGCAATGGCTGGGGGTCTGTCTCGGGCTCCTTCCCTGCAGAGAGCTGCCAAGAAGCCAGACCCGGAGCTGGGCTGCGAACACTGGCGCCTTTTTTGTCCTTGATCATAGAGGCCGAGGGCCGAAGGCAGCCCCTTTCCTAGGGGCCATCCTGTCCCCATGATGGTTGGGGCATCTCTGAGCAAAAATAGGCTGGGGGAAGTCAGTGCAGTTCTTCTTCCCCTACACATCCTTCCCTTGGCCAATGTCTTGGTGGGAAGAAACAGGCTCAGGAAGGCTTTGCCGACCTTCTGCTCTTCCCCGCTGCATGTGGGGTGGGCATCGCTCCTCGTCCAGGCTGGGTGCTGTCTGGGAGACCACCTCATGGCCAGCTCATCCAGCAGCAGCCACAGCTGTTGGAACCACATCTGTCAAGGGAGGTGTAACTTGTTTCATGCAGGGTTGTTTCAGCAAACCCTCAGGACTGGGCTGGAGTCTCATCCTTGTTCCTCTCTTATCATAGAACCACAGAATGTCCTAAGCTGGAAGGGACCCACAAGGATCATGGAGTCCAACTGCTGTCCCTGCACAGCACGCCCCACAGCTCACCCCGTGTGTCTGAGGACCTTGTCCAGTCTCTTCTTGAACACGGTCAGGTTGGGCCGTGACCCCTCCCTGTGGAGCCTGTTCCAGTGTCCACACCTCTGGGTGCAGAACCTTTTCTGAATGTCCCACTGACCCTCCCTGCACATCTTCTGCCATTCCCTGGGTTCTGTCCCTGTCACAGAGAGAAGAGCTCAGCCCTGCCCCTCCTGCTCCTGCTGAGGAACCTGCAGCCCCATGAGCTCTGCCCTCAGTCTCCTCTGCTCCAGCTGAACAAACCCAGGCACTTCAGCCGCTCCTCATGCGCCTTCCCCTCCAAACCCTTCACCAGCTTCTTCTTCCCTCTATTCACAACACGCCTGGTGAGACACCAGCCGCTCCTTGCCTGTCACCTGTAGCTGACTCTGCTGGCCCCCTGCAGCTCCCGTCCCACTGGGGCAATTCGTACTCCCGTGTGTCACAAGTGGTGGGTCTTCGGCTGCAGCACACTCTGTTTTCTAGGAGGTGATGCTTCCATCAGCAGCAGGTCCCACCAGGGCAGGGAGGGCAGGGAGGTAGCAAGGGGCAGACGCCTGTCCCCATCTGCACAGAAGGCTCAGTCCCCTTGCTGCCTCTTGTCCTGCACCCTGTAATTCAGCTCCACTCGCCACCTCCGTGTGCCCTGGCTGGGATCACTGCTCCGAGGCTGCTCGTGTCCCATCCTCCAAGGGACAACAGCACGAGGACAGCCTGCCGTGGGGTCCCTGTCGTGTGACGGTGACAGGAGGCACCGAAGGGTGACAGCACACAGGGCCACCCCGGTGCTCACTGGGGTCACACGGAGTGATAGAGTGGGATGCCAGCCACAGCTTGGCACCTCAGCTTTGGTGCTGGCGCTGGGTGCGTGGTCGGTGTGGGGAGCCGGCCCTGCTCCTGCGTGGCGTGGGGGGCTGGCTCAAAGGGCGGCGAAGGCCCTTTTCGTCTTTTTGAAATCTGGCTGCCAGTAATGTCTCAAAGACAAATGGTACAGCCCCAGGTTATCTATCAAGGGAAGCTGGGCAGCTCTTGTAAGAAGAAAAGTGCTTCATTAAAAGGAAACTGCTGAGGAGCAGCCTTGGATGAGGTCTGAGATGCTCATTGCTGTCCAACACCACAACAAATAACACTGCAAAGTGGAGCTGGCAAGAGTCCTTTTTTCCTGTGAATACACATGGAATTTTACAAGGAGCGGGGGAAGATGTGTTCCTCGGTGACAAGTCTTGGTGTGACCCAGAGCAGGGCACAGCGAGGTGCTGTCACAGCGGCAGGGCTGGTGCTGGGACCTTCACCACCACCTGCTGGTCTCCTGAAGGACAGCAGAGGTGGCAATGCCACCCGGGGATGAAGGACCCGGGGATGAAGGCAGCACCAGCTTTGTGGCAGCAGAGCCTGTGTGGGTCCCTGGCGATGCTGTGGAGCATCCTGGGCTGGCACAGGGACGTGTTCCGGCAGCTCAGCACCTGCTGGTGTCAAACCATCAATAAACACCTCATCACGATCTTAGATCAGCGTCACTGAGCCATCGGCCACCATTGCCAAGCTGTGCCACTGCCCTTCTTAGCACTCCCCTCCCATCCCTGTGCATTTGCAAGCCTGGCTTCAGACTGGACCGTTCAGTATCTGCCTAACCCACAGTCACCCAACTAACTGAGTCTGCAGCCAGCTCTGTGATGAGGGGCTGCTCCCCAGGCTACCCAGAGCTGTGAAGTCAGAGCTAAACCCTCCAGCAGAGCCCTCAGCTCCAGCGCCAGCCCTGGAGCCATCAGGAGCGTGGTGGGACCTGCCCCACAGCAGCGCTTGGGCAGCGACAGCTCTGCATGCATGGCTGCCCCGTGGGACCGGCTCGCTGCTCCCACCAGGCCAAGCAGCTGCATCGCTGAGGGGGTCAGGGCTGGGGACAAGGCCCATTTGCAGCCCTGGGGTTCATGGGGACCAGGGTGCAGCATCAGAGAGCACGGCTCCCTCTGGGGTGATGCACCACCCTGGGGCAGATAGATCCCAGAGGCTGTCTAACAGAAACCTCTGGCACGGCTCAGGTCACAGGATGTCCCCACAGGGTTTGGCATCAAATCCTGTAAGTAATAACAACTTCAAGAGGAGTTCTTATCAGGAGCGTTTGTTGGTTTGGTGGAATTCTGTGTGAACACCAGGTGCTGTTTGCTGAGGTTCATTTGGGAGCTCTTATCACAGAAGCACAACAGCTGGTGCGTGAACAGAGGTGGTTACAGATGAGGGCAAACAAACCGTAAATTTCCAACCCTGTTGACAACTGGAGGGGGTGAGTGTTGTAGTTTGGGCCAGCTGGTCCCACCTCACCCACGGAGCCCTATATAACGGCAGGGTTGGCCACACTGCGCCAGCCAAACCTGCTGCTTCCCACTCCGCAGGGTCCCTGCAGACGGCATGGGTGAGTGTGGAGTGGGATGGGGTGGGATGGGGGGACCACACTATGGCCGGGAACCCCCGTCTCCTCTGCCTGCCTCTGCCCTTCTGCCACCCAACCTGCAGCTCTGCTTTTCCCACTGACCGTTTCTGGCCTCGGGATGGTGGGATGACCCTATTCCTGCTGTAGCCCCCCAGGTCTCTGTGACTGTCCTGCTCCTCATCCTCTCTCCTTCATTCCTGACCACAAGATAAATGGTCCTGCTCTGGGTGCTAGTGTGAAGGTAACATCTATTTAAATTATATTTGTGCCACAGGCCANAAAAAAAAAAAAAATGGAAGCTAATTAATGTATTATCCATAGACCCCGTAAGTCCTTCAGAGTACTGAAGCTGGGTGGGCAAGCTGTCAACACAAATCTATGGAGCTGAGCATGAACAAACTGTTGGGGAAAGCCCTGATCTGGTATGGTCCAAAGGAGGCAAATTGCTCAGGTTTCAGATGCCGGCAGAAACTGTCCTCTAAAGCACAGTGTGCTGTCCCAGGTTTCAGTGGGGATGCACTGACCCCTGGCATGTCCCTGCAGCAGCCTCCAGTCTCTGCTGAGCATCCTGCTGGGAGGGGACAGTTCGGGGACAATTAAGTGAAACCCCTGACTGTCAGGGTACCATCAGCATTGTGGCCACAATAGCTCCTTTCTTTCCAAGCTCTCAGCTCCCTGTGCCATGTTTGTCACTGCTGTAGTAGCTCCTGAGTATCCCAAGGTTCCAGCAGCTCCTACAAACCAGCATGCACTCTTGTGTTATGAGATGATTTTCTCAAGACACACACACTGATGCTGGCTCCACATCTCCATTCTGGGACCCAGAGCCCCTTGCTTTAGCCCAGACCACAGCCAAAGAGGATGACCTTGCTCTT
Source organism: Pampusana beccarii (assembly GCA_013399365.1). NCBI lineage: Eukaryota > Metazoa > Chordata > Aves > Columbiformes > Columbidae > Pampusana > Pampusana beccarii. The sequence continues at coordinate 53,689 of VWYH01000248.1, read as the reverse complement.
AGAAGCTGCAAGTTTAGACCTGTACATTGTAATTTCTGGGTAAAAGTGTTTCTCTACGGGGATGTATGTCTTTGCAGAACGAGAATGCTTATTTTTGGAAATTGTTCTTTATACTCCTGCTCAATAAAGTAAAAACATAATTAATGAGGTGGATTTATTTATTCTGTTAGTTTGTTTTAACTTCTGCTGAATTTAGTTAGCCAGTTCTCTTTCAGAGGGTTTGCATTTCCAGATTCACCATGTGTCTTCTTTCTACAGCTGCTCATCACTCCAATCTTCTGTTCTTCACCTTGGTGCTGGCCCTGCTAGCCCCTCTTCTTGCTCTGGAAATTGAAAACCTGGAAAGATTAAAAGCAAATATAGACGAAATCGCTAATCTCCATTCAGATGAGCTCCGTTCTGGTATGTATTTTCTCTTTTACATCCCTAAACTCTGTTCATCTGAACACCAGGAGCCTTCTCCTCTCTGCACAGAGAGGGAAAAGTGGAAAATAATGTCGGGGAAGAGCAGTCACACTCAGTAATAAAAGGAACCTGATAAAATCTTCCTCCAGTTTCAGATCTTAACCAAACATCATAAGATTTTGTAGTTCAGCCTTCTATGTTATTAACAGGACCATATGTGCCAGCTGCAGATATTTGAAATAAAAACCTTTTCTCTTGCTATCTGCAGTCCATCTGTAGCCTTGATACTTCAGAGAAACTTTGCCTAAGTGACCAACCAAAATGCTTTCTGAAGCTTGCATGTGGCTAAATGATATAATAACCGTGTCACATCACCGATAAAGGTCACACCACTGCAGGCTCTTGGGGAAAGTTATCTTACAAATATGGATGTTGTGATTTCTCTCTAGAGATAACATTGCTGTTTTACATGCTTTAAGCTCCTTTACCTCTCCGAATGTTTCTAAAGCTCTTTATGAGCACAATGAACATGTGAATCCCTTTGACCACCATTGAGAAGTGATGCAGATTTACAGCACCATTGAACTCAACAGTTTAATCTTGGTCTGAAATCATATACAGTCTATTTTCTTCTCAGCCCTTCCTGTCCAGCAGTATCTCCTTGTACCACCACTACTACACGGATATGCTGTCCACTCCATGCATCTCCATAAAGCCTTAATGTTGAGTGGGCCAAAACGCCAACCACCCAATGACTGGAGTGTTACCCTTCCTAGTATCTTACGCATTTCAAGAGTTTACAACCAAAAGCTACCATACAAGAAGAAAAATTAGCTCCGTGGTATTGTTGAAATGCCCAACAAAACTCTTAGTGCTGGGAGTAACAGCCTGTGTGGTGGGAGTCACCCCTGGGCTGTGGCACAGGCTGCTCAGCTCACTCTTTCTGTTTTTCCCAACATAGATGAAGATGGAGAGAAGGAACGGCAGAGCAGAGCCAGCGACTCTCAGCAGATAGCGAACCACCGTAAGTGTCCCCACCACCCCCCAGGGAACAGGGAGAGGTCCAGGAAACAAGGGTCTAACAGTGGTGGGTGGGCAACAAGCCTGGAGATAACCCAGTTCAGGTACTGGGAGCAAGACTGGGGGTGTAGGTGACAGAGGCTGAACACGAGCCAGCATGTGCCCAGGTGGCCAAAAAGGCCACGAACATCCTGGCTTGTACAGCACTGGTGTGGCCAGCAGGCCCAGGGAAGTGACCGAACCTGTGCTGGCACCTGGGGAGGCCCAACCTCAAATCCTGGGGGCAGTTTTGGGCCTCTCACACCAAGAAAGGCCTTGAGGTGCTAGAGTGAGTTGAGAGAAGGGAACGGAGCTGGGGAAGGGGCTGGAGCACAAGTGTGATGGGAGCGGCTGAGGGAGCTGGGGGGTTCAGCTGGAGAACAGGAGCTGAGGGGAGACCTTCTGATCTCTGAACTGCCTGAAAGGAGCTTGGAGCCAGGGGGGTCGGGCTCTGCTCCCCAGGAACAAGCGCCAGGAGCAGAGGAAACGGCCTCAAGTTGCACCAGGGGAGGTTGAGGTTGGATCTGGGAACAATTTCTTCCCCAAAGGGCTGTGGGGCATTGGAACAGGCTGCCCAGGGCAGTGCTGGAGTCACCATCCCTGGAGGGGTTGGACAGACGGAGATGAGGTTCTCAGGACATGGGGCAGTGCCAGGGGTGGGTTATGGTTGGACTCGATGATCTGGAGGGGCTCTTCAAACCAAAATGGTTCTATGATTCTATGACTCAATGTGCTCCTCCACTCCACGTGCCAAGGCCACTCAGACATCACTCATTACTAGTGACAGCTTCACATTGCGCCGTACCGTACAAGATCCCAAAGGACTTTGCAACCACTACTTACACGCCACGTGTCGCCTCCTCTGCTGTGCAGCTCTGCACAGGGCAGGCAGAGGATGTGCGCCCTGGCAATACCTGCTGGGGTCTCACACCTGACCACGGCATCCAGTGCCGAGGAAATGAGGCTTTCTCTTTCCCCACTCCAGTGATGCAGTGGATACCAGGGCTGCAGGAACAACTCGCTTGCTCATTTAAACTTCTGCATAACTATGTAATAAGAGCCCTCCACAAGCTAAGCTTGGATGCCTATATCATTATGAGGGAAAAGAAACACCTTAATGCTAGGAAAGACTGAGGAAACAGGAGCCTGAGCCACAAGGAGAAGTAATTTCTATGCTTATTATACCTTCAAAATATATGCATATTCTTTTAATCACTGTATTCCCCTTATAGAGGTTTCTGCTTTTACACCTGCAGCAGGAAGCACAGTGGCAGAATTTGCTACCCTGGCACAATCCCACATCTGCCTCTAGAAATAGCTCTCCCAGGGCCAGACAAGCAGACTGGGGGAGGTGCTGCGTCTGGTGGTCCTGCATGTTCTCTCCTTCCCCAGGTTGGCCCAAGGATTGCAGCGAAGTCTCTTCTGGCAGCTCCAGCGGCATCTATGTCATCCAGCCCACAGGCCTGCCGCCCATCGTGGTGTACTGCAACCTCAGCGCGTCAGACGGGGGCTGGACGGTCATCCAGAGGAACCGGCAGAGCACGGAGATCACCTGGGCCGAGTCCTGGACCACCTACAAGTACGGCTTTGGGAACGTGCACACCGACTACTGGCTGGGCACTGAGTACATCCATCAGATCTCCAGGCAGAAGGTCTACCAGGTCAGGTTTGTCATCTGGGATGCTACAAACAATGCCAGGTTTGCAGACTACAACCCCTTCAGTGTGGAAGATGAGTCCCAGGGCTACCGGCTGAGGCTGGGAACATACTCAGGGTCAGCAGGAGACGCCATGGCCTCAAACAGTGCTTCCACCACGCACGACAACATGAAGTTCTCTACTAAAGATCAGGATCATGACACTTCCAGCAGTAACTGTGCTTCCAGCTACGGGGGTGGCTGGTGGTACTCGGCGTGTTATTCTGTGCGGCTGAATGTCAGGGGGGCCATAACGTGGGGCAGCCTGTGCAATGGGAACTGCAAAGCTTCTGCCATCCTCATCAAACCAGTTTCCTACTGTTAGTTGCATTTCTGTTTCCTTTCTGTCCAACCTGAGGCTAATTCTGGCTCTGCAAAGAGATGGAAAAAGGAAAAACATGTCACAGCCAAACCTAGTGTCCTAGGATTGGTCATATCCTAGCTACTGAAGAAAATAAGGCATCTTTCACTTCTTCTCCATCCTGTAGATTCGCTCTTACCCCTCAACTGTGCTACAAAATCTGGAGTTTCCAGGTCTGTAGTGTGCTTCATATAAAATGTGAAACAGCCAAATCCAGTGAGCCTATATGGTTAATTTACATCCTTAACTTCAGGCAAACTACCTAATTTTCACTTGCTGAAGACCTTGCTCGAGATATTAATGTGCACAGTCAAATTCCCACTCTGTCCCTTCTACATTTCAGGCTTAAGCGTTGCTAAATATTCAAATAAATCTGTATTCAAAATCTGTCTCAATTGTAAAAGTCTCTCTCAAGTCTTTGAAGTGCTCACAGAGGTTAATGTGTTAGAAGGTTTTTACTACTGAAGCACAGTGTTTCTGTAGGACAGACATTGAGGACAGCAGGGCAAAAGCAATGCACAAATAAAACTTGAAATACCGTGTGCAGACTTGGCCTTTGCCAAGGAAATGTCAAAACTTTTTCACATTTCTCAGCAACAGTGAGGTTTAGGTTTTGTTGTCCATGGATCTCATATCCCCCAGTGCTGTGTGGAGTCCATCTCCTGAGCCAGGCCCACGATGACTTCCGAGAGATGACAGCACGAAGGGAAGGCACCATCCTGCCTTTGCAATGTTGAAACTGAAAAGAGATTTCAAAATGATGTAAAATTTCCATGTAGAAAGACCTCCCGTCTCCTGCAGTCCATCTCTCTGGCATCCGCAGGGCTGTTCCTCACGGGTGGGTGGTTTTGCTGCCCCATCAGCCAGTGTCGTGGTTTGCAGGAGGGCTCTGCTGCCATCCCATTGCCTGCCGCAGGGTGAATTCCACAGCCAGGGGAAGCAGGATGAGTCCATCGGTGCCCTAATGTTCCCCTGGCAGGAGGATGTCACCTGGAATCTCCCAAGCCCCAGGTGAGCAAGGGAAAAAGCCTGCCCTCAAAACCACCCGCAAACACATTGTTCCTCTGCTTGGACTTTCCAACAGCACACCCCAAGCACTGCCTGGTCTCTCCAACAGCAGAAGCACACAAAAGGCTGCAGGCTTAACACAGTCACGCTTAACAAAGAAAGGATGCAGGCTTAGCACAGTTCATGTATAACTAACATGTCCCAGGAAAGGTGATATATGTGAGGTATTTAAGTCTTTAGGGATTTTAAGACTGTGTGTGACAGATCTTGTTTGCGGGGGAGAGACTCAGATCTGAGCCAGCAGGAAAGAACAAGGTGAGGGAGCACGGGAAGGGCTCAGAAGAGCTCTGGCCCGAGGTACCAGCAGGGAAGTGAAAAGACCAACTCTTGTATTGATTTATGTCAGGACTCAACACCACATCGCAGAAAACGCAAACGTCTCCAGGCAGGATCTGTCACCTCTGCCAGGGTCAAGCCTACGGACACACCAATCCCATCACTGATCGACAACCCACCAAAGCAAAATGTTTCCCGCAAAAATCGTGGGTTTATGCTTTTCTTGAAAGGATCAATGTGTTCCCTTCTTTGCAGGAAGAAGCACATCCACATATGCCACCTGTTTCAGCTTCCAGCCACTGTGGTATTAATGTGCTAAAAATGCCTGCAAAGGCACATGAAATTTATAGTGTGTTTGGCTCAGTGAGGTGGGAGCTGCCCTCCTCACAAATGAAGAAAGATAAGCTAGCAAATAACTGGTGAAAACAAATATTTTATTATCTTGTCATGCTTGTGTGGGGTTTTTTTACACTACAGTTCTACTGGGTCTGCATATCTGCCTTTTAAAGTGGTATTCTCCCCCTGCCTCCTACCACCTCCTGCTCAGGCCCCCTTTGCAGTGAGTCATGAGGTGTGTGACAGGCAAGAGGAGGCAGCTGCCAGCTCCCAGCAAAGACCGTACTCAGTGTAGGAGATAACAGCTTAAATAAAATGTTCTCAGCTGTCAAATTTGGGACTTTCTTGTTCTATTTAGAAATTTTTTTTTTTGCTAACTCTTTTGCCTTAAGATAGGTTTGGAGATCTGGATTGAAGTCACCCTTTGCTCATGCCCTCCTCTCCAGGACTGATGAGTGTGCACCAGGGATGCGGTGAAAGGCAGCAGCACCCACCTGTGCTCCCATCACCATGCTCCTCTTCCACAGTGGGAAGGAGGATCCCACCAGGTACCCCATCCTTGCGCTGAGCCCTCTTAGCTAGATGGAGAAAAGACTCTTTTGCACCACGTCTTCTCATTATCCCTAAACAGTGTGAGTTTGTCAAGCGACACCTTGCTTTTTCTACGAACTGTAGGGATGCTGTGTGCCCAAAGGTCTCTTTTGCTGTCCCCAGAGAGGCTCACACAGCTTGTCCCGTAGTAACAGAGGTGCAGGGCAGCAAGCCAGCCTTCTCCAGCAGTGTCCTCTTTCTGGGAAAGCAAGCTAGCTTCATCATGAAATGCACTTAAAACGCAAAGTCAACATGAAAAGAAGTGATTCGAGAAAGGCAGAGTCTCCTTGCTTACATGTCTCCTGGTCCCCAGAGGGTGCTCTCGCCCCAGGGTTTGCCAGGCGGCCTCCAGTGTGAAGGGAGCGCAAGGAGAGCCCGGAGATGCTGCCTGAGGGGCCAGCTGCAGGCTGCAGTTTTCTCTTCCATGTTCACTGCTCTGTCCGGCTGTTGCAAGGAGTTCTGAGAGCCCATCAGCACAGGCGGTGCACACGGGAGATGGGAGCGAGGCTGTCTGAGGAAGAAAGCACCAAGAATCTCACGGCATGGATATGCAGCAAAATATACAGGATATACAGGAAAAATTCTTTCCAGGCAAAGGGAATATAATCCTCTCCCTCTGAATTAGGGTTTCCCAACCCTTTCCTGTGGATTTAATTATTTAGGATGCCATCATGTCTTCTGGAGAAGAATCTTCTTCTGCTCTCCCTGAGCTGTTCCCTTGTTCCCTGTTCCACTCCCACTCGGGCCGTCCTCTCCCCGTGGGCTCACCCGTGGCCCTGGTCCCTCCCGAGGCCGTGTCAGGCGATGTCTGTGTGAACACCAGCTCTTGACACTGCCGAGCAGAGGGAGGCACAGCGCGGGGTGATGCAAATATCTCACACCGTGCATCTGCCACAGTGCTCCTGCACCCAGGGACTCCAACCTCGTGTCCTCACGGCGGGCCCGCAGGAACCCCCAGCCTCCTGCCACGGCTGAGCTGGCTGCTCGGTTTCCTCTGTGCCTGCTGGGGAGCACAGCTGTGATTCCAGTTCTGAAATTTTCCTTTTGTGGGTTCTTTTTCTCCTTCATCTGACAGTAACATGGTCAAATCCTGCCCAGATCAATAAATCCAGGTCCATGGGAACCCACACGCCCAGGGTAAGCAAAGGTTGGCCCTGTCTTACAGGCAGAGGGAGCAGAGAAGCGGCACACTGTAGGCATGATATGGCAGCACGGCCAGAGCTGGGACTGTCACAGGCTGTGACAAGTGGCCGTCCTCTCCGGCTGGCCCCACGTGCAGAGGAAAGAGCTCTTCCTGTAGCAGACACAGGGCCAGATCCCCATGGTGAGTCATGCATCACCACATTTTGGGAGCAAAAGCCACCAGTGATTCTGGCAAAGCCATTCTCCTTTGCATGCTAGCTCTCATTAAGGCCATATTTGACTTTCACTGCTCGTAGTTATGACTTCCCAGTTTCTAGCAGGAATGCTGTGCTTTATCCAGACCCTACAGCCATGCATTTCCCAAGCAGCCCCTGAAGCCCTTTCTGGTGGCGTGCAAAGATCACGTGCGTGACCTTACACGGTGTTTGGCCACACCAAAGGAGAACTTGCCTTGACACCTGGACCCTTCGCTGACTTTAGAGCGTGTCATGAGATTAAAACCTTAAATTTCTCTCCTGTAACAGCACTGAGCCAACAGGCTGTGGTCTAGGGGGCAAAACTGCACCAGAACCTCCTGCTCCAACCTCTACTAATTGAGCTCTGGACTGATAATGGCTTCTGGGATAGCCACTGACATTTCCTTGATTACAGAAGATCCTAACGAACAGGTAGCAACAGTCACACTGTATCTGATCCTGAGCTGTTTGGGGTGTGCATGGTTTCTGCTGCAGCAATTTGGAGATGCAGCCTGCCCAAATTAACCCTTTGACAGCAGGTCTGCAGATGACCACACAACCGAGACACTGCAACTCGCCATCACCTGGGGTTCCTCAGCCTCTCAGGTGGGGCTGCATCTCAGCAACACCTTTGTTCGCATTTCTCTCCCGCGGCCTCACGCAGCAGCACTGAGGAGCGCCTGTCTGTTCCTAGAAGTTAAGGGATTTGCCACACCAGGTCCCAGTGAAAGCCTCTGTTCTGAAGGCAAGCGGGTACAATGAACCCACGACAAGAGATTCCAGTCTCCTCCTCCATCCTTCAACTGTTGTGATGAAGAAGAGCAGTGACCTCGTGGGAAATCTGGCAAGACCACCAGCATGGCACCATCTCCTTCACCCACCCCGCAAAGCAAAAACCGCTGCAGGCACTGCTGGTTGGTCTGCATCCACGTTTCATGTGCCAGCATCCCGCAGTCATGCCTACAGCCTTAATCCGGTCCTCTCTGCTGACCACTGTTCTGTGTCTGGGATGGAGAATTTCATCAGGAAATCGTGGGACTCCGGATCGTCTTCCAGGAAAAGTGATGAGCTTGCATGAGCAGGGATGGTGGGGTTCAGGAGTACAGAACCCAGGCCACCTGCTGCTGCCCTGGTGTGGGGAGCGAGGGAAGCAGGGTCCTGGCAGGGAGCGGCAGCACCACAGCAGGCACAGCAGCAGATGGAGGAGTGCGCTGCCACTTGTCCCAGCCCGACGCCTCTTTGCAGTGAGGCAACAAAGACTGAGAGAAGCTCCGAAGGACCACAGCACCGTTACTGGCGCATACCCTGAGTGAGACAGGTTGCTTATCTTCTAGGGGAAAAAGGGAGTGATAGAAAGATATAATTTACTTTTTTTTTTTCCAGACCTTTTGTGCATCTGCAGCCAAAGAAGGGAAGTGCAAAGGCTTTCTCTGCAGACTCTTACATGGGCCTGTGGAACAGACCTCCACGGTCAGCGCAGATCGCTACGACAACCTGGAGATGCTCCTCACTCCGAGGGTTTCGTCTCATCCTGTGCTCACCAACCCCTGCCCGTGCAACAGGAGGCTGAGGGTTACCTTGTACTTCTGTCCTGAGCTCCCATGAGTGGGCTTTATTGTACACACAGAGTACGCAGACCGTCAGTTTTAACAATTTCAGTCCTCCATCAGTTTATCTAACTCTGTTCAGTCCATTTAGGCTGCTGGTTTCACAACATCCTGAGATGAATTTGCCGGCCACTCCTTTGCTTTGTGCGCTTGTGCACAACAGTCCTTGTGTTGTAAGAAGTGCTGAATAACCATTCTCTGACCACTCTGTTCCTGCTGCATCAGTGTCTACATCCCCAGCACTCTTCATTCCTCTCTTTTCTAACACAGGCAGCCCTGATCTCTTCAGTTTTTTCTTTCAGGGCTGCCATTTCCACCTCTGATCACCCACCTTCCTCATCTCCGTGACTTTTTCCAGCTCTTCTACATCTTCGGTGAACCAGGCACCAAAACCACACACAGCTGTGAGCACCCTCTGGTTTATACAGTGGCAAGCGATGGCTTTTGCTGAAAGCCTTCCCTTGCACTTTCTAAAGTATTTTTACTTTTTAATTGATCCTAAACCTTCAGCTGATGTTTTCAGAGAATTGCCTGCAATTACCCTTAGATCAGGCTCTTGAAGAGTAATAGCTGATTTAGAGTCCACCACTGCATATAATTAGGAATGTACCTCACTTCACCCTTAGCAACATTGAAATTCATGTGCCATTTTATCGCCCACGCATTCTGCAGCCTGAAATCCTGCAGCTTTCTCTGGCCATCTTTAGAGACGGCTGTTCACTGTGTTACCGTGCTATTTACTGCCTTTTTGCTGTCGCTTATGAATATGCCGAAAAATCCAGCCCCAGTAGCATCCAAGAGGCAATCTGTCTGCATTGTGAAAATTTACCAATTAGTCTTATCTTTGCTACCCAGCTTTGCAAGCTATTGATCTGTTATAGCTCAGTGTCTTTGAAAACTCTGTGACAGATCTTTTTAACAGCCTTTTTTGGGAATACATTATATCAGTTGGATCACTGTTGTTCATACCTCTCCTCCCAACAACTGTTACAGATTTCTGAGCCACGACTTTCCTCTAAAAAGCTATATTGACTCTACCTCAAGTTACTATACTTATCCAGGAGTTCCCACAAATTCCTTGTTTACCAGAATTTCTACCGCTTTGCTAGGTGCAGAAACGAGAGCCAGCTGCCTGCTGTCCTGGTGGGGTCCGGTGAGGGCTCCCTGGCGGATGGTCCTGCGGGTCTGGAGCTCACCTGGGGTGAGCTCTGTGCCTTCTTTGTGCTGACTTCTCAATGTTAAGTCCTGCCACCAGCCCCACAAGTGCTGGGAGGTGGAAGCGCTCTGCTCCACGGTGACCCCTGCAGCGCTGCCCCCGCCGCCCGCCTGCTCTTGGCACCCCTGCTGCATCTTCTGCAGAGCGCTGGCCTGCTTTCCACTTCTGACGGCTGCGAACAAGGCTTTAATATTAGTTTTTGTCTTTGTCACATTGCTCGATAAAATTATTTTTGGCCTGCCTTCTGCAGTTTTACATTCGACTTGCTAAAATTCATAATGTTTCTGGTTTTGTTCTTCTTTCAGGGTGATTTCTACCTTTTGAATGGTATCCCACAGTCTCCTCTCCTCTGTTTGGTGTCTCTGTTGGCTCTTTCGACCGTCTCAGTATCTGGCTGTGGTTAAGCTGATTGCATTTATTCCAAACCTTCACCACAGTGTTTGTAAACACCCTCCCTACATTTTACCTTTTTGCCTTCTCCTTTTAATCTCCTTTTAACAAGCTTGCAGTGGATGTTTCCCACTGTTCCTACCCAAAGAGTTTCTCTGGTCTCCCAGAACACAACATATTCAGGCCACCAACTTTGCTGCCTGGTCAATAATAAAACTTTTACAATATATTTCTTCTCTCTACCTTATTCCTGGTAGTAATGCTGGCAGTTTCAGTCCTAGACCTTTTTTTTTTTTATAATTTGGAATTTTTAGGACTTCGAAGGATCCTCACCTTGAGGGACCAAGCTGGGAGCTGCGTGCTCCTCTGTGCCTGTTGAACACCCTTCAGGTTTGAGTCCAGCCCGGCCCATCCACCACAGTGATGACCGCACACACCAGCATCCTGGCTCTGTCTGGGTCCAGTGGAGATCTCTGTGCTTGTGTAGGTCCCATCGACTCCCAGTTTCTTCATATACTAATAAATCTGTCCTCTCTGTCCCAACACCGTTCTCCTCCCAGACACAGAGGCTGTTTGTCCCTGTGTCTGCACATGGTGTTGGGATCATTTTGGAGAACTGCTCTGGGGACTCTGGTCTCTAACCTCCCATGTGACAGTGCACGTTTTGAGACACCTTTGGGACATCCATCTTGTGTTGTACTCAGGACCACAACTCCTTTGCTGCACTCTCTTCCAAACTGGGTTGCATCCATATGGCTGTACTTGGCATCACATATTTTAGGATCCGAACAGCCAGTTACAAAATGCTTCAGCACCACAGCCTGCCTGGGACCCCGCTCTGCTCCTCTCTCTGCTGGGGAAGGTTCCCCTGTGGGATTCATCACCCCCTTCCCCAGGCTGGGTGCCCGTGAGATTTCCGTCCTTCACAGCACAAGAGCTGCTGGACTGAGGATGAGGGAGTTATGACGTCCCTAAAAACCTCACTGATTTCTCTGTTTCACAGAATCATCAAATGGTTTGGGTTAGAAGGGCCTTAAAGATCCTCTAGTGTGAATTCCCCTGCCATGGACAGGGACATCTCCCACTAGACCAGGTTGCTCAGAGCCCCGTCCAGCCTGACCCTGAACCCTTCCAGGGATGGGGCATCCACAGCTCCTCTGGGCAGCCTGTGCCAGTGTCTCACCACCCTCACGGGGAAAGAATTTCTTCCTCATATCCAATCCAAATCTCCCCTCCTTCAGTTTAAAGCCGTTACCCCTTGTCCTGTCACTACGTGCCCTCCAGCTTTCTTGTCAGTTCCCTTTAGGTACTGGAGGCTGCTCTAAGGTCTCCCCAGAGCTTCTCTTCTCCAGCTGAACACCCCAGCTCTCTCAGCCTGTCCTCCCAGCAGAGCTGGTCCAGCCTCGCATCATTTCTGGGGCTCCTCTGCCCCTCTCCAGCAGGTCCCTGTGTGTCCTGTGCTGAGGACCCAGAGCTGGACCAGCACTGCAGGGGGGGTCTGACCGAGCGGGGCAGAGGGGACAATCCCCTCCCTGACCTGCTGGTCACGCTGCTGGGGATGCAGACCTCATGCAGTTTCTGGGCTGCAAGTGCACGTTGCCAGCTCATGTTGAGCAACCGATACCCCCAAGTCCTTCTTCTCAAGGCTGCTATCAACCGAGCCTGTATTTGTGCTTGCAATGTATGTATGTCCCTCAGACATACATTATCTCAAAGGACCCAATTCCACCTGTAGCCAGTGATCAGATGGCAAATGATCCTGGGCAAAAACCTGGAAAGTCTGTTTTGTGCAGCATGGCCCTGAACAGCAGAGGGCTCCAGAAAGCCCGAGTATCTCTGATTCCTTTGTTTCTCTTATGCTTGCCTAATTCTTAGTTTTCCAGGGCACCCACATGCTCATTATTGCTTTAAAATGTCTGTAGACAGTACTTTTAAAATCACTTCTCTCTTCAGCATCTTGATAGGCAGCTTGGGACAGGCTGACATGGTTGTAATGAATCACAGAGTGGGAAAAGAGAGATATGGAGCAAAGCAAACCTGGCTGAAAACAAATAAATGGTTCCTAAGAGGCTTGCAATCATTGTGAAAACTACCCAAAACAGTTATTTGTGCATATTCTTCTTCCAGGTCTGAAAAATACCCTGGGTGGTGGCTCATTTCTCCAGAGCACCAGCAGGACCCACCTGTGTGGTACGGAGGGTGCTCTGCTCCACCTGCAAGCTGGGTTGAAGTTCAGATGCCTGTGGCCATCTGTATTAGCTTTCTGCCACCGTTCATCCCATGTTTTCATCAGAGGTGCCTAAAAGCTGCACCTGGGTGCTCCCCAAGCCCGTGCCAGGCTTTGGAGCTGGGGATGAAGTTGGCAGAAACTAGAGAGACAATAAGTGATTATAAGCCTGAAATTATATCCACTTTGTCCCCCTGTGACTCTGGTCAGTGAGAAGATGCTTGTGCCGCATGTCTGGCTGGCATGGGACATGCTAACACCTGTCAAGACCTCTAAGTATTTATTGAAGACCAGCTGGGATGGAGCAGGAGAGGCGGCTGGTGCAGCAAGCCCTGCCTGCCTGCGTCGCCCAGGACACCTCAGAGATGAAGGTAATCCATTTTTATAGAATCATTTTGGTTTGAAGAGCCCCTCAGGATCATCAAGTCCAACCATAACCCACCCCTGGCACTGCCCCATGTCCTGAGAACCTCATCTCCGTCTGTCCAACCCCTCCAGGGATGGTGACTCCAGCACTGCCCTGGGCAGCCTGTTCCAATGCCCCACAGCCCTTTGGGGAAGAAATTGTTCCCAGATCCAACCTCAACCTCCCCTGGTGCAACTTGAGGCCGTTTCCTCTGCTCCTGGCGCTTGTTCCTGGGGAGCAGAGCCCGACCCCCCTGGCTCCAAGCTCCTTTCAGGCAGTTCAGAGATCAGAAGGTCTCCCCTCAGCTCCTGTTCTCCAGCTGAACCCCCCAGCTCCCTCAGCCGCTCCCATCACACTTGTGCTCCAGCCCCTTCCCCAGCTCCGTTCCCTTCTCTCAACTCGCTCCAGCACCTCAAGGCCTTTCTTGGTGTGAGGGGCCCAAAACTGCTCCCAGGATTCGAGGTGCAAATTTTAAGGACTGCATGACTAGTGGTGTGTAAATCCCACCGCACCTGAGATCATCATTGTCCTCTCTTGTGTTCAGTGTTTGCATCGCCTCTCCTGCTGGAACAGACATTTGCTTGGGCTATTTCTCTGCTTGGCTCATGGCTCAGTGACTTGACGTGCTTTCTGTTCAGCTGGATGCCCGTTGCTATAATTTTACCTGTTTGTGTCCCTTAACCTGTGTTTGTGCTCCTTAATCTGTATTCATTCCCTTGAAATTGCAGGGAGACGCATTAGGGCAGAGGCACTGGGTAAACACCTCCTGCTCCTCTCCACGCCGGCAGCAGCGATTAACACCGGGTAAACAGAGCCAACTGCCAGCGAACCTGCGGCCACCGGCGAGGGGGGGACATGGGCCCGCAGTCACTCCTCCCCAGGTCTGCAGGGGAGATAAAAGCCGGGGTTTGTGGGTGCACTGCATGAGCAGGACTGCAGTGTGGAGCTGCAGCTCCAGTGGCCGGTGCCTGGTGGCCGGTGCCGGGTGCCATGGCCTGGCTGACGAGCACCATGGGCGGGATCAGCTGCCGCTGCTATAAATAGGGCTGGTGAGCCGCCCCGGCGAGACAAACCGAAAGTTTAACCTCGGAGCGTGGAGGAGAAGCGTGGTCTGGCGTGGCGCAAGCGGCGGGGAGGAGGACGAGTGCCGCGGGTGTGCTGTGCTCGGAGCTCCATGGCATGTGCATGATGACAATGCAGTGCCCGTAGGGCTCCGGCACGACCAGGACGTGGACCACAGCACCAGGGCAGACTGATACGGGCTCCCCAGGAGGCTCCGGGTGATGGCAGGAGCTCAGGTGGGGCTCCCGGGACCTTTCCCGGAGCCCCAGGTTGGGCCGTGCCCTGTTTCTGACTCTGACTCGGACTCCGAGGATGCAGCTGCAGGTGGCACAGGACCGGGTGCCGGGGTGCAGAACCCCTCCCAGGTCATCCACAGTGGCCACTTCATGGTGTCATCCCCGCACAGCGATGTGCTGCCCCGCCGGCGCCACCACCGCGCCGAGCCCGAACCGGCCGATCCCCGGAGCATCGACCCGACCCTCACCCGGCTCTTCGAGTGCATGAGCCTGGAGTACAGGTGAGTCCTAGACCACACCGGCATTCGCCTCAGGGACCCCCTGGCTCTTTGACGGCACAAGGTTGTCCGATCCCTACTGTCCATCCGGGAACATGCTGCTAATTGCCAGCTGACATCATCTTCCTCTTCTCCACGGGGTTGTGATGTGCAATCCGCTCAAAATCTGTCATCCTGGGAGGTTTCAGGGAGGGAGAGCTGATGCTGGGCTATTGGTCATGGAGCCAGATGAGAAGTTCCACCTTTCTTCATGTGTAGTTTAACCCCCCTTCAGCTTCCCCTGAGATCTGGAGTCACTGCACTGGCTGTGGCATCCCCACTGGGCTGGATGGGTGCACAGGGCTTTGCCCAGGGCCTCTTGAAAGTTTCTGTCCTTCTGTCCTGCAAAAGCAGATGGTCACTGCATTGTTGCCTCAACCACACAAGCCCAGGATGCTCATACCACTGCTCCTCAGTGATACCAGGAGAGCCTACATCGTATCTCCTGGTGCCCAGGTCCCCGTTCTTGGAGGCAGGCCCAAAGGTTTTGATTTCTCTCACACATAGCATAAAGGTGACTTGCTCTGCTGGTATCAGTGCAAAACTGCTTGCACGGCTTTCCTAAAATGTCCAGGTGAAGGCCTAGAATGATTATGTCCTACTGATGCCCTATGAAAACAAAATGTCAGCAACACAGCCTTGAAGAGTTGCCCATTGTCTTGTTCCATGCAACATCTCACTCAGCTGCTGAGCTCTCAGGTTTGCCTTCAAGTCCTTGAGTGCTTGACATGGTGGAATATGTGGTCATTGCCAGAGCAGCCCTGGTGACCCTGGGCACTGGGACAGCGCTCCAAGGGTCCTGGTTGCCACATAGCTGTGCACATTTGGCCCATTGCCACACCCCAGGTTGTGTGGTTTGCTCACAGCTGGTGGGACACAGCTCTTCCCCGAGCTGCTGCTCCGGCCGGTGGGAGCGCAGTGAGCTTCAGCGTGGGAGACCCAGCTGGGGGTCGTGCTTCATGCCTGGCACTGTTAGGCAGGTCACCCCCTGCCCAGGGGACACTGGTGGCCTCACTCTCTTTTGCTTTCCCACCCCCTTACATTGAGCCTTGCAGCTTGGGGCTGGAGGAGCAGACACTGCTGCACCCCAAGGTGCTCCAGCTCTGGGCTCCTGAGGTGCACCACAGCCTCCTTGTGCCCCTGAGCTCTGGTGCTCCCCGCGCAGAAGGGAAGGGGACAGGGTGCAAGTGCCTTCACACGTGGAGGGGACCTCCACAGCTGTATGTCACCCAGGGCTGGCCATTGCACTGCAGACAGGGCTCCGTCACTCCAGATCTCGCTACCCCTTGCGCTCCTGCAGGGCCTTGTTTCCCTCCTGCACACATGACAGTGCACACATCAGCCCCAGGCCCAGCACCACGGCAACCTGTAACTGCAGCTGAACAGTAGCCTGAGTGAGGAGGATCCACATCAGCTACGAAGCATTGGTGCAACCACTGATGGCCACCCAGGAGTCAAGAGCACTGCAGATGTCTCCTGGCTGCCTCAGTGCAAGAATAGATCTTGCTCAGCAACCGTGGGAGCAGCTCTTGGTCTGCCATGGAGCCGGGGTAGCTGCAGGCCATGGAACCCAACCAGGGAAACTTTGACATTGGATGTTCTCCAAACTTCATGCTCTGTTCTTCTCTCTTGGAGTTCCTTTCATCTTTAGACACTCTTCCCCTTCACCTCTCAGCTGTCATGCTCTGCAGCTTGCTGGAACCCTAAAAACAGGTCGGCAAGCATCAGTCAGAGATCAGGCTCAGCTGAACCTGGGCCTGGATGCAGTGCTGGATGCACCTCTCCACAGGTGGGACTGGACCCTTGTTTTAGAGTTGACCACTCTGCTGGCTACCTGTTCTTCAAGCATCTCTTTTCTCTCTTCAGAAACCTATGGCAGCTTTGCTAATACACTCTTGACAGTTGTAAGCAGCAGTGGGAGGAAGGTATCAGAGGGAGGAAAGGGAGTTCAAAGATACTTGGTGGACCTCTTAGTCTTGTCTGATTTAATACTTCTCTGCATCATCTGCTGTTTCACGCCTTCCAGCCAGGTTCCTCAGAAGGGGTGCTGGTACAGCACAGGCTCAGCCAAATGTCCTCTAGTCTTCAGGAGTGCATCCACAGCTGTGTTGTAGACTAACTCCCTGGTGAAGCAGACACCACTGAAAGGTGTCAGCTGGGAGACACCTCTGGAGTTCGTAGTCCAACCCTTGGGCAGGGCAGGGCTAATTCCAAAGCCAGATCAAGTTGCTCAGGGCCATCACCCTGATGGATGGAGACCCAGGATGATGAGCCCACCATCTGTCCACCCTGTCTCAGGGCTGCACCTCTCTCACAGGGAAGACTTCTCTCCATGGCTCTAATTGGAGTTTCCATTCTTCCAGCTTGTGTCCGTTGCCTCTGGTTCTTCCTCAGTGCATGTCTGAGAAGCGTCTGGCTCCATCTCCTCTATAGCCTCCTTTGGGTAGTTGAAAGCAGTAAGTAGATCCTCTCTTTGGGTAGCTGAAGGCAGCAATTAGATCCTCTCTTCACCTTCCTTTCTTCAGGCTGAACAAACCCATCACTCATCCTCCTGTTCTGTCATGTACATCAGTTCCCAACCATCTTAACGTCCTCCTCTGAGATCTCTCCACGTGGGGATCTCTTTTACTGGGGGGACCAATCTGGACACAATACCCAGGCTTGGTCTCAGCAGTGCTGAGTTGAGGGGGACTATCGCTTCTCTTGACCTGCTGGCTCAGCTGTGACTGTTTCAGCCACCATCCCTCGCTGCCTGGGCTCGTGCCATTTCAGAGGCCAAGCACTAAATTCTCTCTGAACGGCACCATTTTTCAATGGCTGTACGTCTGGACAGCTGTAATTCCTCCCCTCTCCAGAATTGCTCCACAGCACTTCACAGACATTCATGGCAGTCCTGGCTCAGCTTGAGCAGTCACTCTGAGGATCTGCTGTGTAATCCATCATGTGCTGGACTGTGCATCACCCTCTCGCTGGGAAAGAAACACTTTCTCCCCATCAAGGCTGACTTCTAGCAGAACCTTGTTTCTTCAGATCCCTCAGAGAGAGGCAGCTCCCCCCACCAACGTCTTCCTCCTGGTGCTGGGGCTGGGATGAAGCAGTACCAGGCCCTTGGTACCCATTTTCCAGGATACTACTCTCCTTCCAGCAGCATCCCTGCTAAAGACTTCATGATTCTCCTCCACTCCTTCTTAGAATCATAGAACCATTTAGGTTGGAAACGAACTTTAAGATTATCAAGTCCAGCCATAACCCACCCCTGGCACTGCCCCATGTCCCTGAGAACCTCATCTCCGTCTGTCCAACCCCTCCAGGGATGGTGACTCCAGCACTGCCCTGGGCAGCCTGTTCCAATGCCCCACAGCCCTTTGGGGAAGAAATTATTCCCACATCCAACCTCAACCTCCCCTGGCGCAACTTGAGGCCGTTTCCTCTTGTGCTATCACTTGTTACTTGGGAAAAGAGACCAACACCCACTGGTTCTCCCTCAACCTGTTGTATTTCTTGAACCCCCTCCCTAGCCTGCTGTTTCTCCCATGGGTGACCTCCATGCAGCACACGTGGCCTCCCAAGGTTCTCCCAAAGAGCTGAGCAGGTGGAACTGGGCTCCTTCAGGAGCTGTTCATGCTGTCATCACCTTAGCACGATCTGCCCGGCTGAGCAAGCTTTCTCCCCAACACGTCAGTGTCACTCCTCGCTCCCTGGTGTCCTGCCTTGCAGAGCTGGTCTCCTACACTCTCACACCTCCCTGTCACCCAGTGCAGGGAGCCACTGGGTGACCGACCTGGGGAACCGTCCTCCTGAAGGGAAAAAACCTGGGTGCAGTTGGGAACTGCAAACTGCAGACACCTATGGCCTTACCTTGCACATATTTATCTTGTGCTTCAGAAGAAGCCTCCTGTGGCTGTCCCCAGAGCATGACACACATTAAACCCCTGCAAATAAGAAGAGGGGAGATTTAGCAGATAGGGACATGAGACTGGTAAGTGATGTGGAGTATTAACTCTGTCCCTCCGGTCATTTAAACACAGCAGGCTTCGATTACACCCTTGCATGCTGATTTGGTACTAATTCATCCTCCTGGCAAGCTGAGAGCAGGCTCGGAGGCTTTCCTTGAAGTGGAATTGCTGCTGTAGCTTTGCTGTACTCTCTAATTGATTCTCTCATTCACAATGCCTCAAACACGCACGCACAGGGGTGGAAAGCACCCAGGCAGAGACTCCAGGGATGCAGACGTTGAGCTGCCCGCTCTCCACTTCATTCTCTCAGGACTAACCTGCGCTTTCCTTCTCCATCCTGGCAAATTATTCGCCTCAGCTCACTGCAGCTCCCCAGCACTTGCCTGCAGCCCCGTGCATGAGCTCAGACCAGCTGGAAGCAGCTCCTGTGGATGTGGCCATGTCCTGCAATTGCTGCATTCAGCTCCAGCGTTTGATGAGGCTTCGGTCCCATCCAGACCTCAGCTGGGCCGGGGTCAGCAGGGTGCTGTGGCCGGGGGAGCAGAGCTCGGGGATGACGGCAGCCCCGGCTCAGCAGATCTCTTGGGGCTTTGCAGACGGTTGAGCAGCTTCTGTGATGAATTATCCATATGAGGGGCAATGGCAGGTCTGGCGAGGGGGAAAGGCTTATGCTTCAAATAAACCCGTTAATGCTGCAGTGTAGCTGTGCCGTGGTTAGCAACAGGAGCTGCAGCCTTTTCTCTGTCATTTCCCAAGGGTTTGGGGCTGATCCTGCGCAAGCAGTGTGCAGCCTGTTCCCACACTGATGCACAGTGGGGTCCTATCTCCAGACATCCCCAAAACAGCTGGTTGTGGAGATGTACCTAGCTTGGCTCGCAGCTATCCAGCTTCCCAGACAACTATTTGCAAGGGGGTTTAAACAACTTCTCTTCTGGGGCACCTCATGCTCACTTTGTGCAGAGGTAAACAGCTGCCCGAGAGGCAGAGCTGTGAGGGCAGAGGCTCTCCTATCTGGGAGTAAATACACAGAGCGGGTCCCTATCTAATCCCCAGTACAGGGTATTGACACCTTTGCCACAACACTGCCCTCAGATTACCCCTGACAGGGCAGAGCTCGCTCCCACCAGAGGCTTTTCATCAGTGCAACACAGGGAAGAAAAAAGCTCATACAGGTAGTAGAGGTTTGAAGTCAGTTTTGAGTAGTGTTTTTTTTTTTTTTTTTTTTTTTGCTTTGAGGCACTTTTCAGGAAAATTGTTGTTAGATTTTTAACTTTCTTTGCCAGACTCTGGATTTTAAGACATAAAAATTCAAGATAAAATAATGACTTCGGTAGCAAAATTTGTGAGAAATGCAACGTGAGCTTTTCAAACTTCCAGGAAAGGCTGTTGCCATTCAGCCAGCCAGGACCAGGCTGTGTCCCGGGAGCACGGGGGGCTCTGGCGGCCCCATGGGGACCCTGCCCCTGGCTGCAGGGGGGAAGGTCCAGCAGCTCCTACCTGCCCAAGGACCCTCAGTTTAGCTGTTCCCCTCCTGCTGCCACCTGTTTCTCTTCATCGAGTAATTCCTCCCCCCTCTTCTTGCTGTTGGTAGAGAGCAAAATACTAATTTCGCCAGGAAAGCGGGGGCTGTAACACCTTCAACTTCTATACAGGCTACATGAATCACAGAGCAAACAAGGTGCAAGTGGCTGAAACAGAGTCTGTGCTGACCCACAGCGGGTTTGGTCCCAGGCTGAGCCCTGTCCCCACCTCACCCCACCCCACAGAGACCTCATAGCTGGTGCAGGGGTCTGTGTCCCCATTTATGCAGTGGGACCTCCAGCCTATTTGGGGCATCCCAAACATTTCTCATGCTCAACATGGGGTTTGCATCTATCTCCCTGCAGAGATAATTCCAGGGAAGGGCGGAACAATTTTCAAGGCAAATCAGGGAGCAAAGATCAGCCTGATAAGCCCCAAAACTGAAAAGATCGTTAATGGGGGAAAACAGCAGTTAGCGGCAAAGCCCAAAGGCATCTCCCCTGTGCCTCCAGGTCCACTGCAGCTCCATGGCCGCAGCCCCACCAGCCCCGCACGTGGCCGAGATGCCCGTCTGCAGCCGCGGGGCTGAGGTCCGTGGGCTCGGGCTGATCCTTTACCCGGCTGTCGAGGCGGGCGGCACCAGGGAGGAGTGCGGCCAGGTAGCCTTGACCGGTAGGAGCTGGCGGTGTGCCTGGGAAACCCGTCCCTTCCATTGGCTCCTCTGCTTGGCACCACCGCGCTGTTTGCGTTGTGCCGCCGGGGAAAGTTCAAAATCCTGGTGATAATGGAGTGGTCAGTGCACAGCCAAATCCTTAACTCTCTGCAGGCTGGAGTCACGGGGATACGGGTCCTTCCCCAGCCCCCAGGGCCGCGGGTCGGGCTTGGTGTCCCCATCCAGTCCCATGGGTGAGAGCATCAGACACATCCCTGCACCGGGCTCTGGAGGGGTCCCGCTTCTTGTCTCCCGCAGTGAGATGGGTCAGCAGCACTGTCCCCTCTGCCCTGGCGCGCTCCCTGTGCCCACGGAACTGCGCAGGAGCAGTGCGGGGGTCTCACTGCCTGCGCTGTTGCCTGTTGGGCTGCCTGGCTGCAGGGTGGAGGGCAGCACCCTGCCTGCAACAACCCAGCGGCTGCATGGCGCTCCCAGCCCAGCTCCGCACCGAGCCGGCACAGCCACTGAGCAAGGGAGTCCCTGCTGCGAGACGGCCATGCTGTGCCGTGGGAGGCAGATTTCCAGGCAGGTTAATGCAGAATCTTCATTCAACAGCGCTCGAAAGTTCCACAAGCTCAAAGCGTACAGCTTCCTAAAGCATTAGCCATGAACTGCTCCTGTTCACAGCACCACAGCACGGCCCGATGGCACCTGAAGGTGCATCCAAAGACATGCTGGCCACAGGAGCTGGGGAAGGGGCTGGAGCACAAGTGTGATGGGAGCGGCTGAGGGAGCTGGGGGGTTCAGCTGGAGAACAGGAGCTGAGGGGAGACCTTCTGATCTCTGAACTGCCTGAAAGGAGCTTGGAGCCAGGGGGGTCGGGCTCTGCTCCCCAGGAACAAGCGCCAGGAGCAGAGGAAATGGCCTCAAGTTG
>VWYH01000248.1:16916-31618 GCA_013399365.1 Pampusana beccarii | reverse complement strand
GAGGAAGAAATTGTTGCCCTGAGGGTGGTGAGAGCCTGGCCCAGGTTCCCAGAGAGGTGGTGGCTGAACCATCCCTGGAGACATCCCAGGCCAGGCTGGACGGGGCTCTGAGCAACCTGAGCTGGTGAAGATGTCCCTGTCATGGCAGGGGGGGCACTGGGGGAGCTGGGAAGGTCCCTCCAACCCAAACTGTTCTGTGATTCTGTGCAGCCAGCGTTGCCCCAAGGCCATGCCCTGGTGAGTGGGAGAGCCTGGCAGACACTGAGCTCATGGAGAGCAGTGAAAAGGGCCCCACAGTAAGGCAGAGTGACCCCAGTCTTCCCCCAGAGCTCCTGGGGCAGCAGGACACTCAGGACCCCCCAGTAGGTGCATGCAGGGGGGTCGTGTCCCTCGGCTGGAAAGAAACAATGATAAGTGCAATGAGGCTGCCCACACTGCAGCACCCATGAGGGACGTCACCACCACCATGATGAGCTGCAGAATGAACACAGCTGCCTCCAGGAGCTGGGAAATGAGAGAGAGGG
Source organism: Pampusana beccarii (assembly GCA_013399365.1). Taxonomy (NCBI): domain Eukaryota; kingdom Metazoa; phylum Chordata; class Aves; order Columbiformes; family Columbidae; genus Pampusana; species Pampusana beccarii. Next base: position 31,094 of record VWYH01000248.1, on the reverse strand, counting down.
AGCCCAGCGCGGGCTGGGGGCTGGGGCAAGTGGTGCAGGTTTGCGCGGATGGATGTGGAGAGGAGCCCAGGGCAATGTTGGTCCTGCTCTATGCCCTTCTTGGGGCACAGGCAAGTGTCCCTTAACATCCTTAACATCCTGCAGCATGCGGTCCTGCCCTCCCCAGCCCCACGCAGATCGCTGCTGTTGCCCGTCCCACTGCCTGTGCCTGCCCCCAGCTGAAGGTAGCGTTTCCAAGCCTTGCCTGGCGTTAAAAGGAAGGTCAGAAATAGCTGCCCAAACGCTGCAATGAGGCAAGAGCCACAGCAGCACACGTTCACAGGTGTCTTGCCTGGGTGGGAGACTCCCCTTCCCGTCCCACGGGGCTGGGACACAGCCATCCTGGCCAGGGGCAGCACGGTCCCACCTTGGACCCAGGGTTCAAGCCTCCGTGAATCAATTCCTCCATGTGCTGTGCTTTAAACCCAGGGCTTGAGAAGCCTCGTGTGGGCCTATGAGGTTCATGGTTTAGGTCTGTGCTGTTCTCAGAGCAAACAGGAGCTGAGGGTGCTCCCGTGGGTGCTCCCTTGGGTGCCAGGCAAGCAGCCTGCAGCAGAGCCACACAGCCAGGCCTGTTCCAAACTTGCCACCAGGCTGATGGCCCTGGGGCATCTTCAGACTCAGCCTCCTTGGGAGACCTCAAACCAGGAGGGCTCTGGAATAGTGCCCTTCCCCCAGCTTCTCCTTTGCTTGGTGTTTTAGTGGAAAGTTGGTGTCTCCAAAGTGGAAGAATTTCAAGGGGCTGCGGCTGCTTTGCCGGGAAAAAATCCGTCTCAACAATGCGATCTGGAGAGCATGGTACATACAGTGTGAGTATGGGGCCAGACCCTGCTCCATCGGCCACATGCTGGTGATGTCGGGTGGGATGGGGCTGGCACTGGGGCAGCGATGCACAGGTACACGGACACCCTCCTGTGCCCAGGGATGGAGCCATGGGTAAAGCCAGCTGTGTTTTCCCCCATGCAGATGTGGAGCGGAGGAAGAACCCCGTGTGTGGCTTCATCACCCCGCTGGAGGGGTCGGAGGCTGATGAGCACCGAAAACCAGAGGTAGTGCATGGTCCCTCGCAGCTCTCTGGGCCAGAAGCAGGTCTGGGTGGCACAGGTGGGAGCTGAGCACACAGGGCACAGAGCCCATTGTGTTTCATAGATTTGCTGGGAAAGGTGTTCCTGACATGGTACAAGGGAACCAGCCCTGGCTGGGGGGTGCGGGGGCTGGGGGGCTCAGTCGTGACCCCCTGTTCTTCCCCCCAGGCTGTTGTGCTGGAGGGCAACTACTGGAAACGCCGCATCGAGGTGGTGATGAGGGAGTACCACAAGTGGAGGATCTACTACAAGAAGCGGGTGAGTGGCCCTGCCGATGCTGCTCCCCACCCCATGGCAGTGGCACTGGTGGGACGAGACATTAACATGCCCAGTGTGGAGCCACGGCTGACCAAGAGCAGGACGTGGCACGCAAGATGCCAGCATGGGAGTGGGATGCTGCCTGTCCCCATGGTGACAGTGGCGGGGAGCACAGTGGGGACCCCAGCTGCCTGCAGTGCTGTGGTGTGCTCCAGCAGCTCAGCCTGGGCTCACAAACTGGTGAAAAGTCTGGAGCACAAGTGTGATGGGAGCNAGTCACCATCCCTGCAGGGTTGGACAGACAGAGATGAGGTTTTCAGGAACATGGGGCAGCGCCAGGGGTGGGTTGTAGTTGGACTGGATGATCTTGAGGGTCTTTTCCAACCAAAATGATTCCATGATTCTGTGATTCTATGATTGATTCTATGATTCTATGACTGTGCCCTGCTTGGAGCACGATCTGGGGCTGGCTTTGGCAGCACACCCACAGCACACGTGTTGGAGTGGGTTAAGTGGGGCCACGGCTCAGCCGCCGCGCTCCGGCTGGGCCAGGATTTACTGGCACGCCGCTGGCAGCCACGGCTCACCCCGGCAGCACGTGCTGCCAGGCAAGCCAGGAGGCTCCACATCACTGCAGGTGCCCGCTCTTGGGCATGATGGCACCACGACCTTGGCCACCTGCCACATGGGGTGGAGCATGGTCCAGTCTCCTCCCCAGCCGCTCACTCCAGACCGATAAAGGCCGGGGGTGCCACGGGCGGGCAGGGCGCTGGCAGCCTCACACCGCCACACACTGCCTGTCCCAGCGCTGCGGCGGCTGCTCAGCCCAGACCCTGTAGAGTAAAGGCAGATGTGAACTTGTGGCGGCCACGCTGAGCCCCCCAGTGACCCTGCTCCTGAGCACTGCCCGCTTCTCCCCCACCCCTGGCTCTGCCCCACACGCTGCCCGCCCTGGCTGGGGGGTGACCCGGGCTGTCCTCTCCTTCCAGCTTCGCAAGTCCACCCGGGAGGGAGAGGTCTCCAGTCCAAAGCGGGTGAGTCTGGGAAGGGTGGGGAGGGGGGAAAAAGGGGATGTGATGCAAACCCCTGCACTGAGCAGCTTTGGAGAAGGGTGGATGAAAGCCCCAGGGTGTGACGAGCCCAATGGGGTGGGATGCCAAGCCCTTAGGATGACAGATTCACCCTTCTGGAGGCACCAGGGTGCCAGGTGTGAGGCTTTGGAGTGAAAAATGCTGCGGTAAGCATGCGAAGTGCAAGGGAGAGCAGCTGAGGAGCCAGGCATGAACCCGACCCACAAGAGGTGCCCACCCAGCTCCTCTGCTCCATCTCGTGCAGGATGAGGATGTCTGGAGGCCAACGGAGAAATGGTGCAACCAGCTTTTCTGCAATGTGGTGCCCATGCTGCTTGGGGATGAGGAAGAGGAGCCGGGGGGTAGGCAGCACTTCGACTTGGACACCTTCCTCTCGGACATCTCTGATACCCTCTTCACCATGACACAGACGCCCAGCACCCACCAGGAACTCCCCGAGGATGGTAGGTACAGCAGCCCACGCTCTAACAGGAGGTGGAGGAGGTCCAGGTGGGCAGCATGCACCACAGCACCTTCTTGCCTCTCGCGTTAGCCCTTGAGAGCTGTTGCCTGTGTCCTCTGGGCTGATGGGGTCCCCTGATATCCCTCTTGCCCGCAGCAGGAGGAAGGGATTGTCCTGCCCTCCTGCCCTGCCCAAATGCAGCAGGGAGCCACCAGAGGAGGGGAAGCTCCTGCTCCGCCTAAACGGAGCTTTTGTTCCGTTTGGACAGGGGAGCACCCATTCTTTTGGTAGCTCCCTACAGACCAGCCAGGCTGTCCCGGGTGGGATGGGGTGAGCTGCCTGGGGAGGGTTGCCCCCATGAAAGACCTTGTGCCAACCTCCACGGCCACTCTTTGCTATCGCTGCCTGGTCAGGACTCCGGAGCTCCTGCAGCACCAGGCAGGGCCTGCACCAGGGATCAGCTTTTCTCTGGGGTTCTTGGGTGCCGGATGAGGTCCCAGAGGTGGGGACAGGATGGTTCTGAGTCTCTGCACTGTGGGTGCCCAAGTCCCTGCCCGTGCACGGCTGCAGGGCAGGGTGCAGTGACGTGGGTGACTCTGGAGTGCCACCGAAGGGTGGCAGCCAGGCATGTGTGGTGGAGTAGCCCTGCAGGAAGGTCTTGGGGGTGCAGTGACTGAGTCCCAATGCTGCAGCTCTGCTCTTTTCCAGCATACGTTGGGAATGCTGACATGATACATCCAGACTTGGCACCTCTGCAGCCCAGCCTGGATGACATGGAGATCTCAGGTAAGAGCCAGCCTGGATGCTGTACCACAGGCCACACAGCCCAGGATGCTCTGCAGCCCAAAATGGGGGGCCAGAGGATTGGCTAAGTAGCAGCAAGAGCTGCTGGGGCAGCCAGAAAGCCCCAGACATCCAGTGGCATAGAAAAAACAGCGTGTGTGGGGCAGGGTGCGGTGGGGCAGAGGCTCGGCACACCTGCCTGCACCTGGGGCAGAGCCATGGCAGGTCAGGAAGAGCCTGGCCAGGGGCTGTGAAACCACCTCAGTTTGGCTACAGCCAGAGGAAGGATAGTTGTTTCCTGCAAGAAAGAGGAAACCTCTAGTGAGCAGGTTCTGTGTTGCTGTGTCCCCCTCCTCACCCCTGAGCCTCTCAGGGGGGCTGGCCCAGAGATGGGCCCCTGTGCTGGGCTGTGCTACATCCTCTGGTGACAGGTCACTGTCCCTGCCAGGCTGGCCCCGAGACAAACCTGGTGTCCAGATGAGGCAAGGGGACTGCCAAGGGGACAAGTGAGCAATGGCTCCTCCTGTGGGGCTGCTGCACAGGCTCTGAGCCACAGGTGTCCGTGAGCACCGTGGAGTCGGTGGGGACACGTCCTGGTCCCAGCTGTGCTGAGCAGTGTCCCCGTAGGCCAGGGCAAGGCAGCTCTGGTACATGCTGTACCAGGGACCAGCTCTGCCCTCGAACTGGTGGCCCGGGCACACTTTGCACAGTGTGAGCTGGGGGCTGCAGCCCTCTGGGGCAACACCAGCACCTCCAGAGCCCTCTGCATGTCTGTGCGCAGCCTGCGAGCTTCACACGGTCTCCACTTCCCTCAGTGGGAGGAAACAAGGGCGTTTGCACCATACGGCTGTGGGGTGATGCAAGACCAGATGCTGGTGGGGAGCAGGCGGGGGCACCCTGATGTGCTGGGGCAGTGCTGGGATGTCCTGGGGATGGAGGGTTTGGGGTGGGAAGGCTCCTGCCAGCCCTCCCTGGCTCATTCCCTCCAGAGGTCCCATCGGGGTGAGTGGTGCTGGGAAGAAAGTCTGTTCTTGGGGCTGGGCCTTTGCCAGAGGGCAAAGGAGACTGAGGGGAGAGCTCATGGGGCTGCAGGTTCCTCAGCAGGAGCAGGAGGGGCAGGGCTGAGCTCTTCTCTCTGTGACAGGGACAGAACCCAGGGAATGGCAGAAGATGTGCAGGGAGGGTCAGTGGGACATTCAGAAAAGGTTCTGCACCCAGAGGTGTGGACACTGGAACAGGCTCCACAGGGAGGGGTCACGGCCCAACCTGACCGTGTTCAAGGAGAGACTGGACAAGGGCCTCAGACACACGGGGTGAGCTGTGGGGTGTGCTGTGCAGGGACAGCAGTTGGACTCCATGACCCCTGTGGGTCCCTTCCAGCTCAGAACATTCTATGATTTGCCTCCTGTCCTCAGGTGCCCCTTGAGGGTGTCAGTTTCTGGGAGACGGGACAGCTCCAAATGGGTTAAAATGATATTTGGCAAGAGTCCCTTCCCCTAGGAGTTCCTGCATGGCCATGGAAAGCTGCAGCAACCCCTTTCAAGCATCACCTCACCACAGTGGTGTCAAAGCAGCAGCCCCAGCACCTCTCTTGGTGGGCCCAGCTCTGTCCATGCCAGTGTGGCAGAGCTTGCGCTCAGGAGGAGATGGCAAGGGGCATGGCAGTGCCCATCTGAAGTGACATATTTCTATGAGCAGCCAATTTAGAATCACAGAATGTCCTCAGTTGGAAGGGACCCACAAGGATCACGAAGTCCAACTCCTGTCCTGTCTTTATTTCCCGGGGAAAAGTCCTGCATTTTGATCCAGGGTGCTACCTGGGAAAAGGATGGGTCTTTCTGCAAGCAAGTACATCACAGGAAAGTGTCCCTTCCCATCCTGACCATGCCCAGCAGCTCCGCATGGGCAGACACGTGCGGCTGGGGAGGGTCCCAGCCCAAGTGGGGTCAGGGATGGCACCCCAGGATTCTGTGCCCTGGGGAGGGCAGGACCCTGTGGGGCACTCGGAAACGCATTGCGCAGAGTTTTGTCCTGGATGTGGTATTTGCAGGGATGCTGCACAGAGCAGCTCACCCCAGTGACAAGGGGTGACAGTCCCACGACAGCTGAGCACTGTGTGTGTTGAATGATGCGTGCGCTGGGCTGCGCGGGTGTGCGGGACAGCTGTGCAGAGCAGAGACGTGTGCACACACTGTGCCATGGGCAGCACCGGCGCGGCGTGCCCACGGGACATGGGAGCAGCAGGGAGAGGAAATGAGGGGTGAATGCTGGGTGCTGGGTACCAGAGCTGTGGGTGGTAGCTGTCCCAGCTATGTCCCCAAGGCCACTTTTCTGGCAGGGTGTGCGATGGCTGCTCGTGGCTGGGGAGCAGGGATCCTCCCGGCAGCCTCATGCAGAGCACTGGGTGAAAGAGTACGAGGCGGGCACCGCGATGGTTGGGACAGGGCTGCCGCAGGGTCACAGGGCTGTCACCGTGCCTGGTGGCGGTGGCAGAGCTCAGCGCCTGTCACTCAGCACATGCAAACCAATCCCCACATGAGGAAGCACCCCGTGTCCACAGCGCGTGCCAGAGCCTGGTGTGGGGGGATGGAGAAGTCCCGATGGCAGAGGCGAGGGAGCAGCCCGGCCCCGTGCCCTGCTGGCACCGCGCTCCAGGTAGGACCCACGCCGGGCACTGGGGTGCCGGGGGCTGGGCTGGCTGTCCGGTAGGATGGCATCGCACTGCAGGGCCCTCCCAGAGCCTGGGGCCAACGCTGGAGGGTCCTTGGTTTGGGAATGGGCTCTGTAGCCCCAATCCCGCTGGAGAGCAGCCCCAGGTGCGAGTGGGATGCCCAAGGTGTGGCTGTGCCAACCGCATGGGCTCTTCTCCCTTGAGCAGTGCCATGTCCCGGCCACACCGCGCGGCCTGGGTGCAGGTCAGGGTGATGCAGGGGCAGAGAAGAGCGTGGTCAAGAGCTGTGGGGTGGGGAAGGGGCAGGAGAAAGGGAGGACAGGGCGCCCAGCGGCTGCCAGCCACCTTCCATCCCTGCAGCGCAGCGAGAGACACAAGAGGAATTGAATCTGCAGAGCTGGGCACCAGAAATGCCTATAAATACCCACAGAGCTTCAGTGTCGGTGGCAGGAGACAGCGTGGGGCTGGGGACAGCGTGGGGCTGGGTGCTGTGCCCTGAGGAGGCCGAGACCCTGACTGGCAGCACCGCGGGGCAGGGGAGGCTGTGCCGTGGTCCCTCGGCAGGGGAAGGGGCAGTCTGAGGGCTCAGTGGTGACACTGCCCCATCTTGCACCGGTGCCACCCTCAGTTGGCAGCACACAGCACTGCTGGAATCATCACCATGCTCGGCCCCACAGCATTCCCACTCTGCTGCACATTCGCTCCTCTGGTGTAGATTCCAAGGGCTCCCAGGTCTTTGTGGGTCGCAGCCAGGGCAGCCCAGGGCCCACAGCCTGGGGGGAGCACAGGGTCCTGCAGCCTCACCGGTGCCCATGGCACAGCTGCATGCTGGGCAGGCACAACAAGCATGGGGGCTCAGCTGGGCTCTGCTGGCAGCGGCGATGCTCGTGCTCATGCCAGCTGAGGGGCTGGGAGCTCGGCTTGCTGGAGGGGACGTGAGCGCCTGTGTCCTGGGGCACCTGCTCAGGCAGAGCCCGTGCCAGGAGGAGCCACTCAGGTGCCTGCAAACCCAGGCAGTGCTCCTGCTCCATCCTGCACCCAGCAGCCCCATCCCTGCCCCACAGCCATCCCCTGCAGGGAAACCCTCCTCATGGTGATGCCTGAGCCAGTGCCGGTACAGGCAACAGCCGCACCGAGTCAACGTGTGAGTGGAGTTGATGTGCCCAGGGAGCTCATTTCACCAGGGTGGCGGCTGCCCCAAGTGTCAGGCCAGCCCTTTGTGCCGTGGTGTCTGGGCCTGCGGAAGGAGCAGGGTTGTGGGAAGGGGAGAGGAAGGGAGCGGGAGTCACGGCAGGGTCACGGGGCTCGGCTCCGGGAAGGCCATGGGATGTGGTTAGCCGCAGGCTGCACGCACGGCTGCGCTGGTGTGGGGAGGCAAGCACTCGCCACGGCTCCAGGGGACTGTCCCCCATGGTCTGGGAACATGGTGACCCACTCCTCTGAGCCCCCCACTGTGGCTGCCCCACAGCCCGGGTGTCACGGTCCCTGCCCCAGCCCGGGGCTGGTTCAAGAGGAGCGAGATGGCCATGCACCCCGATGGCAGCAGCCCCAGTGCTGGAGCATGCAGCACCCAGCTGGGTGTCGGGGGCAGGGTCCCCACTCTTGGGTGGCACCCCGGGTGGGTTTTCCTATCCCCATGCATGTGGCAAGGCTGGCACAGAGTTGCATGGGCTGCCTCTTCCCTCCATACTCCAGCATTTCACAACCTGGGTGCCCAATCCGCCAGCAGAGCTGGGACCTGCCCCAGCCCCACAAGGCGAAGGGCTGGCAAATTTGCAGGACTGGCAAATCCCTGGCAGGGCTGGTCATGGGGTACAGCTTCCCCTGGGGGTTGTCACCCCGCTCTGGGAAGGGCTGCTCACGCCTGTCACTCTGTCTCCACTTGTCCCTGCAGATATTTTCACCAGCTACCGGCCACCACCATCGCAGATGCAACCGGGCTACCAGGAGCCACCCTGCTTCGTGCCCATGGCTGAGCCCCAGTTTGGCAGCGGGGGGTCCCTGATGGGTGCCCGGGATCTCCCCGCCAGCCCCGAGGCCCCGCTCCCACCCAGCACCCTCCTCCAGGTGAGCGGGATCTTGGCCCGTGGCCCGCAGCTGCCGGTGGCCCAGTCACCCCCTCTGACCCTCCCGTGTCTCCCACAGCCCAGCGGTGCCTCCCAGCTCGGCCTCCATGGAGCCTTCCTGGCCCCCGAGCTCCCCCCAGCCCCGCTGCCCCCCGAGCCCCCCACTGCAGCGCCCAGCCTCAGCCCCCCGCTGCGGCACAAGCCCCTGCTGCAATACGGCCTCCCCGGCAAGTGCCTCGGCCTGGAGCCACCGGGGCCCCCCTATGCCCCACCTGGGGTGCCATTGCTGGCCCCGGACCCCCTGTTCTCCCCTGCCCCAGCCCCCCACTCCAAGTGGGGTTCACCTGTCCCCTCGCTCCTCACCCACGCTGCCTCCCCGCTCCCAGCGCCCTGCTTGCCCCCCCACACCCCGGGGCTGGGCTATGCCGCAGGCATGGTGCCCCCGGGGTACCCCGGCCTGGCTGCCCCCCAGCTCCTGCCCCCTGCCCTGCTGGGCGACCCCAGGTTTGCCCCCCACAAGGGGCAGCCCCAGGGTGGGAGCGGGCGGCCGAAGGCGAAGCCCAGCAGCACCAAGGCGAAGAGGCTGCCGGGACCCCTTGCGCTGCCCCCCCAGGCCGTGCCGACCCCCTGCCTGAGCCAGCTGCTGACCACAGGTAACGGGGCTGGGGCTGCGGGGACGCGGGGGGATGCTATGGGGTGATCAGAGTGGGGTCGCTTTTTCCCTGGGGATGGAACACTGGGGATGCTGAGCAGGGCACGTGGCTGTCCCCACAGCGCAGCAGCACCCAACCCAGCAGTGAAGCCCAGGGGAGACCCCGGCTCCAGCAGCCCCGGGAGGGAGATGGGGCCAAGCCACCCCGCCATGGGTACTGCTGCCAAGTCCCCTGATCTCCATGGCCCCGTTGGCACAGATGGGATGGGGGGTCACCGGTGTCCTTCCTGTTCTGTGATGGGACGGGTCCTGCAGAGATTGTCGCATCCAGCCCCATGCTGGGCTGAGGAGGGGCCGGGTGTCCCTGCCTGCACCACGGCTCCCAAGGATATCCCGCTGCGGGGGCACCTCTCTCCAGGGGCTGCTTCATCCTTCCCCAGGGCGGATGGGCGGGGAAGGGGCTGCAGCAAGGCCAGTGCTGGGGACTGGCTGTCCCGTGGGGCAGGAAGGGTCCCCTGAGCCCTGACACCCTCACACAGAGACACCCTTCTGCTCCCTGCCCTCTTGCAGACAAGCAGGAGCTGGCCTTGGATGCCCCACACCCGATGGGTGCAGGACTCATGCCCACGTCCCCTGTGTCCCCGGTAAGCACTCACCTATCCCCCCAGGCTGGGAGTTGACCCCCCAGGTCAGCAATTGCCCTCCTGGTTACCAGGGCAGGGGTAGAGTCACCCCATGGCAGGTGGGAGATGGGGCTCTGTGGGGTCACCCATTGCAATATGGGGCTGGACAGGCACAGGGCGAAGGAGGGGACATGTGGCTGGGGTGCCAGGGTGCCAGGAGTCACCTGGGTGTTTTCTCCCATAAAAGAAGCAGGGCAGAGGTGGGAAACACCTGGCTTGCAGGGACCCGTTCCTGGTGACACTGCCCTGGGGCAATAGGGCTGGCGCTGCCCCTGCGGGTGGCGGGATGGGGCTGCACATTCCCCCCGCGTGTCCTCACAGGCATTACGCTGTCAGTGCCTGGGCACTGACTGACCGAAGGGGAACGTCTGGGCCCCGCTGTGCATGGGGCACTGGCTCCCCAACCTCTCTGCCTTCTCCCAGCAGCAGAGCACTGTCCCCGACGTCCCTGCCGCCTTCCTCTCCAGAATAGCCCAGCTGAGCCCAGGACCGGCTCCTGGTTCCAGCCCTTCCCAAACGGTGCCGGTACCCGTGCCGCTGGCGGGTACCCAGGCGGGCCCACCGCTGGTCCCCAAGGCGGAGCGGGTCTCCCCCACATCGGTTTGCGGTGAGTCTGGGGTGCCCCAAGGAGCTCCACAGGGTGCCTTGTTTCCTGCATGGAGCTCGGACCAAACATTCTGGAAATGTTTAATTTCGCCTTCTATCCCAGCTACTGACATTCACCCAGCTGAGCACGGAGGATTTGTCTGTGCTGGGGAGGGCACAGCCCCTTCACCTGCCTCCTTCTACAGAGGCAAAAGCAGAAACAGGAAAAGACAAAAAGGAGCAAAATGTTGGACTGTGGTTTTGAAAACCCAAAGCTTGGTTTTCAAGCAGGAAGCACCCTGCTTTCACACACGGAAACCAGAGCGGTGGCTGGAAACCAGGCTCTGGTGTCGTTTCAGTTTGGTGCTGCAGACCACAGCCTTGCTGCCCGCAGGACTCTCTCCTGGTGATTTCCACCCCTAGAAATGCTGGGAATTTAAAATGTCCCACCCCAAATGTACCCATTTCTGAGCAGCTGTAAAATGAGGGGCATTTGGGTTAAGACAAAGCAATAAGACATGGTTGGATGCTGGACTAGAGCACCCCTATCAGCTGAGCAGGGTGGCTGCCCCAGTGCTGGGGTAACACCGCAGGCTGCTCCTCTCTGCCCATCCCAGCACAGAACCCTGGTGTTCACCCGTCACGAGGGGCTGCAGCTGCCCCTCTCCCCAGAGCATCACCTTTCCTTTTCCAGGCAGTGACTGGAGGCCTGGCCAGGCTTCCCCAGGTCCCGCTGCGGGGCTGGGCGCTGGCATCTCTCTGCACCACCCCACGTCCCGGCGGGGCAGACCTGAGTCCAGCAAGGTATGGCAGAGGCAAGTGCTGCCTTTGCTATGGGGACAGCCCCCCTTCCTGCTGCCCCTCAAGCTCCACCCTCACCCTTGCTGTGAGCTTTGGGCAGCCTGTCCCCCATGTGGTGGGGCAGCCCAGGGCTGTTACCACTGCTGGGAGGTGCCTGGCAACACTTGCCTGCAGATGGAGAGCCGTCGCATCACCCACATCTCCGCCGAGCAGAAGAGACGCTTCAACATCAAGCTGGGCTTCGACACGCTGCACAGCCTGGTGAGCACGCTGAGCGCCCAGCCCAGCATCAAGGTGAGCACCCAGGGCTGTGCAGATGGGCCCTGGGCACACAGGGACATGGTGTGTCACCCAGGGATGCTGTGTCCCTGGGCTGCCCTGGCATATGGGGCAGGAGGCTGCGAGGCCACCCCAGGCACAGGAGACCCAGGCAGTGTGGCTGTGCCGGGGTGCTCTGGGCCCTGGAGCCCACGGCAGAAGCTGCCCAGGCTCAGCAGCAGGGAACACAGCACCTCCAGCCCTGCTGGTGACCCACGCCCTGCCCAGCCGGTGAGGTCCCTTCGCCGTCTCAGCCCTGCGTCCTCCCAGGTCAGTAAGGCCACCACCCTGCAGAAGACAGTCGAGTACATCTGCAAGCTGCAGCAGGAGCGGGCGGCTCTGCAGGACGAGGTGCAGCAGCTCCGGGAGCAGATTGAGGAGCTCAACAGCTCCATCAAGTAAGGAGGAGATGGTGGAAGGGAGCCCCTGCGTGCGCCGGGGCCGCCGGGCAGGGCAGGTGGCAGCGCCAGGCAGGCAGCAGGACACAGCAGGTCTCCTGAACCTCTCGGGACCTGCATGTGACTCTGTTAGCCCTCAAACCCTGTTTGGAGGAGGGATGATGCTCAGCAGGCAGCGCTGTGTGGAACTGGAGCACGTGGCCGTGATGCACAGCCATGCTGGGAGGAGGACATGGCCTGCCCACCCCTGCTGAGGCTCCGTGGGGCGGCCCCATGGCTCCCAGCCTCCTGAACACAGACCCACAGCACTGCTTGTGCCCCACAGCATGTGCCAGGAGCAGCTGCCAGCCACGGGGGTGCCCATCACGCGCCAGCGCTTCGACCAGCTGCGCAGCATGTTCGACGAGTACGTCCGCTCCTCCACGCTGCAGAACTGGAAGTTCTGGATCGTATCCTTCAGGGCCAGTGCCTGCTGCTCACTCTGACCCCTCCATCGAGCACCAGGTTCCCTGTTTCAGCTGCTGCTCCTGGGCCTGTGGGGTCCCTCTGGCTTGAGAGGCTCTGGGGACCATGGGGAGACGTTTCCCAGCCATGGTGGGAATGTGTTGAGGTGCTGTGGTCAGGAGGAAGCTTCTGTGACAAGGGAGCAAATGGAGTAGGCGCAAACAGTTTGTCCTTGGCAAGAACGGAAATCACCAGCGGAGCTGAGCTCATGCAGGGAAGAGCTCCTGCTGACACAGGAGCTGGCTCTGTGAGGCAGCAGCCATCAGCTAGGGATTAGGCAAGGTTCAGACACAAAGCTGGGGACATGATGGCTTGGCCTTGGTGGACACAGGGCACAGCATCCTGGAAACCCAGCTGTGCCCATGTCTGGGACACGAGTCCGGGTTCCGTGTGGTGGAGAGGATGGGGGGGACCAAGGGCCAGGAAACGGGGTGTCACAGGGCTGGACCTGCTTCTCCGTGAGCAGGGATCAGACATGCTGGGGCCGCTGAGCCTGCACAGACCCTGTGGTCTACAAAATGCCCAGTGTCGCAGGGACAGGCAGGCCCTGCTGCCCACAGCGCGGGCAGAGGTGGCTCCTGCCGCAGTTTGGGAGCGCTGTGGAACTCCTTCCACAGGACACTGGGGATGCCAAAGCTGACACGGGCTCCAGGACAAGCTCCTGGTGGAGGTGGATTACTACAAAGTCACCAGTCCCCAGCAGTGGTCCCTGGAGGCTGGGAGCACCATGGGAGCACATGGGTGCCATACCCCGCTCCTGGGCACTTCAGAGCACACTGTGCTAGCTGCCTCCTTGATCTGCTCTGGAAGAGTTGTCTTGTGTCTAAACAACCATCTGTGGCAGCCCCGGCTGGGACAGGGTTTACACAGCTCTCTCACCGCCTGCCCCAGGTGACACTCGTGTCCGTCACCGCAGCAGCAGGAGCTGGTGCCCAGCGCGGTGCTGTGCTGAGGAAGGCACCAGCAGCTCTGCTCCACGGTCCTGCTGCCCACACCTGCTGGCTGGGTGACCACAGCCTTGGCAAATCTGGTCCTTAACTCTGCTGCTCCCATCAGTTCAGTATCATCATCCGGCCACTCTTTGAGTCCTTCAACGGCATGGTCTCCACGGCCAGCATGGACAGTCTCACCCAGACGTCACTCGCCTGGCTGGACCAGCACTGCTCCCTCCCAGCGCTTCGGCCGAGTAGGTGGCTCGGCTCCCATCCAGGCACCCCAAAGAAGCCGGGCTGGCCTGTTGGCATGGACTGGTGGCAAAGCAGAGAGGAAAAGGACAGGGGTGTCCTGGGGGTGGTGTGGCTGGCACTGCACAGCAGGGAGGCACCGCTGGGACATCCCAGGGCTGTGTGCCCAGGGCTTTTCCGTGCTCCTGTCACAGCCCCGCTCCAGCTGAGCTGCTGCTGCCCTGACCCGGGAGCCCGTGTCCCGGCTGGCCAGGGCTCAGCCCCCCAAAGCCCCGCGGGGTGGGTTTCCCTTCACCCCTTCCGCGGGGGCTGTGGCAGGGACCTGTCGTGCTGTTCTCAGGCCACGGCGGGCCGGAGCGGGGATGGGAACAGGCAACTGCCCGGGGATGGGTGAACGCGGGCCCGTTCCAGTCTCCAGGGCACAGAGCGTGGCTGACACGTCCCCCTGTCCCCGCAGCCGTCCTGAGCTCCCTGCGGCAGCTGAGCGTCTCCACGTCCATCCTGAGCGACCCGGCCCGTGTCCCCGAGCAGGCCACGCGGGCCGTGGGGGGGCTGGGCCGCGGCGGCGGCTCCTCGTAGCGGCCCCGCGGGCTCCCCCGGCCCCGCCACGGCCCCGGC
>VWYH01000248.1:6239-16537 GCA_013399365.1 Pampusana beccarii | reverse complement strand
AGACACAGCGGGAAGCCTCAGGACCGCGCCGGGGCTGGCCGGGCCGGGCCGGGCCGGGCCGGGCGGCGCTGGGCTGACCCGCCCGCCCGCTCCCCGCAGGCTCCGGGGCCAACGGCCGCGCCGCCGCCACACCCGAGGAGCCCAGGAAGGCGAAGCCGGCGCGGGCCCGGAGGGACAAACCGCGGCAGCACAGCTTCACCCACCGGCTGCTGGTCGCCGCCCTCAAGGTACCGTGCGAGCCCCGGTACCGGCGCCCGGCGCCGCCCGCCCCCCCGCGCTGTGACCGCGCTCTCCCCGCAGGGCCACAGCGGCTCCGTGTCCTGCCTGGACTTCAGCAGCAACGGCAAGTACCTGGCGTCGTGCGCCGAGGACCGCACGGTGCGGCTGTGGAGCACCCGGGAGCTGGCGGCGCGGGAGCACCGCTGCCTGCGGGCCAACGTGCGGCTGGACCACGCCGAGCGCGTCCGGCTCAGCCCCGACTCACGGTAGGGCCGGGCCCCCTCACAGCTCCGCACCGTCCTCGTCCCCAGCCCGGGGTCACTCGAGGTGTGTGGGCACCGGGGTGTCCTCCGGGCTGGGCTGCACAGGGGCCGCGTCCCTCCCGGGGCCCTGACAGCACCACCGAGCCATGAGAGCAGGGGGCACTTCTTTATGGTGCTCAGGGCAAATACCCCAGTGCCGGACTTGCTCCCCTGGAAGGCACTGGGTAAGGTCTTTGCCAGCAGGTGCTGTGGCTGGGCTGAGCTGCTGACCCTCTCGGGGGCTGGGAAGGTTGGTGAAAAGCACGGCCCAACGCTTTGTGAAGTGGCCTCTTTTAGAGAGGGGAGGGGGTCTCGTTTCCAGATGTGGAGTAATAAATTCTGTTCTTTTCCATTCAGTGTTGCAGTGGAGCTAACACAGGGAGAGAACTTGGTGCTCTTATAAAGTATGCAGCTTTTTATCTCCCAGTGTATCTCTTTCCCAAGGTGCCACTGAACGACCTGTCAGTTTACCTGTTGTTGCTGGGATGAGCTGAGGTAGCTTATTGCTCAGCGGTTCAAGGTGTCTGTCCTTCCACTCAGGGCTTTCATTGTTTGGCTGGCAAATGGCGAAACTATTCGCGTCTATAAAATGACCAAGAAGGATGATGGCAGCTTCACCTTCACTGCAACTTCTGGGGACTTCCCAAAGAAGCACAAGGCTCCTGTTATTAACATAGGAATTGCAGAGACAGGTATGGAAATGACAGAGCTTCTCACTCATTGAGGTTCTTGGGATTGGGTTTGATTTCCTTGTAAAGTCAGAGCTGCTGGGTTGAAAGCGTTGAGGTTTTTGGCATTCTCAAGGCCTGTTCCTGCACCACTATTTGATTCTCTGTAGTCTTCTAGATGTTACTTTTTAGCCTTTGTTTACTACTGGATAAATGGAAAGATGTAATTTTCAGACAGACAGTATTCCTGTAAGCACAGAATTAGCTCCGCCATATGCACAGTCTCTTAATTTACATTTTTAGGGATGCTGTTGCAAAGAGGTCTGGTCTCAGTATTGAGAGGATCACTGTTCTCTAGCCCACCAGTGTCTGTTTAAACAGTCAAAAATCTCTAGTGAGTTAATATGGTCTCTCTTGGACTTCTGGGATCTTCTAGAACAGAGGTTGGGAGGGGAGGTACCTGTATAAGCCAGCGGACAGTTCGAAGCGGGTGGATGCGAGTTCACCTCTGTAATAGGAGAGCAGAGAAAATGTTATCTGAGACCTTTGTTCAGCTGTGAAAGTGAAAACTTAAGCCTGTAACAACTAGCTGAGGGTAAATGGGGAAACTCCTTGTTCGAGCCAAGATGGAAAAGGGGAAAAGCATTGCACGTGGAAACAAACAGGAGTCCAAAATGCCGACACAACCAGTAATCCTGGGTAATAGCAGCGTGACTTGTAGCCAGCTGCCTGCACCAGTCTGTGACTCGGAAGCTACAGAGTTGTGTTTGAAGCACCTGGGAAGGATTGAGTCTGCTGCCTTGCTCCTGTGGTGACAGCTCAGCGCTGAGCCCTGTGAAGGGGATCAGGGGTGCTGGGGCGAGACACGTGTGGGCTGTGTGTGCCCATCGCCTGCTGGTGGCTGCGGAGGGCACGGGGGCCCTGAGACAAATGGCAATGTGCGCTTGCAGCCCAAAGGCCCATGGTCTTAGGCTGTGTCCCCAGCAGCGTGACCAGCAGGTCAGAGGGAGGATTCTGCCGCTCTGCTCTGCTCTGGTGAAACCCCCTGCAATGCTGGTCCAGCTCTGGGTCCTCAGCACAGGGCACACGTGGACCTGCTGGAGAGGGGCAGAGGAGCCCCAGAAATGATCCGAGGCTGGACCAGCTCTGCTGGGAGGACAGGCTGAGAGAGCTGGGGTGTTCAGCTGGAGAAGAGAAGCTCTGGGGAAACCTTATTGCAGCCTTTCCAGACTTAAAAGGGGCCCCTAAGAAAGATGGGCACAGACTTTTGAGCAGGGCCAGCAGGCTGGCACTCCTTGAGTTTTGGTGCTGCTTTTGGTTTTCTTGACTGTGCAGCTGCAGCGGGGGTTGCCCTGTGTAGGGGCCCCCCCAGGCCTTTGATAAGTCTGTGGCAGCGCTGGGCATGGGACCTCTCCTGATCTTTGCCTTTTCGCCCGCAGGCAAGTTCATCATGACAGCTTCCAGTGACACAACCATCCTGATCTGGAGCCCAAAGGGTGACGTCCTGGCCAGCATTAACACCAACCAGATGAACAATGCCTACGCTGCGGTGTCACCGTGTGGGAGGTGAGGACTGTGAGGGGTTCCCGGCTGCTCCAGCTGAGGTTGGGGGAACCCCAGGAGTGAGCAGGAATGTTGCCCCTTCACAGGGGACCTCATCCTGGTTTGCACTTGGACTCAACATTCTTAAGGGTCTTTTCCAACCTAACAATTCTATGATTCTATCGGTTCAGACCCTCAGCAGTTAGCTGTTATTTTAATGCGATTTTTTGAGGGTTCTGCAATTTAAAAAGCGATTGTGACCCCTCCAGGAGCGCTGATTCTCGTCTGCACAGTCTCAGACATGCACTGGGTTGCGGTTGTGCCTCAGCACTGCTGTCCCTGGGAACCATCTCCTGAAGAGCTGAGGAGAACGGCATTGGCCTCAGATGACGGAGGTGGGCCCATGGAAACAGCACCTCCAGCTTGTCTGTAACCTTCTAGAAGTTCATTACAGAATTAAAATTTTTCTTACCGAGAGTTTGCTTATCAGGAAAATCTTGTTCTCCGCTCTGTCACTTGCTGTTGCAGGAAGACTTGCCATGCCCAAGGCTCAGTCAGTTTGGGGATCAAAAACCCTTGTCTTTTTTATTTCAGATGTGGAGTTTCTCATGCCCAGGCTGTGGAGTTGCTGCTCTGCTCTCTGGGGCCGTCCTTACCATTCCCCTTACCAACTTGCTTTCAGGCAAAAGGGAAAACTATTTTTTTCAGCTGACTGAAGCAAATATTGGAATGTGGGAGTCTGGATAGCTTTGCCTTCGCTGAGCCCTGTTGTGCATACTCCTCTGCGCAGGGGTGCTGCCCTGGCCCCTGCCCCGCTCTGTGGGGCTGCCCCACAGCCCACGCTCTCTAACAGATCCCCTCTGTCTCCGCTTGTTCTTTTACCCAGGTTTGTGGCATCCTGTGGCTTCACCCCCGATGTGAAGGTATGGGAGGTGTGTTTTGCCAAGAACGGGGATTTCCGGGAGGTGGCCAGGGCTTTTGAGTTGAAAGGCCACACCGCTGGCGTCCTTTCCTTCTCCTTCTCCAATGACTCCAGGAGGTAAGTGTGTCCCATCCGCTGCCAGACACAGCAGCTCTGGCTCAGCCTCTCACCCCTCCCTGTGCTGGGGGCTGCTCCCCTGCACGGTGTGGGGGACGCTGCCCTGCACGCTCTCCTGGGAGCCCAGGGTGGCAAAACCCTCCCTGCCTCGTGCTGCCGTGTGTTCCCCGGGGGTTTCCTCCTGTTCTCCGTGCTCTGGGAGGACAAGGACAGTATGTGTGTACAGACTCACACTTAGCAAAATATCTTGGAGACCTTATTGTGGCCTTTCCAGGCTTAAAAGGGGCCCATGAGAAAGATGGGGACAGACTTTTCAGCAGGGCCTGTTGTGATAGAATAAGGGGTGATGGTTTTGAACTAAAGGAGGGAGATTCAGGCCAGACATGAGGAAGAAATTGTTGGCCGTGAGGGTGGTGAGGGCCTGGCCCAGGTTGGCCAGAGAGGTGGTGGCTGAACCATCCCTGGAGACATCCCAGGCCAGGCTGGACGGGGCTCTGAGCAACCTGAGCTGGTGAAGATGTCCCTGCTCATGGCAGGGGGGGCACTGGGGGAGTGGGGAAGGTCCATTCCAACCCGAACCATTCTGTGATTCTATGACCTCTCTGTCCACGAAGGATTCCCAGTTCGCTGGTGTGGCAGGGACGAGGTGCTGCCTGGTTTCCTCGCCCTCACTTGTGCTCTGTCTCCCGGCTGCAGGATGGCGACTGTTTCCAAAGATGGGACGTGGAAGTTCTGGGACACGGATGTGGAATACAAGAAGCATCAAGATCCCTACCTGCTTCTGACGGGGAAGTGTGAGGTGACGGAGCCTTGTCGCATCGCCCTGTCCCCCGATGCTCGTGTTGTCGCCATCTCCAGCGGCACAGACATTGTTGTGTACAACACGAGGAGAGGTGAGGAGGAGGAGCGCTTCCTCGCTGTGCATGGACAACCCATTGCTGACTTGGCTTTTGACACCACCAGCCGCTACCTGGTGTCATGTGGGGACCGGGCGATCTGCGTCTTCCACAACACGGCCGGTCACCGTGCGGTGGTGGAGGAGATGGAGTCCATGCTGAAAAAAACTGCCAACAAAGCCACGTGCGAGAGGCTGGAGCAGCAGATCTCCAGCGCACGCAAAGCACTGGCTGCCATCTACGGCAAGAAACACTAAACCTCTGCTGCTGCGGCGCGTCCCAGCTCCCTGTGGGCACGGGCAGCTGTCTGCTGCCATTTGGGACTTTTTTTTTTGTAACACTGAATAACTTGTAATAAAAGAGTATGGAAAGTGCCCGGGGCCTCCTTGCCTGCTGTAGGGATGGAGAGCTGGGCACTGAGATGGGGGAACTGAATGGGACACCCCCAGGGCTGACACTTGTCCCCACTTGATATCCCATGGGAGGGCTCAGAAGAGGCCAGGGAGCTTTTCTGGTGTTAAAAAAAGGGTTTTAGGGGGTGTGGTTGGTTGGTTTGTTTGTTTGGGTTTTTTGGTTGGTTGGGGGGTTTTGTTTTGTTTTTTCTTTTTTTCAGAGGAGCTGCCCAAGCTCAATTGTTGATGCTAAAATGGAGGAGTTGTTGATTGTTGATGCTCAAATGGCCCGGTTCACGGAGCTGAGGCCAAGCACAGCCACCACGGGCACGACTCGGGGGCTCTACTCGCGGTCCCGGGCCTGAGGCGGCGCCGTTCGGCGCTGAACCGGGACTAGAGGGCCCCCCGTGTTCGTGCCCAGTGCTGGGCGGGACCTGCCCTAAAGCAAGATGGCGGTGACGGCGTCGCCCCGCCTTTGCACCGCCTCGTTGCCCACAGGAGGGCGGGGCGATCTGGCGCATGCGCACTTCCTGCTCCTCCCGCCCCTTTTTTCCGGGAGTGGCGAGCGCGGTGACGCACACGCGTAGGGCGTGGGCGGGGCGGGGCGCGCGCATGCGCGGAGGGAGGCGGCGGGTGCTGCGGAGCCGGGGCTGCCGGGGCTGCGGGCGCCATGTCGGGCCGCTCGGTGCGCGCCGAGACCCGCAGCCGCGCCAAGGATGACATCAAAAAAGTGATGGCGGCCATCGAGCGCGTCCGCAGATGGTGAGAGGCGGGGCCGCGGGGGGAGGTGGGGCCTGCCCGGCGTGCAGCCAATCACCGCAGCACACGGGTGCCGGTGGAAGTGCTCCGGTAGCCAGTGTCCAATCAGCGTGCTGCGTGAGGCAGCGGGCGGGGATAGCGAGGCAACAGCCAATTAGCTCGCCCTGTCGGGTCGGGTGTGCGGGGCGGACCGGAAGCGCCGGTGCTCGGCGGGCGTCCCATCCAATCACAACGAGATTTGCGGGTTGAGGGGGCGGGGACGCTGGCGTGCTCTCGATTGGCATTCCTCTGGGCCAATCGGAGCCTCAGAGACGGGAGGGCGGGACTTGTTGCCAGGATACCCCGGCCCGGCTTCGCCGGCCACGTCCGGGCGGGGGCGGCGCCGTTACCGTTTGTGTATCCGCAGGGAGAAGAAGTGGGTGACGGTGGGAGACACCTCGCTGCGGATATTCAAGTGGGTGCCGGTGGCGGACAGCAAGGAGGTGGGTACCGCTCCGCAGGGCCGGGCCCGGCGCTCCCGGGCTGCGCTGCTCTGCGCTGCTCGCTGCTGCACAGGCTCTGGCACTGCCAGCCTAGGCTGGCCCGACACCTCCTGCCCTCGCCCCGGGGCAGCCCCGGCGCTGGGGCCGTGCCGGGCCGGGCTGGGCCGGGCCGGGCTGGGCTGGGCTGTGCTGGTTTTCCTCCCTTGCACCTGCCCTCACACAGTCCTGCTGCCTGCAGCGCTTTCTGCCTTCATCCTCGGGGGATTTCCTTGTGTTCGGTGGTGCTTCTAAACAGGTGTCAGTTCTGTCTTGTGTTCTGATTCTGAACCCTCCACAGCTGGAGTTTTGCCTCTAAAGTGGGTTAAGAGAGTGCCCAAAAGGGAAGGGGCTGCACCAGCACATCCCTCTGGGCTGCGGGGGGAGCGGGTTGTACGTGTCTGCTTCCTCTTGCCAGTGGGGGCTCCTTTAACCTTGCATTTGTTTTTCTCTTCTAAAGAAGGAGAAATCCAAGTCAAGTAGCAGCACTGCCCGAGAACCCAATGGCTTCCCAGCTGACACCTCTGCAAACTCCTCTCTCCTGCTGGAGTTCCAAGGTGAGTCTGGCTGAGCCCTTCAAGCTGGGGAAAGACCCTTAGGCTGTACAGAGGCCGGGACATTGCTGGCTGATGTGTGCTCCGTGTATTGGGACAGGCAGTGTGTGTCTGCAGTGCAGGGCTGGGCTGATCTGCCTCTGGACTGTCCCTCCTGAAGCTGTTCACTTGTGCTGTCAGCAAGAATCTTCATCCAGCTTCTGGGCTCTCTCAGTGGGAAACTTCATAGAGCACTAGAGGAGTGGGGATTCCTGCTCTGCAGTCCCTGCTGAGGGAGCTGCCTGCAGCGGAGCCCCAGCGGTGACCTGCATGGGATGGAAGGGCAGAGGATGTCCCTGACCTTGCTCTTGATCCCGGAGCACCATGGGCAGCCTCCAGCAGGCCGAGCTCTGTGGTGGTGCCACGTGAGGCTCAGGCAGCGCATGAACTCGCTGCCTGAGCACAGTGTCTCAGCTCAGCTCTCAGTGCGGCCAGGGACAATCGGGGGACGTGCTGGCACTTCAGATCTGTAGTGGGAAGGGTTAATGCTGCAGGTCAGCGGTCTGGGACCGCTGTACCTGGAAAGGGGTGTGCCAGGATTGCCGCCCCTTTGGAGGTAGGTGCTGAGCGCTGCTCCTGGTGTCATGTTGCTGCCCTGCAAACAGTGGAGCTACAAAACCCTGGGGCACCAGCAAGAGTTTTCCTGCCCTCAAATGCCTGACCGCGGTGGCCCTTGCAAGCCGGGGGTGTGAGGTTTGGCAGTGCAGTTCTTTGTGTCACCCCTGTGCCTTCTGCTGATTCATTCTGAACAGCCGTGTCTGCTCAGACTCAGGCCCTGGGCAGAACCACCCTCTCCCATGGGCCAGTTGTGTAGCTGGTGCCTCCCAGCGGGGTGTCCCCTGCCCGGCAGCGCTTCCATCGATCAGTGACGGTGAATCACCGATACTTGGACTGACTCTGGCTCTGCACGTCCTTCTCCTAAAGACCCCGGCTCTCGGTGCCGCCCTCTGCTGTGGTGCCCATGGGTCAAGGTGCTCTTCTTCACTAGGTGCTGTTTCTGCAGATGAGAACAGCAACCAGAGCTCCCTGTCGGACGTCTACCAGCTGAAGGTGGACAGCAGCCCAAACTCCAGCCCCAGCCCGCAGCAGAGCGAGTCCATGAGTCCTGCACACACTTCTGACTTCCGCACGGACGACTCGCAGCCTCCCACCCTGGGGCAGGAGACGCTGGAAGGTGACGCTGGGCTGGGAGTGGGGGTGGGTGCTGGGCCCTGGGGAGGCCCTGCCGGAGCCGTTCCTGGGCTGGCGGGTGACTGAGGTGCTGCTGGAAGGGGACAGGGCAGCAGAGACTTGTCTCCCGGCTCGGCAGGTCCACAACCTCTCTGTTCTCCACAGAGCCCTCCCTGCCTTCCTCGGAAGTTGCAGACGAGCCTCCCACTCTCACAAAGGAAGAGCCGGTCCCCCTTGAGACTCAGGTAAGGGAAGGGGGGTTGAAACCACGTCTGAATCTAGAAAAAGCCCTGTAAATGTCAGCTTGGAATGACCCCCTCTGAGCATATTGGGGTCTTCTGCTCACAGAATAGTTCTATTCTTGTTAATATGGGAAACAGTATTAATGAATTTTTGCATTCCTGTCTTTCATTGGCTTTTTAAGATTTGTTAACATCCTAATCAAGAAAAGCACATTTTTGAATGTTGTCTTTTTGTATCTGAATAAGGAATATTACCTTTGTCTACTCTATAGAGTAAGAACAAAGTTGCTGTTCTCCCTTGTGTTATTTGAAAAGATAATCTCTTAGCTCAAAGAGAATAAGATTTGGAGTCAAAATAAAGTCCTTCGAAGTTCTATGTAATTCATTTAGTGATATGTGGCTTAGAAGTAGACTTGGCAGGTTAATGGTTGGACTCAAAGGTCTTTTCTAGCCACAACGATTCTATGAATGCGTGTGGACCCAGCTGGGCCCTTTCCCCTTGCTGCTGCTCGTTGCAGCAGAAGCACTGTGATGGACGCGTTCCACAGTCCCAAACCTCCTGGCTTCCTGAGCTGTCCCTGCTTCAGCTCAGGTGCTAAAGTGTGAGGAAAGGACATGGAGGTGCAGTAAAACAATGGTTCTGGGGAAGGGGCTGGAGCACAAGTGTGATGGGAGCGGCTGAGGGAGCTGGGGGTTCAGCTGGAGAACAGGAGCTGAGGGGAGACCTTCTGATCTCTGAACTGCCTGAAAGGAGCTTGGAGCCAGGGGGGTCGGGCTCTGCTCCCCAGGAACAAGCGCCAGGAGCAGAGGAAACGGCCTCAAGTTGCACCAGGGGAGGTTGAGGTTGGATCTGGGAACAATTTCTTCCCCAAAGGGCTGTGGGGCATTGGAACAGGCTGCCCAGGGCAGTGCTGGGGTCACCATCCCTGGAGGGGTTGGACAGATGGAGTTGAGGTTCTCAGGACATGGGGCAGTGCCAGGGGTGGGGGAACAGTTGGAGTCCATGAGCTTGAGGGTCTTTTCCAACCAAAACGGTTCTGTGATTCTGGCTGACTCTGGCTGCCCTGGAGCTTCCTCACAGGTTCAGCCCGGGGTGTCCCCGAGTCCGCGTGGCTCGGTGATGCGCTGAGCTGCTGTCCCTGACCTCTGGCTCTTGCAGGTAACTGAAGAGGAGGAGGACTCGGGCGCGCCGCCTCTGAAGAGGTTTTGTGCCGATCAGAACTCTGCGTGCCACACGGCCTCGGAGAGCTAGCCTGCCCCTCCGGACAGCGCCTTCGCCAGCCCCTCGCAGAGCCGCTGCCCTCCCCGGGGGGCCGGGGTGCTTCCCCCAGCCTGTCCCTTCCCCAGGGACGGGCGCTCCCCCGCTTGCCCCCCAGCCTGCCCTGCCCTGCCCGCTCTCGGGGGCAGGAGCCTGCGTTCCCTCCCGGAGGGGGCTGCCACCAGTACCTGAAAATTTGCTTCTATTTATTGGCTCCTTCTCTCCCTGCTGACCTGTCCTGGAGCGGGGGGGTCCCCCACGCAGGAGGAGTTGTCTGGGGGGGCTCCGTGGCCCCCCGGGCCCTGGCAGATGCTGTTTGCCTCCCCTGCCCGCCTTTCCCGAGGTGCTGGGAGCGGGAGAGCCCCCCCAACTCCACGATGTGATTTGTCTGCTCCCTTACGAGCAGAGGCAGGAGGTGGGAGGGGGGGTGGCAGGGGGGACGCCCGAGTCCTGCCCTGCAGCGGTTGGGCGCGCTGGGACGCCGTGCAATAAGGTGCTAATTAAAGCCATTAGTGTCGGGAGGGACGGGAGCGCCCCCCCCTCCCCGCGGGGGCAGGGACCGGCTGGGCCCGCAGCCCCCCCTGCGCCCTGGGTATCCCCCCGTTCCCGTTAAGGATGCGCGGGGCGCCGCGCCCCCCCCCCCCCTTTTGCCCAGGAAGCGTCCCCCGCCCCGGGGCTCTGCCCCCCGCCCCCGAACTCC
>VWYH01000245.1:0-11879 GCA_013399365.1 Pampusana beccarii | reverse complement strand
AAAAAGGAAAGCACCCTTTTATCCTGCAAACAAATAAGTAATTATCCCAAATCCTGCAATAGCTTTATGACAAACTGTAGCATTCCTGACTTACTGTAGGATTCTGCAGTGTTTTTATAAGGCTGCCTGGTCACAGTTCTGGAATGGGCTGTGAGCAATACACAGTCAATATTAACTAGAATGGCATGGTACATGCAAGCTCTCCTTGGGACATTTCTCTCTGGCTATCTGTAGAACTTGTAATACCCAGCGATATCTGAAGGTCACAGCAGAGTTTTCAAGCTGAAATACAAAACAGCACTCCAAACACATCTTCTGTGGTCAGACCAGAAACTGCTTATGGTTTATTTTCCCTCCCCCCTCTCTGCAGCTGACATCCAGCATTAGTTATTGTTTATTTTTGTCTTGTTCCTGGTTCTAAAGGTTTCTCTTATGGCCTTGGTTTATGTGAACTTTCAGGTATCACTCGGGACTTCTCTGCCTCATCCCCTCTGATGTAGCTGGTTCCCTTGTGAAGGTAGGTTTCCCCAGCTGAAGATCTGTGCCTCTCTCCTGTGGCATTCTGTGCAGCCATTTGGAGTCCCAGATGTAGGAAATGAAATAATCCACACTCATACAGTCATAAAAGTGCCCATCTGGCACACAGGAACATCATGCATTGGAAGCATACAAGCGTGAGCTCACTTTTGTTATGGCATTTCATAAACAGAGATGCAGCAAGCCAGCAAGTAAAGTCCTTTGGATAATAACAATCGTTTCCACCACACATTGTGTTTAAAAAATAGGGAAAGAAAATCAAGACAAACTGGAAAGATTTGCTCTGAGGCTTCTGAGGAGAAATTTCTACTTATAAACATTTTTTCCCAGTGGTTTGCTGTACTTACATCTCTCTGGCTCTCTCCCGCTCTCTATGTAGATGTAAGACAATGGTGACAGTTGAAACGTAGCCAGTTAACTCTTAGTTGGCTCCGAAAGCTCTTCTTCCTCACTGTTCAGTTAAAGAAAGGAAATATTAGATCATACTTACAAAAGTGAGTTCTATAAAAACAAATTGCATGTTACTGCTTTCTTATCACTACATAAAATTCACAGAAACAGTCTAATAAATGACCTCACTGCTCAATTTTGAAGTATACAAATTAAAGACAGCAACAGATAAGCCAAGAGAGATTAATGCACAGTCTGTGTGCCTGTATGTGTGTGTTTGCATGCCTCTATGAGGATATACCCATATGCTGTTGACATTCAACCTCTGGAATTATAATCAGGGGAAAAGGTAGATATGTAAATTCATCTTGCTGGGCAGCGTATATATGTTGCACTAGTTCCTGATTAATTCAAGACTTGAACACTATTTAATTTGAGACACAAGGTTTCTGCTGGGATATGTTGGCTAATAAAGGGGTGGAATATGAGGAAACAATGAACAGCCTGAAATAATGGACTAAGTTCAATACCAGTAAGTAAAAAGTAAGGTTATTTATATTATTTTAGCTTCGTAAAGTAATGGAAAAAAGACACCCTAGGCATTTGGTTGGATGTCATTGCATGCTGTAAAGAAATCTTGGGATGTATTAAACTTCCCCAAAAAACCCACAATTAGCACCTTCTGACAGGGGAGGATCTTCAGAGGGATTTTTCCTCAAAAGGGTCAGATTTTTAAGGTCAGGGAAGAGCAGAGAGAGGTGTCAGGTCTCCTGAACCACTGCTGGAAAAACCTGTCCATTCCAAAGTGGGGGCCTGGGCCTGCCAGGGGCAGGGGCATGCCACTCCATGGTTTATGAACATTATAAATTATGGATAACAGTAAAAGAAAATAGTCTCTGCATTTTACATGAGCCATTTCTGTATTGTACTTGGCAAATAATATCTGGTCCAGTATATTTTAAATACTAAGTGCTAAGTTGAGAAAACAATGAGATGTTTGTAAATATGATAGACCATTACAATATACTGCTTCTCATTTGAAAAGTCATTTGTGCAAGAAATGATTATTGACCCATGATATGTAAATGATTGAAATGCAGAAATTAATATTTGGGTCAACTCATGTATTTTTCAACCATGAAATGAAAAGCTCAGTATTCACATTCCAATTCATACATGAAAGCCTTACAGCACTATTACTTGGCTATTGTATTAATTTATTATTGTCTTAGTTAATGATATACAGAGTTATATCTCTACTTTCAAACTAGGAAAAGGCATTGCTATGCTACAGTAATGTTTCAGCCCAGGAATGTCCCTTTTTCTGGACTTTTCTTGTACTGGTGAAAATAAGCCAAAATCACAGCTGATGGAAGCAAATAAAAAAGCACTGCTTGCATTAAGGAGGTTTTGGCCCCAACATACCTTAAATGTTACACAGGGAGAACTGGCTCCTGCATTGCAGCTCTTCTGTTCCCACTGGGCTTGATTCTTCTCTCTTTCACATGAGTTTTACACCAGTGTGACATTCCTTATTTACTGCAATTAATCCAGAAATACAAATCAGTGCAGGATCAGTGCATTTAGTACTGCGAGATAGTTGTCTCTTATTCTAAGGGGGTTTGTTTCTGGCTTTCCACTCCTTTTTCCCTGAGCCCCGGGGAAGTCAGTGGGAGTGTGGGGTTTCTAACAAGCACTGGTGGGAGTGCACGTTCCTCCTGAGGGAGCAGCAACAGGTTCCTCAGGCCAAGGTGACTTTCGCTACAGTGAATTTAGTGTTCATGAGACGTGCCAGGTTGTCAGCCCCCGAGACTCAGGTGCTCTCTTTCTCCCTAGATTGGGCTATTATCCATCCACATTTCAATTCAATTGGCTACCAAGCTTAGCTGGACTGAGTCTGATCTAAGGTCAAACATCCAAATAATTCATTGGTATCCTATAAACTGTGTGTTCCGTCTTCATGGCTTTTTATGCAAAAGTAAACAATGCCTCATTCTTTGTGCCACGGGGTATTTTATCACCTGATGGGTCTATCGCCTTAAAGAGATGCATAATTTAAATACGAATATGTGCATGAGTGAAAGCCATGTAGAATTATATTCATGATAGACAAAATGAATGAAGAAGAGATGAGCAAAACAATTAGATAATACCCAAAAGCAAAGCATCACAGCTAAATCAGAATTAACCCATGAAGCATGATGTGTTTCATGAAATAACTTTGGTATAGTCTAAAAACTAAAATGACCCAAATTAATTAAACAGAGCAGTATCGCAGCAAGATTGCTCCAGTGTTGATACCTGTTACATACATATTGGGTCATGCCTATGAGAATGGACCTGACTTTTTTTTTTGTTAAAATTATATATAAATATATTTTCATATATTTTCTGGATAAAACATCAAAAATTTATTTTGCATAAAATAATTTTATATTTTAGATATAAATTATTTTAAGCAGCTTTAAATTGCAACAGACCCAGCTTTACATGGCTTGCAAGATAAGGAAGTACAAGTATAAGAGCATGTTTGGGTGGTGAGTAACACTTGTGGCTACCCCAGCACTACATAAAATGGTGATGGAGATGAAGCAGAGGCAGTATTCAGTGATGTAGCCACTGCCCTCATGGAGTGATTTAGAAACTGCCCATCCTGGCCAGCTGTGTGGGAGGGGTGAGGTCTTGGTCCTCCCCAGTTAATCACTCCCTGCTTTTCTTAGCCTCTGGTGCAAAAGGCAGACCCAGATGACTAATTCTGGCAATAGAGGCCTTACTTGTCAATAAGACTTCCCCTTGACAGAGGCGTGATTTGGTTTTAATTTTCTTGCGGCCCATTCATTTATTTGAGGCTAATGGCTGACATGAATCATAATGTTAGGAGGGAGAAGCACGATTTGTACTGGCAGCCTACAAAAGATGGCATGTCCACCAGGGATGGCAGGAACAGAGGGTGCAGTTTCTTGATGCTTTGACCACAGAGGAAGAGACATATTGCCAGAGCCTCTCCTCAAAACCCAGGGCCTTCCTCCCGCTCACGTGGAGGGCAGCATCAGCTGAGTGCACAGCCAAGGTGTAAGCGGAAGAACATGTGCTATTTTGCGGTGAATTCACATGGGAGTCTCACACTGACAAGGTGATGATTACTCTGGCCCCAACCAAGCACAGCCTTTGTTTAACTTTACAAGTATGAGTAAGGTAATTGGCATCACTGGCCCTGTACGTGTGCTTAAAAGTTATGGCTGTGTTAAAATGCTTTGGTGGGTCAGGGAATAATGGGTGTTTAGCACCTTGCAGGACACAGCCCTGGGAACAAGCCTTGCTGTGACCTTCTGCAAAGCAGGGGGTGTGCTCTGAGGGCGTGACTTGCTCAGCCTGGGCTGCGCTGCTCCGTGCGCTCCACAGCCACATAATGCTGGGGATTGTCTAAATCACGAAACAACATGTTGTACTAGGGCAGCCAAAAACAACAATAAAATGAGCAGGAGCCAGTCCAGCTGACTCTGTGAGAAGCTGCAGAGTTTCAAAATTAATCTTAAATTTACCTCTAACCCTGAAAACAAAACTAATCGCAGAATGTAAGGCTCCCTGAACATATTAGGGAACTTGATGGGAATACCTCAGAAAAAATACACTTTAGATAAAGCCCCCATTTTAATTGTATCAATTCTGCCAATTAATGGTAATGGAAGAGCAGTCCAATTAGCTAAATAGCTAATAGTTTTATCAAGCAGAGGCTGGCAATTTAAAGCAAACAAATTCTTTCTAATTTTATCCCCTTGCACACCAAGATATTTAAAGGATAATGGGAGATCCAATAAAGGATATTGCTCAAATAGAGCTACATTTAAATTGCCTAATGGCTTTAAGAGTTTTACCCCAATTAACAAAGAAGAAACATGAACATTCAGTGACTTCCAACATAATATCTAACAATCTTCATTAAAAAAAGCAAACAAACAAAACCACAACATATTCTCCAACTAAGGGCAGAATGGAAAACATTGCTGACTTTTCCCTTAAAAACACTGATTTCTCCCAAAACAAAGGCTTCTCTGTAACAGCAAAAGTATCAGAGAAAAGGACTCTCCTGTCTAAGACCCAGTATATAAATCATCTTCAAACTATGGTCATTAGTTTTAACATAACTGTGGATTTGAATAAAGGAGATTGACCTATCTAACATATTTAAGACCAAATCCTACTGTTACCTAAATCTGAAATAATTTAAGGCTATTGAAGAGAATCAAAAGCCTTTTCAAAATCAATAGCCAGAACAAATTCCTCATGATCATAATTTTGAGGATAAAAAATCCATTAAAGTGATGTCTTTGATTGCTATTAATGAAGCAATCTGGAATAAATCCAGAGTGATCCATATGGATAATCGAATCTCTCATTTTCTAGGGCTCAGATTTGGGGCCTGATTTATATGTCAGTGTTGGGCAAAGGGCTCCTTTCCTTTTGACACTGGGCTGCCCAGCTGGACAGTGGATGGCACAGTCTCTAAGGGGAGCTAGAGAAGCAATGCATTTGATGTTCAGAGAAAAAAGAGCTCAAACAAATCAGCTTCCAGCCTCTGCCACAGATCCCCAAATACCTCTCCTTCACTGGAGGTCTTGTGGAGGTTACTGTGGGCTGCATAAACCACGAAAGTGCTGCTAATTAACTGGCACAAACCACCCTCCCTGATATCCCCCCTACCACTCAGAGGTGCTTGGCACTCTCACTGCCCTGACAGGCTCAAACAGAGACAGGGATGTCACCCATGGCGCAGAGGTGGCCTCCAGCAAAGCCCCAGGTGAAAACTTTGACTGGAGTTTAGCTGATTTTTGGTGGGAGGTAGAAGGATGTTTTCTCCAACGTTAAGCTCCTGTTTCCCCAGTTGAACAGTAAGATATTTAGGTTTCTCTCCCACTTTTTTGAAACAATGCCATGAACCCAGAGGCAATGCCCCTGCTCAGTCCTGGAGCTGTGGCCAGGTCACCTCACTCTGGGATGGGGTGGGTGCAGAAGGGGCCCTGCTCCTCCCTGTGCTCCCCCACAATGCCGCTGCAGGAGCTTTACTGCTCTCCTCCTCTGCCATATTCTTTCCAGACAGAAGACTCCAGCACCTTACCCCTCAGCATCAATTTAATGGCCTCCGGATATATTCTAACCTATCTCTTCACCCACTAGCAGTCCCTCCCTTCCCTGCACACCCTGCTGCCACAGGCCCCTCCACGAGCCAGCCTGCCTTCCTCTCGCCCCTTCCCCTGCATCTCTTCTTCTTCCACCTGTCTGTCGTCTTCCCTGGTGCCTCAGTTTCTCCTTGCAAAGCTGACCACCCCTATTCTGGTTCTCTTGGAGTGGCTGAAAAATTTGCAATTCACCCTAGCAACAGATTTTGAAAATTTCAGCAGAAACCCCTTAGTGCTAGAAAGGAACAATTAGTTGCCATTTGTGACTTTGCTTTTTTGCTGCCTATAACCTCTCTAGGGTAGGTGCCCACCTTCTTCACCTTCCCCTAAAGTCAGAGTTGCCTGTGGTCTGGAACCATCACATCCTGCAAAATGCTCCTGGCCCTATGCCACCAGGCCAGGACTTTGCTCTTGGTCTCTGAGCAACACTGTTTCAGTCAGAATTCAATAAAGTACTTGTATTATATGAACCTGGTAGGAATCGATTTTTATTTGAAACCAAATTTCAGGTTTTGAGCAAGAACAAAAAAGTTAGACAGCAGGTCAATACACTTTGTAAGGGTATCACACTTGGTCAGAAAGATTCTGAACTTGCACCTTTATTATCACCCTAAATTATCTTTGAATCAAAATAAATTTCACATGTCTAAAATCTCATTTTTCTTCTTATCTACTTACTGCACATTGAAGGTGAAAGCTCAGGTTTTTTTGTTTGTTTTTCTGTTCCTTTGTTTGGTTTTGTTTGTTTTTTTTGTTTGTTGTGCTTTTTGTTATTTTTTAAAATTTTTATCCAAAACAGATGCAAAAAGGTGTTTAGAAGGCTTATCTCTGTGTAAGGAATAGTTACTCACAGAACTATTTGCCTCTCCAACAGCCGAAATTATATATAAAAGCTTTCACTCTGACTTCACAACCAACTGATAGTCTCCTGTTGCTCCCACCCTTGCAACTCTTTTCTGCATTTAATTGCCACTAAAACCTATGCAACTCTGAACTGGCTTCTGCTACAAGTGCTGCTTCTATCATGTCAGCCAACTCAATGGATCCCTGTCTCAGAGGTGTCTCTGTAAAAGGGTGATCTTGGGTGACCAGGGTCAATATAAATTGCTGCTTTTCCATATGACTGTGCAATTAGGATAGAAACTGTCTCCTTTCTACACTTAATAAAAATGATGTAAACATGAAAACTAAGACCAAGCACCCTAGGTTGAACAAAAATCCAACTATTCCAACATTTCATATCTGTTAATTACCAGCAGTGGATGTTCAGAAGCGGAAGTGTAAGAACAGGTCAAAGGCTGCAGTTTCACTGGTGCTATGTACCCTTCCAGCAATCTGTGGCTTTAGCAATCTTGTCCAGACCTGCTGGCAGCTGGCACGGCTACCAAAATCTTGAAGCTAGGCTGGAGGTCAGTTGCTCACAATTCTAGAGAATACATAGAGATTGCTGTTATCGTTTTAGAGTACAAATAATTTTTTTCCTACATTTTAGAGGTCTGAAATGTTACCTGCAATTCATCTAAATTGTTCACATTTGTTCTTCATTGCCCACAGCACTGAATAGGCTTCCTCAAATCCTTTAATGGTCCTGAATCTGAGCAGTGAGAGCAAATGCTTTACCCCGAGCTTTCTGGAACCTTTGCAGACACAGTAGCTCTGGAAATACCTGTGAAATGTTAAGAGGCTTGTTAGATAAATCAAAAGAATTCAAGGAACCTGAACCTGGCAACATCAATGTTTTCTGCTGGTGATGAGAGGGAGTAACTATTCACTACCAACATTTGCCCTTGCAGATGGATGTTTCTAAGAGCAAAAGTGCTAAGCTCTGGCATTTGTATTAATAGGATGGTTTGGAGATTATGAAGCAGGCTCCAGAAAGCTTGCCAGCCTCAGCACAGGCCAGCCAGGTGACAGTCTACAATGACCACAGCACAGCTCCTCCATAAACTGGACATTTCATCTAATTTAAAGGGGTATCCTTAATCCTTAGATTAATATTTGGCAGATTCAGTAGGGAAGTTTGATGTGGAAAGTGAAGTATCTTTCACCCACATAGAGGCAGTGCCTAAAACGGAAGGAGCAGGCAACGGGACAGGGGTATAGGAGCATTTGGGGTGGAGTGATTCAGCCTGCTGAGCCTGCCTGCCATAGCAGAACTCTTCTACCATGAAGTAAAATTATAAGAAGTGAGAGGGTTTCTTCACAGGCAGACAGAGTAAAAGAAGGGATAGACGAACTTTTCTTCCCAACATTATTAAGAGTCTCTAGTGACAACACTAATTGGCAACATAGCAAATCAAAATTATAGCATTTTCTTTAAACACCTCTGTCACTAGTAAGCTCAGGGACACAGACTGAAAAATACAGATGCACTTATGAATTCCATTAGCTTTTCTGAAACCAAAGGAAATTTACCACCAGAGGAGAACAAATTCTGCTCCTAGTTACAGGAATGTAATTCCAGGAAAGCTGACAGAGTACTACTGACTCAGGCACGGGATGAATCTGACCCGAGCTCCTGGAATGCATGTTAGGCTGTGCTGAACAGATATAACTATCTTACTACATTGAGTAAGAGCAAGAAAGAGAGACCTTTTATGATGTTCTACCCATTAAAAATAAACCTGAAGAAACAGCTTGCTTTTATTAATAAATGCGTTACCTGAAAAATAGTTGCATACGCTCATTTGCATAGGATTTAGTATACATCTGTGCTGTTCAATAGCTTATTCAAACCTTGAACATTTCATGTAATTAATGTCAATATGCTTGGTTTATTTGTTGCAAAAGAAAAGCATTTCTAATTAGCCTTTTTGATGTGTAAAACTTCAGTATTTCTCCCTAGTGTTTTCCAAATCAGGTTCCTTTTTTTACACTCCTGCACAGAGAGGGAATGCGAGGCTTAACCGCCACTTAAGTCTTATTCTGAAGATAGTTTAAATTGTGTGTACATGATAACTAGGCCTTGAGCCTAGGGTGAGGTTCACCTACTACAAGCAATGTCAGAAGTCCACATAGTATAAACTGGCCTTGTGACAAGTCAAACATTCCAATTTCCTGTTTAATTCAACCAACACTTTGCATATTGCCATTTATTATAGTGACACATGTAATCCGCTTTTCAACAAAGCAAACTCAACTTGCCTTCAATGAACCTCTGGAGAGTCTTTGGGAAGAACAAAACCTTCACAGCAGAGACATTCAGAAGCTTATCACAACACTCCAGGGACAGCAAACAATCTCAAGCAGTAAAAGAGAGCACAACTGTGGTGAGTTGCCCAGATGTAGCAATAAAGAAGGTCAAGGTGAGCACTTTTTTGTACCAGTCAACCCTGCAGAAAGGCCAGATAAATTAAGAAGTTTTTGCCAAACCAAAGGATTGGTCCTATCAGCAGCAAGTAATAGGAGGATGCAAAGTTGAGCATACAGACTCCTGTCTCTTATCACGTATCCCTCTTTTTCTTGCGAGAAACTCGGCACTGAATTTACATTTAAGTAAAACCACAGTACAAGACTGACCAGATGCCTCTTGGAAGCAGCGTGAGTATTTTCCCTTTACTTTGGATCTTGGATTAAGCTCTAAATGAGATCAGAGCTAGACCTGATCTGTGCAGGCATACAGGAAAAAGAAATTGTGCTTCTCTGTTAAATTGGACCAGCAAAGTGCTTTACTGAGTGCTGAAATAAGATGTGAGATTCCACAATAAGCCTGGGTTTTTTTCTTTCCCATGTAGCTCTCATTTAACATAAAGCAGCTTATTTTCCATATCATGAGGTCCTTGATCCTTAGCAATAAATATAGTATCTTCCCTAGAAGCGTGAAGGTCCTGCTTTATAGCCTTGGCAAAAGAGTGTACATCAGCCTTGTTGGTTGATTAGTTAATTCAAACAAGAATAGCAAATTCCTAAAATTTGGCCAAATTAACATCTTTTTGGCTGCTCCAATGAGTGAATATTGTTGTGGAAACCTGGAAGCAGTAGTCAAGTCTTTGATGATTTATTTAGAAGGAGTCATCTAACAGCTAATTGTCTGCAATTTTTAACCTCATTCATGTGCTGATTCGTTTTCCAGCATCTTCAGTTTTCTCCTTAAGCTTCCTTATATCTCACTATGTAACATTTCCAGACAGCAGTTCAACTTTATCACACATATTTTTATGAACTTGCCAAACCACATCCAAGATCTTCAGACTCAAAGGTAAAAGATAAAATCATCCTCAGAGAGTACCTCACCCTTCTCCACCCAGCACATGAAAAAAAACCCAGCTACAGGCTCTGACATTTTACACTTAAAATGAGTCACAGCTTAGGTGTGTGGGTTTGGTTTTTGTTTTGTTTTTTTACAGGCATCCTGTTGACTAATTACATGNTGTGTGTGTGTGTGTGTGTGGTGGAATTTTCACCTTTGCATTCTTCTCCTAGCTTTTCCACCTTGGATCCATATCAAAAGAGAGAACATACTGGTGAGGCATGTAAAAGAACCATCAACCCTTTCTGTCTGTACTGCAGATCTTACCATCTCTGTAGTGCTGTCGCCAGTGAAGTGAATGCCTGTCAGTCACTGAAGATGTACCATAGGAAGAACAAGTGGAGACTGAGGTTTTGGCCAGGGGTGCAGAAGACTTTTGTACCATACTGGCAGTAAATCATAGCAGAGATCAGAGATAACTAAAATAATCAAGACATTTGATGGCTGTAATCTAGATCTTCCTGGGTAAGTTCAAAGAAGAATCAGACTCACTGTGTGGTTCTGTTTCCACCACGGTTTAGGGATGGTCCTGATGTCTGTTAAGTCATAAAACTATAACAGTTCTAGTCAGATTTCTGGTCAATCTCATGTGATTCTTCACGAGACAGAAAGATCTTCATGTTCATTTTCTGCATTCAATTATTCTGGTGCATGATCCAGTAATTGTCACATGTCTGTTTTGGGGTGGCTTCATGCCATGAGTAGACCAAGGGTTCTTTATGTCTGGTTTCTGTCTCCTCTTTGTATGTTTATGAAAAAGCTTGGGCCCCTTGGGAGATGGAAGATGCTCTATTTGGGCAATAATATCATCATCATCATCTACTATGACCTATGCCTGTGGGAAGATATTTTTAAAAATAATAACTTCTATTTCACTAATATAGCCATTGTTTAAATGTAAAATATAATTACAGTATCCACCCAGGGTGTATGTTGTTGTGTAATTTTGTAACACTGCGTGTAGATGAGTGTTGGCATTCTACCTATGTACTTAACCACACCCAGGAATGCTGGTATTACACAATTACACACATCCTGTTGACTAATTACATAATAATTAGTATTTTTAATATTCAAAGATGCAGTCCAATTGTTTATGCAAGATTTTATGTCACTGCAAATTAAAACCAAAACATAACAAATACTAATATACGTAGTGAACAATGCTGTTCAGATAGCTTACTGAGCATGGACTTATCTTCCAGCAGATAGCACATAACACTTCATACATTTTAAACACGTTTGGCAGACCCTCCTTCCCCCACTGTTACTTTGGGTTGCACCTGCTTTATAAAACTGTTAAAGTAATTTTTGATTCAACACAGTTAGAATTTCTGTAGTCTGCTTACTTCTGAGTTATGATCACTTATCATGACCAGAGACAATTATTGGCTGAAAAAGCACTGTGACATGCCTGGGGAAAGAAGATTGTTCTTTACAATGGCAATTCTGTAAGGAATCTGGAAAATGCACTTTAAGTTAGCAATTACCTACAAAAACATCCCAAATACTGGGGTTTTTTGTTT
>VWYH01000244.1:1404-13431 GCA_013399365.1 Pampusana beccarii | reverse complement strand
ATGATTCTATGATTCTATAATCAGAGGTGACAGGCATCTTGAAAAGTAGTATTCCTTTCCACACTTCTCTAGATAAGACCTTACACAACAACCTATTTTGAAAAGTCAGTAAGTCACTACACTCCTGAAATATTTGCTGGAATATCAAAATTATATAAAAGGCCTGGCTAAATCAAAAGCATGTATATACAGGGGAGCTATGGAACTGTAAGTAAGTCCCTGTCAACCTTGTTCAGCAAAATCATAAGTCACTGAAGCAAAAAATGTATTGGCATTAGCAATACAGATATATATGAATGTACAATAGTTTTAATAATATTTGACCTTCTAAACCTGCGTATTTACACCCTTCCTCTTCCTAATTTCAAGCGAATGCACGTTTTAATCTTATTACCTTTTGCCACTTTTCCATTTGTTTTGTTACATAACCTCTTTCATTTAGATACGAAAACCCCTTTGGAATGGACAGAAATCTGTAAAGTAACATCAGACAGTCAATACTCCACATAAATCACATGATTTGCATAAAAAGAAACACTTATTGTTTCCACAGTCCAAAGTCAAGCAGCATATTCAACATTTACCTTAGGAGGAGAAGCAAACCTTTGTCTCCAAGGTGAGAAAGAGCTGGTTTCATTTGGATAAGTGCATGAAGATTGGCCTAAAATAATTAAAAATGCATAAAGAATATCCAAGCACTATATAATTCTGAACACTACAATTACAACAGTCTGCCAGCAACGAGGCAGCAAGTTTTTCACAAAAGGAAGTATCAAACAGCACTAACCTCATCGTAATATTATCCACTTTAGGTACCTTCATTAATATATCTCCTTTACAAAAAGTATTATGATCAAAATAGCTGAATTAGTCTGAATTCATATTTAAAAGTAAGCATAATCCAGAAGTCTACATTTTCTTGTCATTAATACTGCAGTATTTTCAGCAAGAGGTCTAAAAACTATTATGAAGTTCATCAATGACAATCAAGAAAGGAAATAATCAGTAGCTTCTTGCATACTTTTACTTTGCTACTGGGGGAGGGGGTGGGGAACAACTTGCAGAGTAGCATACCAAAATGAAGTTGAAAAGGAAAAGGATGCTCACCTTGTCTTCACATGCCTCCTCTAGAATATCAAGTGCCTCAGAAGAAATAGTTTTATTTTTATCATGTAACTGAGTCACCAGTAACTCAATCCCCCAGTTGCTGAAGAACTCTACATTTGCTCTCAGTAATACTCGTAAGTGTTTTGTTGCATACAACCTGCAGCTCTGCAAAAGTAAGGAAAATGCTTTTTTGAACGGAAGAAAAATAACTAATGTAGTTAATGATTTATCACTTTTAAAAATACATTTCAATTACCATATTTTATAGCAAGTAACTGCACTGCACACCTTAATACATTAAAACTACAGTATACTTGAGAGCTATTTCTATCTTATCAAATGAGAAATTTGAGCCTGAGATCACAACTAATCTGGTGACTGCAAGTCTCGTTGGAAAGCCCTTATCAATTAGTCATTAGCTGTGATGGCATCACACAAATTCATCAAGATATACAAAAGAAATACCTTGTAAATGACCAGTGCAATTGCATATACTTCCATGTATGTAATGTTTTGAAAAATACTTTAACAAGCAAATCTTAGAACCTTTGGGGAAGTTATTTTAATAAATTTTAAATTGTTTCCCAAAAGCATCTGATCTTTAAAGCTTCTATGAAAATCTTCTAAATATAAAAATGTTATTTTCTGTAATAAGACAGTTTCCCAACACTTAGTTTACTACTATGAATTTCTCTAAGTGACAGCAGGATGAAGTACCTTATCAGTTCCTGTACTACTATTCAAAACTTGCTGAATAAACAGCATAAACTGATTAAGACAACTTTTATTAGAAAAATTACATACAAAATAGAAGCAAACAGGCTTAATCTACAAGAATTTGTTCTGGAGTAAGAATAAAACAACCCTGACAATGTATGCTTACTGGGAAAGGTGTCATCTTTACTTAGACAAGCACGGTTATAAAAGACAAAATCAGGTGCCCAAATCTTTTTTTCAGGTCTTCAGTCCTTACACCTTTAAGGCTATGATAGCTATAACCAAGTAAATTTTTAATATATTAAAATATAAATTATCTGTGTTGGGATACATGTGAATATTTTTAAGAGATAGGTGAATTGGTCCAGGTTGGACAGCACTACCTAGTTCAACAATATCTTCTGGATTTTTTTTCCTCCAGAAATACTTGCAAAGCAGGACTTGAAAGGAAATGGAAGTAGGAAATGTGAATGTGCATAGTTCATTTCAAAAACCTTGTCTCATTATTTGAACTTCAAGTATCATGTGCACATCTCTATTTGTTCTGTATACAGAGGCTCATTTTTTGGAAGGGAGGCAGGAATGACATAAGTACCAAGAATGACTGTAGCAACAGTGATTTGCAACTCTGATCTAGGCTGCACAACTGTTTTGAAATAGCTTGCATCCCATTAGTAGTATGCCTTTTATGTGGAATAGATTACTAGCGGCATACTTATTAAAGATGAGAACAAGAACTATTATGCCAAAATGATCACTTGATGTAGATGTTAAGCCTACAGAATAAAACAATAATGTGAAATCAGAATTCAGTGTCATGTAGTTCAAGTGTTAAAATCTGTGTATAAAGAATTATTTTTACTGCTACAACTATACTGAATGGGATACAGAGAACACAAGATAATAATCTTCACTTCCTGAAATACTTCCTGAACATGAATTAATCTATCCAGATAGCTAGTGCAGAAATAGCACAATTTTTATTTTCTGTTTGGAGAAAGAAAAGATTGAGCAAAATCCTGGAATGTTTTTACTTTTGACAGGAACCAAAAGGAAAACCAGCATAGAGGATATCTGAGGAAACACGCATTCCCCTCTTTCCCCCAAGTATGAACTACATGAAAAACATAGATAAGGCCCTGTACTATATCTGTCAGAAGATTCTTACTTTTAATAGTAAAGGTCTTTGTGACCCATAGAAGTGATGACACAAGTTAGATGTCACTATGCTCAGCTGATTACATACAGCTCAGCATAGATGCCAGTAGATATAGGATAAATCTACCTCTTAGCTACCCGTGAAGATAAAAGGTTATGAACTGCAACACAGCAGCTACTCTGCTGTTTCTAATATGAACTAGCAAAAAGGCAGCTGAGGCAGTATTAATTTGCTTCAGCATGAATGACCAAAGCACATCTAGAAGTAGGTTAAGATATGCTTCTGCTTCACTGATCTGCAAAGATATTACTCTGTAAATGTTTTTGTTGTATATAGTCACCCCCCAAAAAAAGCTAGCTCCCCTTCTAATACTAAGCTGACTGCAGAAATAACTTTTCCTTATTCTGAGATACTCATCAGGAAATAGCTAACCAACCTGCTTCACAGCTCTGGGTAGCTGTAAAAGGTGTATGAGGCTATAACCTCAGTTAACTCACAAAAAAAGCATCTTCAGCTCTTAAAATAAACAGATACTAAAAATAAGATATTTCATTAAAAAATGTCTGAATGGAAGAAGCATTACTGGAGATGGTCTTTCTCCCTTACAAAACACAGCTTTTTAGAAATTATGTCCAGTTTCATGCATTTTTATTGCTTTTAAACATAATTTAGAAGCCAGAGGCAGTATACAGAATTTAAAATTAATACAAAATTAATAAATACAGAATTAATACAAACTGTTCCATAGGCATTTGCTTACTATACAGGCTCCACTCATCCTACCAGGTGGAAGGGCTTGCAAGTGCCTCATTTGAACTGCATGTTCATTTTTAATCTTAGGATTCACTTGTCCAAGGTGACAGAATGTCAGTTCTGGTAATATTAAAAAATATATTCTCCCTCTGATACAGAGCAGTGAGTGGTATAAACTGCGCTAAGTTTCAGGTTTTTTCCTATCATGCTTGCTAAAGACAAAGGAGTAAATCTTTGCTGTTGATAATGCTGTTGTTTCAGAATTCTAGATCATAAACCCCAGAACATGGCAGATACCTTCCCCTAACATCTAAGCAGATGTATTTCCAAATTACTCCTCAGTCAGTGGAACTGCCTATGCAAGTATCTGTCAGTTTAATATTTCCATATTCTTTCTGGTATGTTATCCTTTCCGAACTGACTACTATTTCCACCTCAAATTAATATTTTAGTTTCTGGAAGAGACTTGTAGTTTTGTAATTACAATAGCTCAAAAATACCACTTATACCACTAAGGACATAGTTAATATCAGAATAATCAAAACATTTTATCCTTTGGATTAGCTTTTTATGCTTTGAGCTTCTGTTGGAAGCACAAACACCAGAAACACTAAACACAAGCATTTTGTCCAAGAGATGATACTGGCAATATTCTGTACACCAAGCATTGCCAAAGGGTTCTTCACAAGGTCATCATTTTGCCTTTTTGTCAGGTAGTAGTCAATGACATTTTCTCCTCAAAATCTCATCAGTTCAGTTTCCACCATAAGAATGTATGCAGCTGGACACATGTAAAACAGGAAAACAATTTCTTAAGGAAGCAAATAAATTTTATCCAAGTATGAAATCATTAGCAGTTGATGCAAATGTAGATCCTTTTCTGCTGGCTGAGACATTCCATTCTATTTGTGCTTTTCTTCCTTTGGACCAAAAATACGAAATATTTCCTTATGAATTCCAAGCAGGTCAACTAATTCAGGAAACAAAATGCTCTAAAGCAGTTTTATCCATCCCTCAGGGTTCAATACATATCACAAAGGAAGTCAGGCTCTATTTTAGAGGTTCAAACAGTAAATTTTCCTTCTTTTCTAGTATCCTGATAGTAAAAGATTCATTTACATTTGTGATGAAGAAAAAAGCTTTTTTATATATATATTTCTTAAATGTGTTATCATAAATACCTTTTTTTTAAAGAAAATATTGAAGGGATTCTCATGGTACTGCAGAGCAGAAAAATCAGGGTACAGTCTCATCCAGTGCAACACTGAACTCTAAATAGTAGAATTTAAGTCACAACGTATCTCAGCTGTGAACTTTCCTAGAGATCACTATGGTTGGAGACCTTCTCTACCTAACTGACTGCATATTACATTACATATTTTGTAAGTAAAACCG
Organism: Pampusana beccarii; assembly: GCA_013399365.1. NCBI lineage: Eukaryota > Metazoa > Chordata > Aves > Columbiformes > Columbidae > Pampusana > Pampusana beccarii. The sequence continues at coordinate 8,300 of VWYH01000244.1, read as the reverse complement.
TAACCTTTGTCATAAGTCAGTGCTAGACAGTTGAAAAGACATATCCTAATCATTTCCATTCATTCTTTTACATTTCAAGAGACTTCCAAAAATAGACAGTTACTTAATCTCTGCTGTTTCCCTAGACAACGTTGCTAGATCCATGCATCAATGTGAGACTGGGAAACAGAAACATTAGAACTCAGTAGTCACAGGCTACTAACATAGGCTGAGACCTTAAAACATCATGGTTGTGAGAAAGTATCAGTGTTTCTAGCAAGAAAAAAATCTCTCTTTAAAACTAATTGTCTAGGTTGAAGCTCCAAAATTCGAGTTCTTAAGTTTCTGAGTCTGTATAATGTCTCTTAGTTTTCTCCAAGGAGTTCTACCTTGACATCTGTCAAGGTTTGGCATTCAATACTCATGGTAATACCAGTGAAGACTGTTAAAATTCAGATCACAATCTCTAATTTTTTTCACAATCTCAGACCAGAACTGAAAAGGGTAAACCTGGCAGCTTGTCATGGTTTTACCCCAGCTGTCAACTAAGCACTTGCTCACTTCCCCCTCCCAGTGGGATGGGGGGGGAGAATCGGAAGGGTAAAAGTGAGAAAACTCGTGGGCTGAGATAACAATTTAATAATTAAAAAGAAATTTTTAAAAAGGTAAGGAAAATAAAAAAGAAAAAAAAAAGAGAGAGGAAAACAAACAAACAAACAAGAAAAACAAGCAATGCAAAAGAAAACAATTGCTCACCACCAATCAACCGATACACAGCCAATCCTCAAGCAGCAGCCCCCACACTAACCTCCCCCTAGTTTTATTGTTCAGCATGACATCATATGGTATGGAATATCCCTTTGGCCAGTTGGGGTCAGCTGTCTCAGCTGTGTCCCATCCCAACTTTTTGTGCACTCCCAACCTACTCACTGGCAGGCCAGTATGAGGAACAGAAAAAGCCTTGATGCTGTGTAAGCACTGCTCAGCAATAACTAAAACATCAGTGTGTTGTCAACACTGTTTCCAGCACAAATCCAAAACATAGCCCCATACAAGCTACTATGAATAAATTTAACTATCCCAGCCAAAACCAGTACAGGGCTCTACAAACTTTCTTAATTTCTAAGGTGCCGGAGAGTGCTGTCTATCCTATTCACATCCAGAGTACAAGAAGTGTTTACTACCCACTGTTCATTAAGCTGAACTACAAATAGGTGGAAATTGTATTTTTAGTTATCATCACTAATGGCAGCAGTTGCTCTCAACTGCTTTCTGGCTTTGTATATGCTTGGGACAGTATGTTCAGACAGTATCTGCACACCACTTCAAGCCAGTCTCCTTAAAGCTAGTGATGCCTGTATCAGAGTTGAATATTTCTGTTTTGTTTCCTCCCTTCCAGGTAAAAAAGTTAAAACTAGGTCTTTATATAACATTTGGAAGATCAACCCATTCCTACTTACATAAAGCTTCTGGTATAAGTATTGGATGCTTGAAAATGTTTGGTAGAATCTCTCTCAAAACAGAGTTCAAGTTCTCATACCTTAGATATTAAGATAAATAAATCTTTCCCAAAATCTAAAACACAAACACTAATTTATATTAAAATACCTAAATTTATCTGTGGAACTGTATACATCATTGAGGAGACTATGACAGCATGCCTGGACTTTTTTTCTAATTGTTAACTAGCTGCATTTGGAAGAAACTGAAATGCTGGAGTGCTCTTCCCCCTTTTTATGAAGGAAAAATAGCTGGGAGGTGATGTAGGGGGCCAGTACCCACTGACACAAAATCTCAATAGAAACAGCTAAATGAAGTTCCACTGTCTGAACTGCTTTTAACTGGCAGACATCTAACAGAAGCTTAGAAGTCTAATACAGACAGACATGTGTCATCACAACATATGAATTTCTATTTCCTTGCTCAGACTAGGCATAAAACAACTTTGGAGAAAAGGTATCAAAGTCATCACTTGTTTGAAAGATTGCTTAAAAATCAGTCAGTAGGGTGTCTTACCCTCTTTTTTCAATGAGTTACTCCTTCAACCCTAACTGTCTTTATTACTTTCAGACTCCTCTCTTTACCTATAAGAATCATTGCATCTTTGGTAGTCTTGGAGAAATATCCTTCCTTCCTTCCTTCCTTCCTTCCTTCCTTCCTTCCTTCCTTCCTTCCTTCCTTCCTTCCTTCCTTCCTTCCTTCCTTTCCCCTCTCCTCTTCCTAAATACGAGAGATTTAAAGCTATCGTCTACCTTATTCTCTCCTGTATCCACTCTAGAGCATACTCTGCCTTGTCCAGGTGACAGAGGAATAGCCCTGAAGTACTGAAAGTTCTTTCCTAGTTAGATTTCAACTTAATAATCGTCATTTCCCTGCCATTAATGCTTGCTTATCTACTATGCTACACCTGTTTGATTTCTCTTTTCTTAAAGGTTCAAGAGCTTCCTTTCCTAAGTCTACATCTTATTTCCACTCACATTCTTTGATTCAGAAGTACAAATCCCAATGCCTGTTTCTGAACTACTCCCTTGTTCCAAGAGCTATAGCTCCTATTCAGTTCCACCACAGTCATCTCAATCATTATTAAAACAGTATCTATCACTGGAAGGTTAACCTGCTTATTACTGATAGAAATACACATTTCTGTTTGCGAAAACAATGCCTTCACCATTGATTTAGGATGTCCACTGACCTAGAAAATAAGGTTACATTCAGTTTATGTATTTAAAGACTTTAACCCCCTTCATACATTAGAGAAACATCTGTTTGAAGGACTTAATTTCTTGAGCATAAATACAATAAAAGGTGTGAAGTCCACAGCAAATTCAAAAGCTATATGAGTAGGAGTTTCATTTCTCTAAATAGAAAATTAAAAACTTTCTGCATATATATTATCTTAAAAATAAAGTCATGCACTTTGAATAACAAAATAAACATCTAGTGGGAAATAACAATGGAACACAAGCGGAATCAAACTTACATCAGTAGCTGCTGTCAGGATTTTAGAAAGAATGACTCTTGCTAACCCATCTCTGCTGTAATCCAAACTAGAAACAGTCAATTTTAACAAGTGATCCTGGTCCTTCAAAGAGCAAAGATTAAGAAGACTGGACAGGGGGTGGGGGGAGGAGAAAATAAAAATTAGTTATTTATTTTAGAGAAAATAAAAATTAGTGTTTGAACCCACTCAAACCCACTTATTTATTCGATCAATAATTTAAAATTAAGTACTCTGAATTAGATTTTTCAGTTCTATAAACACAGAAGAATACAAAATAAGGACTCATATAAAATGGTGTGACTTTAAACTGTTACAGTTGTTAGAGTCACTAAACAGCAAGGAGAAAAAAATCCCAAACTAACATTTATTATAACTGTAAGTAACAGTTTTGTCAGTATCCTTGGATTGGTAATTATGAGTACAAAAATAAATGTTCATGAAGCTCTGTGAACAACTCCACATTGTAAAACATTCTGTGTATATAGCTTGCCATAAGGTTAGTCCTATTAACTGTCTAGATGTTACTGTAAATGAAGTTTTCTGTAGCCCGTAAAAACTTTGCCTTCTAATAAGCAATGAAAAGAACTCAATTAAAAAAAAAGAGAGTACATAAAAACACTTGAATTTTCTCTTAAAATTTACTATATTTGAAATATACTGGCCATTGGCCAAATTACTCCCAAAGGAAGGTAAGTTTATTTGTACTCAAATTTTGAACTCCACAGCTTCACGCAAATATATTGGAATGAAGTTTAGGTACAACACGCATCACCACATTTCACACACAGTATGAGTATGATATCTACCAGTTTGCTGGGGTTTTCTCTCTCTCTTTAGTACAGTATCATCCTTCCTGATACTGATTTCTCTCAGACAGGTGAGGACAGGAAAAAAGTAAGCTATTTTGTAACACAATCACCCATATCTGTTCAGTAAGACAGACGAAAAGACCCCTTAAAAAAACACCCCAAACCCCCACAACTGAGGATCTTTACTTGAAAGTAAATCAAAATAATTTTAAAGTTTTCAGCTTTACAGACAGTGGTCCTCAAGCACAGATTACGAGTTTCATAACAATTATACCTATAAGCACAATTGAAACAGAATAAAAACACTCACCACTGAAACACATTACATTTTTCAAGCATTTTTACTCCATGAGGGTGACAAGAGAGAGAACCAAAAACCAGAAAGTAGTGCTGGCTAAGGGTATTTAGTAACCCATTATTTTTAAGTCTATGTTCAGGTTTCATTCCCAATGAAGAGTTGAGCCAATTTACAATATCTTTAACCAATTCTTCCAGGTAACCTTGTCCATCCTAACAACACAAAGAGTAATAGCATTTACTAATAACAAAACTGGGGCTCTCTTCTTCACGGAAATCCATCATTTAAAATTTCTTAAAATGTACAAACACAAAACAGATACAAAACAGAAATGCTGTTTAGCAAACACAATTCAGACTAAAAAGGTTCTAGGCAAATAAAAGAAATTTAGCTTGGAGGCATCTTAGGACCAATTCTATTCTTTCAAATAAAAGGATTGTTCAACGACATTTTCCTCTGGCATAAAAGTCTTTAGTACACAAGAAGAAAGAACTATGGAATAATTAGTAAGAGGGCAAATTACTGAAACTAATTATCAAGGATAAACTTATTGAGAATAAAGTTATATACGCATCTTCAGCATATAAGGCAGCTGCATGGTGGGGAAGAAATCTGCTCTGCATGGTTTCACCCCCCCCCCCATGCACACCTGGCCTGCATTCTTAATTAGTAGTGCACAAGGAAGCTCAGTGTACTAGCAATTAAGAGGTACAGGGGAGTGGAGTGGTGTAAAGATACTGCAACCAGCCTCAAGCAGGTACAGGAACCAGATGGTATAGCTGCTGTCAATTAAAAAAGATAAATGTGCAATTCTGTCCAAATGCTTACTGAGCCAGAAATTTGTCAGATAGATGAACTTTGCTCATCATAATACCAAAACACACCTCCACCTCAAAAGATGTACACCTCCATCACACCCACCAAGACCCTTTGAGCAAGCGCAGTGAATTTTTTATCTCAAAATTTGAAGCAAGAGTTTTTACACCAATCAATGACAAAGGTATGTATGACTAGAATCACTCAAGCTCCACCTAAATGCACAAAATTGTATAAAATACCCTAACAATAGAGGAAAGTTAAGGAAGGCACCATCACTGACTGAGAAGGGAACAGCATAATAGACTTCTGGGAGCAGTCGACGGGCTGAGCTTTTGAGTAAGATTTATGCACTTAGTTATACCAAGTGGACACTTAGACTTCAAGCCTGTATTTGTAATCACATTAATAGTGCTATATAGTCATTTTAGAATTTATAGATATTTGGTACCAATATGTATTTCTTGCAACTAAAGCGTATTTTTGCAACTAAAGTGTGTTTTTGCAGACAGTGTATTTTATGGATGGCATCTAAAAGAACTTGTACCTGTTGCTTTAATCAACCTAATTATTTGAGGTTGATCTAGTCATGAGAATTTCTCATTGCGTGCGCTCAGACTTATATATTATACTATTTGTGAATCTATGCAAGCACATAAATTCAGTGGTCACGACTGCCCTGTACTATCAGTGAATCCAATTGTGCGAATTCAACATTACACTGGATTGGCTGTTGAGCACAATTGGACTTATAATGCCAACTTGAGGTTATTCATGTAATTGTGCATCACTCAGGGGTTTAACCCAACCACCCCTAGCTGTCACAGTGAAATACTGAGGACAAGCTAGATCGCAAGGAGGCTTAACTTCTGCTAAATTAATCCTCTTAATGCAACAAGGGGGCAGAGAAACAAAGGATATACATAGAAAACAAACAAACCACCTAACCAAACCCAAAAGACCCAAAACAAACAAAAACCCCACAAACCCTAAGTTGCATTTAATAAAGCTGTATTTAATAAAATTCCTACTGAAACACAGTCATCTCCCAAATTCTACAGAAGTCTTTTTTTCCCCTCTAAGTGGCATACAGCAGCACTACTCATTCTGTCTCCAGTCTTACAGCTTAAAATTTCTTACCTCTTCTGATTCAAGGAGAAATTCAGTAAACTGACAACCCACCACAGTGAGCTGCTTAGCCTTGGCATAATCCAGATCCAGGTTGGCATACAGTTTACTGCTAGGCTTGTAAAAATATAGCAATCTCCTTACAAACCTATGGAAAGTAAAAAAGAATTTGTTATTTTTCAGTAAGACAAGGAAATTCTCAGATTACAAAATGATGATATTTTATTACTAAAGTAGCTTATTAGCAATACATTTTCAAAAGTTATTAAAAGAGAGTAGCAGGTATCAGTAGTGAGTCTATCCAGACACAATTTCAGCAATGCAGCTGCACTGTTTGTTATAAAGGTTTTTCTATGCTATGATTTAAAATAAGCAAAGGAACTCAAAATATCTACGCTCTTAGAAGCCACAGCTTCCTTCTCATGGTCATGCTTATAATTTATTCTGATGTAATTTATCCTGTGGTGAGTTTCAAAGATTATACTATCTAGACTTAAAAAGAACTAAATAAGAGTCTGTCTGAATGTTTATGTGACATGACTTTTCTTCAGCTGTAATAGTTAAAGCTACAGTAAAAAAAAAAAATAATGTTCTGCCAGAAAATGCAGAAAATGGCCATATTTATTCAGCAACAGTATTTTCATTCATCTCACTTAAACATTTCTGAAGCACAACATAGGGGAAGAAGACTAGCCTGGCTGAACAGAGCTCTTCTGCTGGAACTCAGGAATAAAAGGGGAATTTATGACCTTTGGAAGAAGGGGCAGACAAGTCAGAAGGACTACAAGGATGCTGTGAAGTTATGAAGGGAGAAAATTAGAAGGGCCAAAGCCCAACTGGAGCTGAATCTGTCTACTGCTGTAAA
>VWYH01000243.1:362826-520838 GCA_013399365.1 Pampusana beccarii | reverse complement strand
GCCGCCGCCGCGCCGCCGTCGCGGGACCTAGCCAGCGGGAGAGAGAGGCCGGCGGGGGCCCCGCAGCGCGGCGCCCGTCCGCTCGGCAGCACCATGAAGGCGGCGGAGGAAGGTAACGGGTGGCTCTACGGGCGGCACTGCGGGCGGGTGGGTGGGTGGCGGTGTCCCCTGGTGTTTCCCCGCGGCGGCACCGAGTTTTGCCGGCGGCCGCTTGCCAATAGGTGTCTCCTTCGACTTTCGCACGGCGCCACCTCGGCCGCGCCGCCGTACCCGGTTGCCTCCCGCCGGGCCCGGGCCCGCTGCCGCTCCCGGTGCTGGTCCGGCCCGGCGGGACAGCGAGGAGGCGGCGCTGCATCGCTCCTCGCCGACAACGCGTGCGAAGCGGTTTGGGGATTCCCTCCCTAGACTTGGGTTTGGTTTTGGAGGAGGTCAGAATACACCCAGTAATTGCAGCCATCCCTCGCTTTTGGGAAAATGAGAGAGCCTCCTAAAAAAGCGGGTCCCGGCCAGGGCCAAGCGCCGTACCAGCGGCCGGGCCTTCCCGGCGCACCGAAACAGGCGGGGACCCCGGGGGTGTGGGGTCCCAGCCGCCGCCGGTCCGGCTGCGGACGACGGCTTGCCCAGCGACCCCGGCTCTCTGTCGGGTTTTCTTTCGATACCCCGTAGTAAGCTTGCTGTGAAAAGTGCGGGGAAAGCACAAAGTTTCTAGAGAAAGATCGTGGGCGCGTGTAGCTGCTCGTCAGGACTGAACTTGGTCCTGCCAGGGCCAGCGTTTGGCTGGAGCCAGGACCGGCTTCAGCCTCTCCTGTGCCAGTCGGCACATTTTTCTCCCCCGAGAGCATCGTTACCCAGCACCGCTCTTCTCGCTGGCCAAACTTTCGGACCTCGCTTTTCCCAGCCAGTGCCTGTCGGCACCGCCGCTCCGCCTCGCTCCGGGAGCGGCACCCCGCAGACGGCAGACGGGCATCACCTCCGCACGGCAGCAGGTGCGGGGCGACCCCCGGCTTCCCGCTGCGGGCTCGGGGGCAGCCCTCGGCTGTGCTCTCCCCTCGCGGCTGCTCCCGGGCTCCCGAGTTTCCTTCCGATCTGGTGGTACTGCCGCTTTGCTGCTGCTGCTGCGGCTGAAACGGCCTGCCGTGCTCGGGCAGGGCACAGGGAGTCCGCACATGTTAGAAAATTGTGAAAAAGTGGAGGTGGCGTCGAGTCCACGCCACGTCCGTCGTGTTTATTCCGCAGCGTGGGCGAACCGAGCTTCCTTCTCCGGGTTTGTCCCAGGAAAGCTGGACAGGTGCTCAAGACCTATCTTTCTTTCTTTTTTCTTTTATTTTTTCTTTTTTTTAAATACAGATGTTTTCACTCCAGGGTTTCAGTTCAGTTGACAGGATCCTGCCAATGCGAAAGCTGCAACCGCAACTGTGACGGCGGATCCGCTCTTGAAGCATGCAAGGGCCTTTTTGGATGAAAGCTAATTACGGGTTTATTTAATAGCATTGGCTTGCGTGCCTTTCGCACTCTCGGACCTCCGAGGGCTGCACGCACGACGTTTCCAGTGCTCTGGGCTTCAAGGGCACCAAATGCGCCAACTTGTAAAAATTACACCCAGAGGCTGCTGACACAAAAAGCATACTGGAGCCTCTTGTAAAAAAAAAAATCTCCCTTCTTTACTTCCGTGGTATTTCTGATGCTTGTGTTAAAATGTCGCCATCCCTCGTCAATAGTTCTCTTCCCTGTTGATGTATTTAGTAAGGGACTAGGAAAATGAGGCCAGCCAAAAAGTGTGACCCAATCCAGGAAACACGTAGGGGAGCCCTGCAAGTCAGGATTGTTGCCTTCAAATTAAGATGCCCCTTGATTGCCAAACAACGACAATCGAAGAAAAAAACCTCTTTCTTCTTTAGTCTGGGAAGAAACTCTTGCGGAGTGACCCAATGTGAGGACCCCGTTTTTTGGGGGGGTCATAGAGAGATGTGGAGTCCTTTTCCTCAGAGAATAACTGTGTGTTAACTCCAAGAACAAGTTAAATTCTCCTTCAGGCTGCGGTGCTGCAGCTATAGCAGCACATTTGCTGGGACCTTTGTCAGACTTGCGCTGCGACCAAGGGAGTTGGGACAACTTAGGTTAACTTCAGGGAGAGGCTTGGTCGCCAGCGGTTGGGCTGGAGGGTCAGTTGGTGGGTAGCGCAAAGGCACCTAGCGGCACGGGGATGGCCTCGCCGGGGGACACGTCCCCCCACCCCCGCTCGTTTCACTCTCCCCTGTTTAATGGCACTGTTTCAAACTGGATTATTAACTAGCACGACCCTGTTATTCCGTCCCCAACATGTGGCATCAATTCGGTGTTAGCTTTCTGTAGTCCATCTTTCCTCTTTCTCCAATTGAAATGCTTGACAGCACTAATCTTTTTTAGCACTGGCAGATCAAACGGTCTGTAAATACTTTGGGACAATTCACCCATCCCGCAGGTAATGGATGTACCTGAGAGGAGTGAGAGCAGCAGCGGGTACTTGGGAGGGCCTCCTCGCCTCCCTGCTGGGGCGTCCCGGCAGGAGATGGGGAGCCGTCAACAGCTCGGCGTGGAAGGGCGGCAAGGGGGTGAGCCCGGTGAAATCGGGGGGCTGTGCTGCGGGCCAGGGCAAGGCGGCTGTCCCGCCTGTAGTAGGCCCTGGGGTGGGAGGCGCGGCAGATCCCCTTGTCGGGGCAGGGGCTGCGGGACGTGCAAGGATAAGGCGGGATGCTCGTCCCTGCGGCGTGGCCCCGCTCCCTGGCTGAGTTGGGTCGCCTCTGGCCTGCTCCAGCATCCCGGGGCGAGCAGGGCCCCGGCAGGCCGGCAGCCGCAAGCGGAGGTGTCCCGCTGCTGCCAAGGCCTTTTGCACACTCGGGTGACTCAGCCTCGGCACTTTAGGGAGAGGCTGCAAGCAGGGGACTGAGAGCAGCCCCACAGCGGCACCCCGGCTGCTGCCTCACCTCCGCCCCAAAGCAGACCCCGTCCACTCCAGGGCAAAGCCCGGCCCCGCGGCGGCGCCGACCGCTGGCAGCACCCCGGGGCCGAAGGGTCCTGCTTGCCCGGGTGCTGCCCCGCCGGCCCCGGGGACTGCCGGTGTCCGCCGTCTCCTGCCAGAGACAAGAAGCAGCGCAGCTCGTCCCGGCGAGGGGGGAAAAAGCCTACCGGGCTCTGATGGAAAAAAATTGTGTTTTCCTGGCACATTGTAACGGAGATTTCAGCCATAAGCCTGGAAAATGGTATTCCCTGAGTTTATAAGGGAACACCATTTCCATAACCACTTTAAAAAACTATTCCTTTTGAAATCCGGCCTGAAGCTCGGGGAGCTCAGGAGTCCAGACGAGCAGAGCTGCTGAGGCAGGGAGCTTCCTTTGCCTGGCGGAGAGTTTCGAAGGGGACGGTGCAATCTGTCAGAAGTGCGTTCCTAAACAGAAAAATATTCTAATTCATTTTTTCCCTCATTGATTTTTAACTCTTACAAGCGGGAAAGGCGTCAGCCCGGGCGAAAGCCGTGCCTGCCCTGCCATCTCGCACCGTCGCCGGGGCCCTTTTGCAAGCGTCCCCCGGTGCGCGGCCTCGGCCCGGGACCTTTCCCCCTCCGGCGCACGGAGGCAGCCGGTAACATTACGAGTCCCGCTTCAGTGCGCTTTTTATAGCAGTTGGCACTAGTGGGTGCTGCAACTAAGTAAAATAAATAATAAATAAATGAAAGTGAAGCCTCCTGGCTCGCAGACGCGGCGCGGTGGGGAACCTCGGAGGAAGCCTTAGCGGCCCTCAGCGAAGAAGGGCACACGCTGGTGTCCCGGCCGGGCGGGCAGAGCCCCTCGCCCCGAAGCCACCCGGCCGAGGAGTGAAAGCGCCGCTCCTACCCCCTGCTGCCCCAATCCGTTTGTCAGGAGCCCGACACCTGCGGCAGTTAGTTACAGCCGGGCGGGAGCAGGTGAAGTCCCGCTGCCCGGCTACCCACGGCCTCCCCATCTGCCCCCGTGGAGCCGGCGAGGGGGCGGGGATCTGGGACCCCCCCCCGGTGTCGGGCTCTCCGCGCGAGGGTCGGAGGCGGGGGCTCGAAGGGAATCCCCACGGCGCGCAAGTTGCGCTGCAGGGACAGAGCCCCGGCGGGGGGTGGTGCGGGGGGTGGGCCGGGCACCGCGGTTGTTTGCATCGACCCGGAAACATCAACAGCGGGAGGGAGGGCGGATCAGAGGAGGTGGTGGCGGCGGCAGCGAGATAGGCCGCCCGTCGGGGCCGGGGTCACGTTACCGCCCGCATCGGCCGCCGTCCTGCGCCTTGACGGGGCTTGCGCGCAGCCCGCCGCCACCGCGGGGGAGCTCGGCCCGGCTCGCCGGCAGCAGGTGTCCCGGCACAAAGGGGCGGGCTCGACGGGGCGGGCCGGGGACTGCGCCGCCGCCGCCTGGGTGCCGGAACGTGGCGGGGGTCGCGGCGGGCGGCGGGAGCCATGACGGGCGTGGAGGCCGAGCAGGAGTTTGACTTCGATTTCCTCTTCGAGTTCAAGCACAGCGATGAGGGCGGCGGTGGAGGTGGGTCGCGGCGGGGCGTCCCGGGCACCTCCGGGAGTGCTGGCGCAGGGATGCTGCGGGGAGCCCTCACCTGCGTAGCCTGCTCGGGAGGGGGGAAGTTTATCCTTCCCACGGAGGGACGCGGCCGGGGGCGGTGGGGCGCGGGAGATGGCGTCCCGGCCCCGGGAGGCGCCTGTCGCCTCCGCCACGCCGGGAAGCGGCGAGAGGGGCTGCGGCGGCTGGGAATGAAATCCTGCGCTGGCGCTCTCCCCCACCGTGCCCTTGCAGCACCCGGAGGAGCCTGCAAGGGGAGACGACTCGGGGGGCAGCTGGTGTCTAATCTTTGGAACTTGTGGCTTGTTTGAGCTGCTCAAACCCCCACGTTGCACGGCTGCCCCCATGCGCCAGCGGCCTACGACCGATCGGGCTGTCCTCACAGGCTGCGCGCTGCGGGCGGGGGCGACCCCCTCGCACAGCCCTCAGCGCCCCTAGAGGGGGTGGAGGTGGGAATCTGGGTCTTCCCATTACGGAGACGGGCCGCTTCAAAAGCCTCTTCTGCCCCGCTTTCCTTCCTCCGGTGAACTGGAGATAGTTAGGCTCAGGGTTTAGGTTGAAGGTCATCCAATAAATAAAAATAACGGGCCTGAGTTTATCATGGGTTGCACCGTTCCCAACTCTGGTGTCTCGGTCCGTTTTTGTTTGTTTGTTTTTTTTTTTTACAGCTTTTAGCAATACTTGAGGTGGAAATGAGGCACACAAGTCTGGAATTGACACAGGGATAGAGAGAAAGTTGTCGTTTCCTGGTATGAGGTTGACTTCTATGGTGTCAGTGCTAACTGATAACCATAAAAAACTTATCCGAGTAGATGGTTTAGTGCAGCCTCAGAGTAAGGCTGTTACTGTGTGTCTGTGCTTCATCTTGCCTTTAAATTGAGGCCAGTTCCCAAATGCTTGCCTGTGCATCACAGCCTGCTAGGATGCAGGTGAAGGCATAGTGCTCCCCTTTCTAATGCTCCCCACTTGCTCAGCTCTCTGACTCATTGTCAGTGTCCAAATAGTTGTTAGGAGGTTCTCAGTTTTTAGAAAAATGTGGTTTTAAGAGTTTCACACCAAGCTTTTCAGATGAGCGTCCTAGTAATTAGCTGGAAAGTGGAGGGACCTAAGCAAATTAAACGGCAAAGTCTTAGTGAGAAAAGTTCCTGACTCTATTAAGCAATTTTGGAAGCATAAATTCGAACATAGACCTAGATGTGTCTTCATCTTTAGAAATGTAAAATAGCCCTTACCTTCTCTAAAGGCCCTCTGAGCTGCAGCTGTTCAGCTTTCCTATTTAAATAATGTAAATAAAAACTGATACCATCGGTGCCTTGCCATATCAGCCTATTAAGGATAGAAAGGAATAAAAGGTTTCTTCTCTGAAATTTAACTAGAGAAAAAAAGTCCGATTTTTTTTATATAGTCACAGAATGAAATGTAATATGTGAAGATGTGCTCACAAATCAAGAGATCCGTTTTCTTGTCCTAGTTATACTTAATGTAAGTGTGGATTTTGTTGGGACAGAATGGTTGCAGACCTGCACTGGTTTATGTGGTACCAGGGTCTGGTTCAAGATATTAAAATACACTACTGAAAGTGTCTTGGTGGTAAGTGCACCGGTCCTGGGAGCCTCTACAGATCATGGTTGTGACAGCAACGTCATGTCAAAGTGTTACCTTCCTTTCATGCCTATCAGCACTGGCAAAATACCCCACATAGCTGCATTATGTGATGCAGTTTCATGCCTTTGTAGCCACCTCCATCTCCCATCCCGCCAGACTGGCATTTTATTTTTACATGTCTAATTCACCCTGGTGAGAAAAATGTCAGCATGTTACGAATGCTGACTATGTATGTGCATTTGATGAATTTTGTAAATATGGAAGCTGTGGAGAAGAATGTGCATTTTCAGAAATTGTAGCTGGTGGTTTTTACCTTACAAACCAAGGACTAGGACCTGTTCCTAGTTTTGGGGCTCCTGTATTTAGTGGGCATACTTTCTACACACTGTCTAAAAATTTAAGATGCTTAAATATGCTTCATAGGCTTTGGATCTTGCTTCTTTCAGTTTTCAATACCATTGTGTGAGAAGTTGTGTGATGTGATTTTTTTTTTGGCCCTTTAAAAACTGACTTTTAAAAAATATGTATAATAGTTCTAAAAGAGGCTATTCCTTACCATGTGCATTAGGGGGACTTGTTGCTTGGAGCACTTAAAACTGTCTTTTAATTTTAGTTTATTTTTTTTTTAAGCTGTCTTCCAAAGACTTATCTTGCCTGCTTGGCCTGAGCTGCAGATATCCAGCAAACTTCAATGTTTGAATTTCACCTTAGTCATGCATTAGATTTTAACAGAACTGTTGTGCTCATGGTACTTTCCATGCAGATAGTAATTATCTCTGCTGTCTTGTTCGTTTACCTATTTATTTTTTAATAAAAGATCTTTTAGACTGATTCTGCAGTCAGCAGATACCACTGTCGCACCCCATCCGCGAAGCCCACCTGGGGAGCGCAGAGCCGTGAGAGCTTGTGGAACCCGCCATCCCCTGCCCAGGGCATCCAGCTGCATGGTGGGGACCGGCTGGAGGTGGCGCCCAGCTGTGCTGTGTCACAACTGCCACCCATCTACACGCTGGGCTGGGAGGCTGTGGAAGGGCCTGTGGCTCCTACATGGGAGAAGAGCCTCACCAGTGTCCCGGCAGCAACGCGGTGCCAGGGACATCGGCTTCCTTTGGAGCTGGAGGAAGCAGTGAAGGGGTTGAGGCTGCCTTGGAGGCACTGCTCAGACCATTTCTTTGAGCTAATTTCTGAAATGGAGAAGGTCTTACCACATTGGGGCTTTTTCCATGAAGAGAGAGAAGGAAGTGGTGGTGGTTGCGGTGACTGTGAGCGGTGCTGCCGTATGGCAAAGCAGCAACAAAAGGGGACTTACTTTGGAAGGAAGGCAGTGACTTCAGTCACCTCACTGTGACCACTGCAATTGGACTATCCTTGCCAGAATAGCCCCCCTTTCTCCATAGTTTCTGCCTGCCTGGTTGTTTGAATAGTGCGTGAAGCTGCAGCATGTTTTGACTAATTCAGTTTTATTTGTGGCACGCCCCAGTGTAATTTAATGACCCTTCTTCAGTAAATGGCCTGTCTCTGAAGGCAGGCTAGAGAGTGAGTTCAAAAGGTGGTGTTGCTCATCGTTCCTGACTGTTACCTGACATGACATACATCAGCTGGAACATCACAGAGTTGCTGTGAAACTGCGACAGCACATTAATTTTTCCTAAGTACCGTTTGCCTTGGAGTTGTTTCCAGTGAGAAAGGTGAGCACAGGATTGCCAGAGGATGACACCAGAGAGGGCTGAGCTGATGAACAAAAGAAAGAGAGTAGCTGCTGCACTGGGTTACTGGCTTGGAGGGCTCATTTGCATCTGCAGTGCTCCCAGGAAGCGGGTCCTGTTGGGAATAACAGCTGCAGTAATTAGTAAAGCTTTTCCATCTCTCCCTAGGGAAGGTGGGCAAGGCTGACCACCTGGGGAGCTTGCCTCCTGGGATGGAATGGGACAAATTCCCTTTGTGGACCCACTGTGTCTGGGGAAGATGCAGAGTTTCCCTCTGTCCTACAGGAAAGTGCCACTGCCATAACAAACCTCAGGGTAGGCTGATGCACTGTGTGCACAGCTTGGGGCTGGAGCTGTGTGCATTTCCAGTATGCTGAGAGGAACCTGTAGAGCAGCATCACCCAGGCTCAAAGTTTAGTGGCAGCTGTCACTGGTAGAAAGGTTTTGCTGTCTTGTTCCAGTACAAGAAGAGATACAGGTGTTAGGGACTCTGGCTGGCGTGTGCTGGTGATGCAGAACCTCCAGACTTCAGAAAGCACTGGGGCAATCACATCTCCCTGTACGCAGCCCATCAGTGTCACTGGGTGGCAAATAGAGACCCACACGTGGCCCTTGGACAGGGGAGCAGAGCTGAAGGGGTCCTTTCAGGAGTCTGACAGTGGGGTGAGGCAGAGACTAGCTTTGGGATGCTGGTCCTCTGCAGAGATGGAGATGTGCGGAGGGCAGGTTGTTCCCCTGCGCTGGGTCAGGGAGCTCATTGGTGCAAGTCTGTGATGTCATCTGTCACCCTCCAGGTTTTTAACACTGATGGTTTAGCTCTGCTGTTGCTTTTATACACCCGGAGCTGTTAAGCAGTTAGACCATTGGCCAAGATCTTGCTGCTGGCAGCACTCAACATGGCGCATGCAATAACCAGCAATTTCAGTGGAATTTCAGCTGTCATGGAGTAGTGAGACATCCATGTTTATCTTTCACCTGGCCTCTGCCAGTTAGGCTGGAGGATAAGTGGTCCCAGAAACCAGAGCAGGTCAACAGATCTGTCTTGTTCCAAAATCCTAGTTAACTGGAACCAGTTGGAAACTTGCTGTAATGGAAATTTCAGTTGTGTGTAATTTTTTAACGGAACACAGTTGATCATGTTCTTCACTTGAGTCTGCCTCCCCTTTTGTTTTTTTTGTCATGTGTTTTTTGTGTATTCCAACTTTTCAAGAAGGGAATCAGGTTCACTTACGTAAAAACACATCTCTAGGGCAGCACCGCAGCCTCTGAATGGTGAAGCACTGTTGTTTGAAGACTCAATTTTTTGCTCTGAAGGTTTCCGTAAGGAGAATGTCCTTGAGACAAACTCAGTCCAAGTACACCCCCCTCCCAATATAGCTTGTCTTGTGCTGCTCCGTTAGTAACATTTTCAAGGATGCTAGTCTGCAGCCTCTACCCTAGCGCAGCATTCCTGTGGGCTGGGTTGTTAAGGAGTACTGTGCTTTTGTGTGTTGTGTTATGTGCCTCCACTCCAGCTCAGTATTTTACTAAGTGATTATATTTGTTCAGCACTTCATATCATTCTTTTTTGTTTGTTTTTTTTTTTTTCCAGAACACTATAATTATACATCTTCAAATGTAAATGCTGGCTTGCCTCTAAATGTGGCACATTCCTCATTGTCAACTCCATGTCATGGCCTTCAGACATCAAATCCCGTCATTTCAGTAGTCCCATCAACAAACCATCCTTCCGGATATGGAGGACACATGGACAGTGGGGCCTCTGAGTATTACCTGCCTCCAAACATTAGACCTAATGGAGCTCCAGCACTGGAGAGCCCTAGAATTGAGATCACTTCTTACATGGGACTTCATCATAACAACAACCAGTTTTTCCACGATGAGGTTGAGGAAGCCATCCCAAACGCCAAGCGGTCGCCTTCCACTGCCACTTTGAACTTACCAAACATCGAGGCATACAGAGACCCATCCTGCCTGAGCCCAGCAAGTAGCTTGTCTTCCAGAAGCTGCAACTCTGAAGCGTCTTCCTATGAGTCTAACTACTCGTATCCATACACTTCACCCCAGACCTCTCCATGGCAGTCCCCATGTGTCTCTCCAAAGACCACTGACACAGAGGAGGGCTACCAGCGCAGCATGGTGGCCTGCACTTTGCTCAGCTCCCCAAGGCACTCTCCATCAACGTCTCCCAGGACGAGCATCACGGAGGAGAACTGGCTGGGGGCTCGCGGCTCCAGGCCTCCGTCTCCCTGCAACAAGAGAAAGTACAGCCTCAATGACCGGCAGACCTCCTACTCCCCGCACCACTCCCCCACACCCTCTCCACAAAACTCGCCACGGGTGAGTGTCACGGATGAGACATGGCTGGGGAACACCAACCAGTACACCAGCTCTGCCATTGTCGCCGCCATCAATGCCCTCACCACTGACAGCACCATAGATATGAATGATGGGATTCCCATAAAGTCGAGGAAGACTGCCATTGACCACACCCCGTCCATGACTCTCAAAACTGAACCAGCTGGTGAGGATCACAGGACCATATCGCCAACTGCCGATTTGTCACCGGAAGACTTCTCCAGTTTTCAGCACATTAGGAAAGGAAACTTTTGCGAGCAGTACCTGTCTGTGCCACAGCATCCCTACCAGTGGGCCAAACCAAAGTCTCTGTCTCCGACATCCTACATGAGGTAAGGGACGCCGGCTTAGAAGGCAATCCTGCTAATGTCTTTATTACATGCTTTTTTCTCTCCTTCCTGTTGTCATCTCTGCTTCTCACCAAATCTGCCAATCCACTCATTCCACTTAGCTGTTTCTTGTGACACTGCCTCCCTTGTTGGTGTGGTGTGACCACAAGTAAAGCCTTGAGGGGTTAAAAAGTCTGTCCTGGGAGTCATCTGTGCGTGGGTTGTAACTGGTTATCTGCTTTCCAGGGACGAGCTCCAGCCTGGGCAATCTGGAAATGGGGTATTGAGAAGCTTGTCAGGCAGCAGGACAATTTGGTACCATCAAACCTGTTGCTTTACTTAAATAGTTCATCATGTGTTAATGTGTTTTTGTTGCAGGACTAAGAGATGTTCCTATTATTGTGGCTGCTACACGGCCTTTTACATTTACGCTTTATAGACAGTGAATACAAAGAGAATAGGAATACGGTTCTTTTGTGCATTACTTCAGCTTTTACTTTGCTTCATCTGAAAGCTACTTACCAGTCTTCTTTTCCTATCTGCAATGGACAGTAATTTTCTTTTTTCCCACTTCCCCACCATTTTTATGTTTAAATAAGAAAACCTTATTTGTCAGATGACAATATACTGGTCACATTTATTTATCACAACAGGACTCCGGGTAGGAAGCACCACAGAATAGCCAGAATTTGAGTTACATCCATTGCTTTATCTTTCAATCTCAATTATGGTCTTTATTTTGAAGTCTTCTAAAGGCTGTATATGCAGTGGCACATGGTGCAGGAAAAGAGTTTGGCTGTACAAGTTCGCAGGCTGATACCAGTCCCTGGTTGTGATGGCCGCCCCCCCACCCCCTCCCTCCTAGGCACTTCTAGGTTCTTGCTTTTAACAGCAAAGCTGTCTTTCTCGAAATGAAAGATGTGAACGAATAGCTGAAATGTTTTAGTTAGTGATAACTCCCTGGCTCTCAAGCTTGCTGGTCTCATTTTTCTCCAGCCAGCAACTCTCTGCCACAGGCTGTCTCCTGAAACTGAGACTGAGCGGTCCGTGGCTGTTTGTGTTACAGCGTGTAGTGCTGTGGTCCCTTTCCTCATCATTCTCCTCCTCCTCCTCTTGTCAGCATTGCCCAAGCTCCTTGCGGGACCCTGGCTCAATTCAGTGCTGGGAACGCAACAACCCCTTTGGGTCTGGCCAAGCCACCCAGAGGTAAGCGCTCGCTGCCTTTTGGAGCTGGAATAGAGACGTTTAACATCGGGCAAATCATTCAGAGCCTTCCCATGTATTTAAAAAAAGCCTTTTATGTTCTCCCAGTGAAGTGCCAAATAGCCCGTGTTCATCAGAGAGGCCGGCTGTGGGCTTTTGCATTGGGGAAACTATTTTTTTGCCAAAGACTTCAAGGGCAATAATAGGACAGTTTGACCAAACAGGCCTTTATCTTTCTGTTGCAGTGAGTGGCCTGTGGGCACTTTGCTGCAGCCCGTCAGGAGGCACCCAGTGTGCCTGTGTGCTAACATAAACAAGAAGGGTGAAGCATACAAAAGGGAGTCCCACTATGTTGTGTATTTAACATTTTTTTCCACTGTTTGGGTCTTGCATAAAGTATGTTTCCTGGTTCACAATATGTTTCCATGTGATCTCATTAACTTGTGCTCTAGGGCAGTTGGAAGTTACTGTCGAAATGTGATTTTAAGTTATTTTACCAATCAGATACACTGACTGTGCTTCCTTCCACCAAAAATACCTCTCATTTTGTGTATATGAAAGTGCTGGAAAACTGAGCATGCACGTCATCAGGATCACAGCCTACGCAACAGAAACTATGTTAATTTAAATCTTTCAAAAAAAATTTGTTAAGAGTTTGTCACAACAGAGCTGGATTTTTTTCCTGTTATTTTACACATCTGTTCTATTTCAAACACGAGGGCTACAGGGGTGGGTTCCAATAAATGGTTCAGGCTCCAAAATCTACCCGGTCATAATGATTTTGAGATAACCAGATTTGATTACCTCCTCTGTCTCTTCCTGAGTATATGGTACAATTTTCATCAAAAGCAAGTGCGCCTTGGAAAATAACTGACGCCTTTCCCTCCCTCTCCTGCATTCCCATCTCTTTGGGGGCAGGAGGGAGCAGGGTCAGGCAGATGCTTGGCCGGGTGCTGTCTCTTTTCCTGGGGTTTTATAGCGGGCAGCAGTCTAAAAGGGAAACTGCTTTTTTTGCATAGTTTCTAAAATTGATGGTGTTTTTCATTTATCGTAATTGAAGCCCAATCCACATTAGGCTTTTCAAGTCCCAGAGCAAGGGAATAATAAGAATATATACTAAGAGTATAATGGTGTCTGCCTTAACAGAAACACTGTCTTTCTGTGCCTTGTGCTTCTCTTGGTTGCTTGAGTTGCTTAGGAAGATGGTGATCTTGGGGGCTCACCCTGGTGCCCAGGCTGTGGTCTCTTTGGAGCAGGCTTGGGCTCACACATCCTCCTCCAGGGCTGTGAACCTGTGGCTCTATCCCTGCGTGGAACTCTGCATGTGGTGGGCACAGCCCGACCCCACAGCTGAGGCTGGAGCTGCGTGGGGTAACCCGGTCTGCTGGGGGTTTGCCTGCTGTGCTTCGCTAGCAGCCCAGGGCCTCCCGCCAAGTCTTTGGGTGTAGAAAATAGCTAGAGAGCAAGCAGAGATTGTCAGGGGAAGCTTTGGAACAAACGCTGAGGTAGCAATGGGCGTTTCACTTTTTCTAGAGCGAAGTGGGTTACTTCAATGTACCAATCCGCCTCCAAAACTTACTGGAGGTGAATCATTGCATGGAGAACCCAGAGATGGTCTTTGTGAAATTCTGCTGCAGCTGTTAGCTTCAAGGTCTTTTTTTATTTCAGTATTTATGCCTTGTGCTGTCTCACTCAAATGCAATAGGTTTCCATCTGTAGTCTGTCTTTTATAGTTAGTGTAGCAACTAGTTTAAAAAGAAGTGCTATACCAGGCAGTTATTGTATGAGCAGGTGATGCTCTGTGTTTCTCAAGCCCTTGCTGTCTCAGTTATGTTCCTTTCTGTGGCATTTTTCCTTCCCTTCTGAATGCTGTGTAATTCAGAATATCTCATGGGCAAAAATGCCAAAGCCAGAATGGAAGTGCAGGACTGTATTTCTGCCCTCAGGTTTGCAGACAATGTTAGTGACTATTTCTGAAACGAAAATCCCATTTTCATTTATTACCTGCTCATTAGCAGGTCCCATATCATCCTATATTACAACAAAAAGTATAGGCACTCATGAAAGTGACGGATTTCTGACTGTCTTGCACATTTTTTATGACTTCCTCTTTAGCCACTGTATTTGCCTAAACACAACCTGGAATTTCCTAGAGACAGTTTCTTACTTGTTGAAAAGTAACACATTGTAGTTATTTCAAGTGTCATCAGTTTAATCCAGGTGTGTTGGCCTGTAACACTTGAGTTTTTGTTAAACGTAGTGTTTTTTGGGGCGAAGGTGAAGAGAAATGGTTGGGTTTGTTGGTCAGGCTTGTGGCATGTATGAGGTTTACCACACCAAAAGGAGCTTCCAGGAATAGACACCCAATTCCAGGTGGCTTGAAAAGGTCTCTACTGTATTTTCTTGTACAGTTTATGTTTTCTTAATGATCGAAAGCCACTTTTTTTTTTTCAGCAGTCTCTTATTCAGCCTCAAAAATACACGTGTGTTCTTGACCTTGCACATGTGGGGACATGTAGTTTTACATATGGAGGCTGTAGTTTGCACCTAGAGAACATATGACTTGTTACCT
Organism: Pampusana beccarii; assembly: GCA_013399365.1. Lineage (NCBI taxonomy): Eukaryota > Metazoa > Chordata > Aves > Columbiformes > Columbidae > Pampusana > Pampusana beccarii. The sequence continues at coordinate 506,494 of VWYH01000243.1, read as the reverse complement.
GTCTACCCATTGCAAAAGCACATTTGGCTTTTGTCTGCACCAATGGGCTTGTTTATTTTTTTGTGGATTTTTTGGATTCCACTTTTGTGCCTGTGGCGGTATTACACTCAAATATTCAAAAATCCTTTATTCAGGCCCCAAACCATATGATTTTCCTAAAGACTGTGATTTTAAGATGTTGCTTTTTTTTTTTTTTCTTTTTTTCTTTTGATTTGTGGACCTTTCAGATGCTCTTGATGCATTTGTGTTTTCTTTTCTTTTTTTCTTAATAGATATTTTGGTCCAGATCATGAGATAGAGGACAACCTTACTTGGGAGAAGTTGAGTTTCTCAAGAAATTGGGGTTTTCTGAAGGTAGAAAAGGGCACCGTTTATCTTAAGATGAGGTAGTCACTGGTGCAGCAGCACTGAATTTGCTGACCTGTGTGTTCATGGCAAACCTGTGTGTTTATGGCAAGCGAGAGGAAGTTCCTCAGACAAAGCAAAGGCAGAGCTGTCTGGGCAAGACCCAGTGGAATGGAGACTTGGGCCATGTGTCGGTGACCATCTCCTGGGACTTGTTAGTGTTAATTGGGGGGATGGGGCGAGTGGACAGGGAAGAGCCCGTGGTGCTTCTAACCTTTTTCTCTCTCCTGCTGTGTTCATGCTAGGTGGGCATTTTTTGATGCTTCGACAAGTTCAGTTTTCCACCACGTAGCAGTGGCTTTTGGTTATGTTAGGTTGCTGTAGCATAAGGCAGAGGGCTGTTTTGAAGCCTGTCTCAGTAAACTGATCTTTGTGTGTTTGTTTGATTTAATTCTCCCCACGCTTTCTCCTGACTGTTTTTCAGTTCATTCAAATGTCCTCATGAACATCTTATTATTGCTCTTCTTTTACCAGCTCATTTTAGCACCGTGTGATTCTAAATTCAGAAGGAGCAGAGATGCGATGCCAGCCACTTGTTATCTCTGTTCGTGTAGTAATAGTTTCTTGGTCTTTCTCTAAGCCAACAAATACAAAATTTCCTGTGCAAATGGATCTCTGAATGAAATTTCGGGATGGTAGTGTTAAGTATTATCTGGCAGTATGACGACAACTTGCATTTTCAGACTTAAGCGTGAGGAATTCCAGTGCACCACATGTGCTCCACAAAGCAGCTACTTGCTCCGCATGCCAGCAAAATTCAGCCAAGTCTGGGGTGGGATGCAGCATCTATTTTAACAGCTCACAGCCAGATTGCTCAATTGTCAGTCAGGAAATTAAAAAATAAAAAGAAAAAGAAAAAAGAAAAAAAGAAAAATCTACCGATGTTAACTCATAGGTGAAATGTATAGCAGGTATATTTTTCTGACCACAATCAAGTTGGTGGACACGTATGCATCATTGTTGTTTTCATACTGTTCCAAATCCACACAAGGATATTTAACACGCATCTGCCCGTGTGATACACCAGCAATAAATAATAAATCGTAACTGTATTTTCATTTGGTGGACAGTTGGAGCAGGGGCAAGCTATCAGCCTGGTAAAAGTTTCAGCAGCCCTGTAGTTTCTCTACTTTGTTTTTGTTTCTAAAGGAACACTCCCTGTTAGAAAAAATAAGCTCAGTGCAGGGCACCCCGTCTCAGCCACGCTCCTTCCAAGTCACTTGCTTGACTTTGGGCACTGACACACACTTTTCCAGAGAGGGGCTCGTGCCACCATCAGGCAGCTATCTGGGGTAGGTGACTCCTTGCTGTGGTACTTGGCCAAGGAGCAGGGTCAGTCCCCGTGCGACACCAGCAGTTGTTCTGACATCTTTGGCACAGCAGCCTAGTTAAGGACAAAAAAAGTTTGCAAATCTTTTTTTTTTTTTTCAAGTGGCCTTGGACACCTAGCAGCTTTGAAAGTGTAACGGTAATTTAGTTCCCAAATGCATAGCGGTCATGTGAAAATGGGGCTTAAACACCTTTGCAAAGTTGATAGAAGTTTTTGGCTTTTTTTCTTCCCTGACTATATTCCAGCGTGGTCTTTAGTATCTTTCTTTTTTTTTTTTTTTGGTAACTTGATAAATCTTTCTGCTAAAGGCAGAAGTCAGCCAGACTGGATAATCTGTTTTTGATTTAATCATATTTTGTATCTGGTGTATGCAAAATAAATCACTATTCATCTGTTTTGTAATCTGATTTATGTAGGACGGAGTTACATCGAGCGAGTTTTCTACAGCCTAATGCCAGGTTTTGTGAACCTGCCTTGAAACAACCGTCCCTCATTACAGCATTTAGGACTAAAGTTAGATTTATTATGGCGTAGAAAGGAATGGGACACGTTTTCGGCTGGTGGAAAATTCAATCTGAGGGAAATACACGTTTGTATATTTGGTAGGAAGACTGCGTGAAAACCTTTTATTTATCTTCTTGACCCCCCAGCAGAGGTTCTTCTCCCCTCCACATAATGCTGGCTAGATGAAGGTGGTTTGGGCCTTTTCAGTTTGATAAGGTTTATTTGCAGCAACCAGATTAGATTTTACCACTACACCATTTGCTTGGTGACTTTTTCCTTTAACCACGTTTAGCCACAGGAAATGATGAAGTGCATGATGAAGATAACCTAGCATAGGAAATAGCTCTGACAGCCCCAGCCTGTGACACTGTTAAATGCATCACTCTGCTTCCTTTATCAGGAAAACTGCCATTAATTGTCAATTTATAATTGGGCAGGTGGTATTTTGGAATTTTGATGATAGATTGTAGGCTAACAGCGAACTATATTTTTGTTTTAAGGCTTTGTTTGAGAACATGAATTTTACAAATTAATTATACTGGCGTTTGCAGCTGCTGATTTGAAAGGGATTTTTGTGGATTTTTTTTTTTTAATAAGACGTAGTTAGTTATAGAACTATTACTTACTTCCATGGATCTTAAAAAAAATCTCTCTTCACTTGAGGGCTACATGCTGTTGGCCAGTGTTGTCCTTTTTAATTAAGCGATAAAAATTTCTAATCTCATAGATGATGTGTCTTCAAAAAAAAAAAAAAAAATCCATCAAGCGAGAATCTACTTAAAACCAGAAACATCTGTTTAAAAATGTGTGCTCATCATCACCAGGAGAGACACATCTGTTTTGCTCCTCTTTTTGTCATTTATCATTAGTCAAATATAGTTTATCCAGAACTTTTTTTTTTTTTCCTGAGACTTTTTCAGACTAAAATATGAGTACCTAATGTGCTAGACGAAGAATAGTGGCGATATATAGTGGTGAAGTGCCTGTGTGGATCACTGGGATGTAAGATGGAGTATTCAGTCTCCAGCTGAATATGTGCTTGTAATAAACACATCCAGCATGGAAGCTCTTTTGCATCCTTTGCCTCCCAGCCAGCACATTTCAGCCATGATTCGCGCTGCTTGGACTGTCCTTGCACCAGGCTATAGCAGCCAGGCGGGGAACTGGTAAATCCCGAGCAGGCAGCCTCCTTGCAGATGGGGGTGAGAGATAATTAGCCCTTCAGCTTCCTCTGCACCCTGTGGCAGGATGAGCCCTCTTGCCATGGCAGGTAGTCCCAGCCTGTGGCAACAACAAAATGGTCGAGGACCGTGATTTTTCCGCTTGCTGGTCACCTTCTCCGGGCTTATGGGAGAGATTATAAAGTTTGGTATAAGAGGACGGAGTAGTGTGTGGCATCTGTGCCAGTTAACTACTTGTAAAGGCTTTTGAAGGACATCTGGTGAGGAGAATTCACCAAAGGAGAGAATATACACTACATGTAAAATTAGTGTTTTCATCATGGAGCTTTTTGCTTTGTTTTTAAGATCAGCACATTTGTCTCAGGCCTACCAATGTTTCAACAGTGCTTGTTAATTTCTTTTTTTTTTTTTTTTCATCCCAAAGCATCAACTTGGCATTTCTTACAGTTGAGCTCTCCTTACTGTTTCCAAGTGTGGTTTTATGCTGGAAGTGGGTTTCTAAGAATGACACTTCCCCACCATCGCATGCTGTCGGGGCTGCTTGCTTGTGTGGTGGTAACGAGTCCTTAATATTGTAGTTAATTGCAGAGTCAGTAGAGGGCTGGAAGAGGGAGCTGGATTTTGCTTCGGGCTTGTGTGTCATCATTAGTAGGATTTGTCAGCAAGTTCTGACTTCAGAGCTTGCTCCCTTCCAGTGCATGAACCAGAAAGAGATTGGCTTTGCTTTGAGACTCTCTGACGTGTTTTGTCTTGGGAAGGAAGCTGGGAAATGTTTGGGGTTTTTTTCTTTCTTCTTTCTTATTTTTTTTCTTTCCCTGTAAACTGAGCAGATTTGTTGAAATCCATTAGATTCATTAAATGGAGAACTCCTCCAGAGTCGGTTCGGAGTTCACTTTCACAGGAGAAATCCTCTTCCTTAAATTCCTCTGCATCTCTCTGTCTACCTTTCTCCTTTTGGTTCAATAATCAATACGTTAAGATATTTGTAAGCTGTGTCTTAACATTTTTCCATTTTGTTTACAAATGGGATAGCGTCTGGACCATCAGATGTGCTCAACCGATAAATCTTCATAAAATAGCCATTACCTTCTAAATTACTTATGTCATGGCATTATCCATATTGATGAAATTTTAAATGTAAGATGGTGAAGGATGAACTGCGAAACACGGTCTCTAAAGTAATAGTGCTGGATATTTGTGGTTTATGATAGTGTACTTGATGTTAATTTTTAATACGTTTTCCTTTCCATTATAGCCCATCCCTGCCTGCCCTTGATTGGCAGCTGCCATCTCACTCAGGACCTTATGAACTGCGGATTGAAGTGCAGCCAAAATCCCACCACCGAGCTCATTATGAGACAGAAGGCAGTCGAGGGGCTGTGAAGGCATCTGCGGGGGGCCACCCTATTGTGCAGGTACCAAAATGTGTAATGAGTAGCACAGGTTGTTTATCTCCGTGCTCTGTGGTCAGCACCCGTTCTTCTCCAAAATCAAAAAGTGATGGGAGATTTTTCCTGTCCTCAAATGTTTCTGTGCACAAGCACATCTTACAGTGCATTTTAAAAGAGATGGACCAAGCCTTTATTAAAAACAAAGCAGGAGCATCCACTTGCTCTTAGCAATGTGAATATGGCGCAAGCAGATTGCTGCTCTGTCCATATACAGCTCAGTAAGTGTTCTGCTGGCAAGTGGTCACCATGGACCGATCTGTGCAGTCAGATTCCAGACATGCAGTTTATACTCAAATCAGCTGGGGACGTGCCCCGGTACACTTAGTCCTCAGCTTGTGGATGGATTAATCAGAGCTGTGAACACATGTTGGAGGGCAGAGCTGTAGCAGTAATGTGGAAGCATGTCACTGGTTTGGATGTTGCGGTGACTGCTGAGCGGAGTGAGGCTTTTGGAGTTTCTTCTGTTTAGTTCCTTAAACCCCTCCATCTGCTCTGGAAAGCATCTGAGTTCTGAATCTAGTTTCGTGAATTCTACTGAACTCTTCAGTTACTGCATATAAAGCATTTAATTTAATAACACTGTAAACTGACCCTTAATTCATTTATATGACTAGTCTCATTTATTTTTAAAGGACTTCTCTTGGGAGTGGGAAGAACAAGATTTAGTTGTTTAAAAAAAAAACAAAAAAGAAAAAGCAACGGGAGAGTGCCAACTATGCCTGTCCCTCCTCAGCTGCTTCTTCGCTCACCCAGAAGCTAAAATTGCAGTGCCTTCTGCCAGGACTGTGACCCCGAGTGCAGGTTGTATCCCTGCCCAGATGCTGTGGGACCCACGGGTGTCAGGCGCTGTCTGTGGGAGGGAGGCTCGCGCTGCCGGGTTTGTGCCGCAGCTCTGCCCGTGGGAGCAGCGGCTTGTCGAAAGGCTGGGTGGCTCCAGATGAGGTACAGGCCATATGTGCGGGGCTGGTGCGCATTTATTTGATGTAAAGCCCTGTTAGCAAACACGTCGTTTGAAGGAACATGTGAGTTTGAGATAACATCAGGAAGGGAAGGCCACTGTGGATTTTGTGTGCTACTGTGGCAGCTGAAAAAGGAAAGTGAGGGGAGTTGTCAGCAGCAAACGCAGTTCACTCTTGAGCTCTGCCAAAACTCATCAGTGACATGGGATTATGGGAGTCATCTGCTGAAAGACGAAAGGTTTTAGCAGAACGTTTGTGAATTATATTAAAGAGGGGTTTGTGGCAGACACACCTGATGACAATTAATACCTACTCTGTGGCTTGATGCAAGGAAATGTAAATGGGGAGGCATCAATTCACAGCAGCCAGCCTGGTGTTTAAAGTTTTCTACGTGCTTTTTGGAAAGACTGAATGTGATGCCAACATTTAATTGGACTAAATGCGTCCAGACATTTCCCCTCTCATCCCCTGTCCCGGTCTGTGGGGAATGAGCCTGCTGCTTCCAAACAAAACAAGTGTCAGAAAGAGGAGAGGAAACTGCGGAAGGGCATGAAGGGAGAGGGGAGGAAGCAGCCAGTCCGAGCTCTGTCAATTTGCTCTACCGGTTTGATAAAGATTAATGTATTTTTCAGTTCTTTTATTACAACCTGAACATCCTTTTCTCCAAAAAGAACTGAAACCTAAAGAGGGCCAGGAAGAACTAACTTCTCCATGCTGACATTGCCATCCCAGCCAGAGTTATCTGTTTAAGGAAATATTTTAAAGCTTCAGACTGAATCCAAAGTTGGATTGATGGATGAGAAGTACTTCCAAAAAAGAAAGTACTTAGAAATACTTTTAATAGAGAAATAGTAAGTACTTACAAATAAATAAGTACTTAAAAAAAAAAGTGCTTATAAGTAAGTGAAAGGAGGAGGAAATCTAGGGGATAACTTCTGATAAACTGGCGACTGATAAAAGCTGTAAAATGCATCTCTGAATGAATGTATTTCCAGATATTGGAGGTGTTTTAGTCAGGTTTGATTCAGTCCACTATGTTACACAGAAAGGACCCAATCTTCAATGTTCACAGTCAGGTGTAAACTCAGTGTCTGAATGCCTTCAGGTGTGAAATTTTGGATCAAGCTTTTTCCTCTATTTTTTCCCAGTGTTTTTCATTGTGTTTGCCTCGTGAAACCCATCATAAAAGGGCTCTGAGGTCTTGCACTGCCCTTTTGCGTTATTTTTTTGCCCCCTGTGGGCAGTCAGGTCTTTCTTGTGTTGCTGTTTTGGGGGAGCTTGATTAAATTCTGCTTGTGTTAAAGCTCTTCCCCTTCACCTTCAAGAGGAGAATGCAGAAGAAGTTTCTTCCTGCCTTCTCCATTTCAAACCTCCCTTCACTAGCATCCTGCATCCCAAACCAGGAGGTTTTCTCACACTAATGCTTCCACATATGTGTAGGGCATGCTAGGCAGAGGAGGAGTAAATCCAAAAAGCATCCACTGGTCATGGCACAGTTCCCCAGCAGAATTGTCAGGAGGTTGCTTTTTCTGCAGCTGGAGTGTGTTTATCCTTTTTTTCCAGGCAGTGTTAGCTCCCTTGCAGCTGCTCCATCTCTTTGTGTAAGGGGTGGAAGGGTCCAACAATCGAAGTTTCCAAGGCAAGCGCGCTGGACGAGGAGAGTGGTGGTGTAGACGGGATGGAGTCTCTTGTGGGTGTGACATGAAGTCCAGGGTTGGAGACCAATTTTTTCCTTGGCTCTAGTGGCTCCTCCAGGCTGGTGACTTTTCTCTGGAGCTGAAGAGGGCCACCTGTTAAGCTGAAGAGCTTTGCACAGCAGCATGCTCAGCGCCTGCCAGTGTATGAGATTACTCTTCTCTCCAAAACCTGAGCAAAAGGGCGGGCAGTACTGAGCTTGAGGCTGCTGGGGCAGCAGTCTTGCCCCAGCCTAGTGCTGGAAGGCACCACTTGTTCCTTATCCTCCATCATCTGCGTGGGGCTTGCTCACTGGAGACCCCTGCGGGCTGTCTCACAGCCATATGTCATGCCAGCAGGATTTCCTATGGATTTTCTTCTGCGGGATGGCTGCACCTTCCCTTCTCTGCTTAGGAATGATATGGTTTTGAGTTCTTTAAGTTGCCCGTGAGGGCTAATGAGCCTGGTAACACAATATTCCTCTCTCTCATGTTTCGCCTTTGCCCGTTTGGGTGTGTGGCTGCCGTGGGAGCCCCAAGCTATCGCTGTTCTCAATTGCTAAACGTTTTGAGAGAGGGATAAGCCGGCGCACCTAGTGAGCTAAAAATGCTGCAGAAGATTGGCAGGCGAGCAGTGCCGGGGAGTGGTGCTGGTGAGCTCACAGCTGGCACTGGCTTTTGCCCCTTGGCTCAGGGAAGCGTTTTGTGAGTTGTCGTTGCCCTTGGTGGTTTCAGAACGGGGTGCTCCCCTCTCTGAGTCAGAATGGGGCTGGTGCCCCGGCTGGTGTCCGGCGTTAGGAAGCTGCACGTCATGCCAGTTGTGGGTGAAGCCCGGGACCACTTTGGGGAGCAGAATCATGCCTTTTAGCATCCTGCTGGCGCCTCCGTTTTTCTAGGAGTTCGTGACTAGGGTGGGGATTTCCCTGAATGGAGCAAGATGAAGTGAATGGGGACTTCAGGAAACCCACGGAGTTAGACAGCTACAGCCACAATTTTAAGTGACGTGAATTTACTTCAAGGGGTTTACATCCAGAACATCTTAAATATGCCCTCCACTTGGACATACCTCCCTTTCTTAATTTTAAAAGTGGCGGTGAGGAGTTGCACAGGGTGGGGGTTACATTCCAGCCAGCGATGGCTCTGTTTCAGCTGCAGGTAAGCAATCTGGCAGATAAAAGTTTAGGATCCCTGGGGAGGGATGGCACCAGATTATAAATATACAGTCTATAGATATTCTAATTAATAACTCATCTTTGGAATAAGTCAAGTACTTTAGCTGCCTGAGATGGAATTTTTACAAGCAGGGTGCGGTGTATCTGTGAGATAAAATCCAAATACTCAAGAATGTTTAATTAAAGGGTATGATTTACTCCCAGAAAAGACTGGACTAAAGGGTGAAAGAAAATATTCAAATGCACAGAACAGTGTAGTAAGCACTTTCAAAAGTCATGATTATTATTCGGTTTTTTGACACAAAATATGCCAAGAATTTTTTTCAAGATCACTCTTGACGTGAGGGAGATAAATTGGTTAGTAAAAGGGAAGAAAATAAGTTGTGGGGTTTTTCCATTTTTATCTAGGTAATCAGTACTAGCCAGATTTTTTTTTTCCTTTTGGAAAAATAAGATAATATTGAAGATACAATGAATGCTGCCTTGCCTTTCACTGTATCGCTTTGCAGTGTGATGGTAGAGGTTGCGTATGGCTTGTGCACTCCAATACAGAATTTGATCTAAGCCTGTGAACAGACAAATAGTCTGAACCTCCTAATTTTACAGGCAAAACACAATTATTTGCCTGCTGATTTACATAGTCAAAATGTTGTTTGTGCCGGGAGTCCTGCTCACAAGAGTTGGGTCATTTCTCGACAAGATCTCGAGTAGGTACTTTGAGTCAGATTTTCGAAGGCCTTAAGGCGTATGTTGGGATTTTAAAATCCCCTTATGACTAACAAGTGTCAAAACTCTTCTCTAGAGCAATTGGTGTCTCTGTATTTTTGTACATCTCCACATCACCATAGTTAGGCACTGACATGCCTCTGAGCTATTTGTGCACAGTAACGCGTGTTATCATTTGTTTCCCATGTATCCGTTTGTTTTGTTGCTTTCGGATAATGAGCTCAAGTAGTCCAATTCCAGGTGCTGGCCACCACAGGTATCTATCAGAGTCCTTTCATCTTCTGGACCCAAGAGCTATGAATACCTTTTGCAAACCCCTCAAGGAATAGGAAGCCTTGTCAATCGAACCACTGCAACTTCAGGGACAGCAGTCAGTCCAGATAGCTGCAAATGCATTCAGGTTGGGGCTTTACGTTTTAGCATCACCGTCTCATATAGCACTTCACATGCACCTGGCTTCACAAGCAGCTAACAGTGTGAGGTAAAGGGTTGTGCAGTTACATGGAAGGCAAGATGGGAAGAGAGAAATGATGTGAAGGAAAAGACTGGAAAGAGGTGTTCATTGTTGGCGACAGGAAGGAGATGGAGGGATAAGAATTCTGAGATGAAGACTCTTCCAGACAGAACGGAGCAAGTCCTTCACAGCAGTGCTCTGATGCTGCACAGAAAGAGTGAGCCCATGGTTAATTTTTAAGTACCCAGTATGGGACTTCTCATGTACCTGCAGTGTGTGCATAAGCAGTTTTCTTGGTAGGGGTTACACCAGTGCTCTGGGTTTGTGTTAAGCAACAGGGCTGCCACCGTTGCTGGGTCAGTCAAGGGAACTGAAAGGAAAATGGTCCCTGTGAGTCCAACTCATGGCCACCTGACACCTCACCAAGAGGAGTGAATGTGGTAAAAAAATGTGTTTGCCTCTTTTCCCTTCCCTCTCTGGGTCTATCAAAGCAGAGAAGCAGGCATATTTGTGCTAGTCAGCAGTGATTCAGCTTGTCATGCCACAGTGGGCTTCCCCTCTGTGCTGCTCTTAACTTTGTTTTAGAAGACAGCATCACCCTTTTATCCAGATGGAAATATAATCCTTTTGTATGGTGGGGATATAAAGACATTGACAAGCACCTGTTAGCCAGGTTGCAATTAATAGCACAAAGCCATGCAATCATACGACAAACCAGACAGGGAGCCTACATTTTTACAGCCTTGTTTTAGACAGCCGGTACTTCTTAAGAATAAATCTAAGCTGAATGACTTTCTCACTTCTTGCATCTGTATGGTTAAAGCTAGCCTCAAACTGGCAGACAGATAATCAAAACTGAAAAGCAGAATGATTTGGCAGATGTTCTAAGGCTGCTGTTGCTTCTATAAATCCAGTGAATATAAGAATGCCCATTCAAAGCTTTTTATCATGGTTTTTCATCATTAGAAGATTGTATTTTGTAAAGGGGGGAGTTTCTCTTTTTTGATATTTCCCATGCAGCCTGTCCCACAGGGTAGCTCCACAAGCATAGCCCTATAGGTAGCTTATGGCCTTCCTGAGAAGGACCAAGTCCAGAAGGGAGCTGCTCTGGAAAGTGTGCTGCTGTCAGCTGGTGAAGATTTTACGACCCTGAAAATGCACCTTCAGCTCTGATTTATGAGCAGTCCTGGGGTCAGGCCTCTGCTGTTTGGTGTAACAGCCCCTTCCAAATGAAAACGAAGTTTCTACCAGCCAGCACTTGGGGAATGCACTCTGCTCTCCTTTAAAAATGAGACCTCACCCACGCTTGGCCTGACGAACACCACAATACGTATTCCAGCTGTTAGGATGCTGAGATATTCAACCTGGCTTTCCAGCCCAAAGGATTTAGCCCGACATCCTAGGTTTGTCTTCAGTTTGGACTCGCTGGCCTCCCGCAAAGCAGAAGTTAGTGGCCTTGAGGGAGGAGGGGATGGAAAGTGTTCCTACTCCTCTGCTGTTGCTGTCTCCGTTCGCTCGGGAAAGGGGATGATGATACGAGCTCCTGGCTTTCCTCTTCCTTGGCCTCTCCCAGTTACTTTTCTGCCTTGTCCTTTGCAACAAGGGTGTTGGTGGCATTATTCTCAGTGTGTGGGATATCTTCTGGCTGTCCTCTGGTGGTGGTTGATAAGGCAAAGACCTTCTAGGTTAGACCTAGGAAGGAAGCAAAGGAGTCATCTTTATCCCCACCACTGCTCACAGAGCCATCCTTTCTGCTTCCCTTGTGGGGCTGGTTTTGGTGACCAGCAGCACACACATTCTAAGTGTCTAGAAACAATGTCATGGAAGTCTCTGCAAGACCAAGAAAGACAGAACATAAACGTAGTAGTCTTTTCTTCTCTTATTCCTCATTTACTTTGTTCGCAGGTCTCATGCTGTATCCTTTCACTAAGAGAATTGTTTGCAGTTTGGACAGAGCTTTTTCTGCACGTTGTCAGAAAAGGGCACTTCATCATTATTTTGGAAGTATACCTCAGAAACGTATATCACTGCACTCCAGGGAGTAATCAGGACTCATCCTTGATGGTTTGAGTGCTATGCTTTTTTTGTCCTTTCCATCCCTTTTGCCCCCTTCTTAATATTGCGTCACTCCTGCTGAAAGTTGCAGATTCTGTGTCTCTTGCTATGTCTTCAAATTTTCTGTTTAGAAGTTGCCATTCCCCTTTTCCACAAGTGGTCAGTTCCCAAGCAAGATAAGAAAAATCCCCCTTGCCTAATTTTTCTCCATAACTAAATAAAGTGCAAATATGTCTGTGGACCTGGGGACTATCTGTTGGTGGGTGTAGTTCAGTGAAGATGGAAAAAAAATATATAATCAGCAGTTGAAATAGGCAGTTTCTTTGCAGCAGTGTGCTAGGAAAATACCTGTACAAGCCGCAGCAGCCCAGCGAAGGCATTTGTGGTAGTGCTAGTGAGGCTGCTGCAAATGTGCTTACGGAGCTAAATGTTCCGAGTTCCTTCCTTAGTACTCTCTGTCAAGATCTGCTAAAGCTCAGGAACCTGTAGTGTGATCTGTTCTCTCTTATATTTCTTTTTTGAAAAAAGAGGTATTAGAAAGAAACAATTCAGCTTAAGTGAAACAAGAAGAGAAAAACGAGAGCCAGTGAGATTCCTGAGGGTTTTGACAAATTTGAAAACTTAAAAAAATGATCGTAATGTAAAACCAAAAATTGGCAATTGCTTAATTCATACTCTAATAGATCTTTGTCTTTTGGGGACATTATTTTAGTGCCTGAGGTATTAATTAAAAAAAACATGGCCTCTGCATCTGCATAGCTATTGCTCTCTCACAAGGACGATTGGTGGTGTTTTTTTCCTCCCAGTAAATTTGTGGTAGAAGCACCCTTTCACTGAAAGTGCATACATCAGGGGGAACACCTAGAGGTGAGGAGAGTCGCAGAATCAGAAGACTGTGGTTCTGCAGCCTTCCCAGTGTCTGAGAAGGAGCTGCTGACACTTCTGGTTAGCCAAAAGAGGCTACCCAGAGTGCTACAAATAGGAACCTACTTTTCTAAGGAAAATTACAACGTGGGTAGACCTTTTGCTTGCCTTAAATTACCAGACCTCCGTTACAAAAAAAAAACCAACCCAAACCATATTCAAAGCAGTATTAGGGTGCTTTTGAAGTCATTAAGCTTAACCTGCTTTATTGAAGCTCATGCTTAGGAGTTTGCTGACTCTTAGTCAGTTTAACTATTTTTCAGAAAATAAGGCTGTGGATGGGTAAGATGTCGAGGACTGGACATAAAGTGGCTTTACAGGGAGGTTTAGATGATACATGAGGCTGTGGTCTGGGTGTGAACCACAGTTGTTACTTAGTTTTGGTTGCAGTTGAGAAGACCTACACCAAAGTTATCAATCAGCAAATCTGCTCCAGACTTGCCAGATTATTGCATGTTGACGAGTGCCCAAAAGCTGAAATGAAACACGGTGAAAATTAAAGTGCAGCTTTACCAAAAGCCAGATGCTTCATTATGAGCTGAGCTAACCTACCTGCCAAATACTGCTAACCTGCATGAGGCAGGTGATTAATTTTTTACAAGTCTGCTTTGGCAACTAGACATCTGTCCTCTATTCCTAAAAGTAATATCTCAGGGCAAGAAATTTATTTTTATTCTTCTTAGTACTCCAAATTACATAAAACATATATATTATGAAAATTATATTGTGTGCATTTTGTATGAAGGTATACTGAGGGCCAGTTTGTATTTGAGATCACTTTCGCACCAATGTAACTCCATTGGAATAATTTCTTGTTTTATATTTTCTAATTTTTATGTGTAAGAAGAATAAAAAATCACACCCATAACATACCTTGTAATCAGGAATGTCAGTATATGTGGTTAGAATATACATTTTCCATTTTAATCAGTCATTGTTCCAACTAACAGGCTGAATCAGTGGAAAATATGGTGTCAAATTACTCAGTTGCTCTCTCGAAGTACGTTGCAGCTTTCATTATGAGCAGGGGTTTATCATTTCTTTCCTTGTGAAGAATAGCTTGAGATCTTCTTTGATACATGCCATGAAAGGGAGATGATCCATTACAGCATCTGCTATATACATGCACTTAAGTAAAATATGTTGCTTGCTGTCAGTGCAGTGAAATCAAATAAACTTTCTCCTCCCTCCACATGTTTGAGAAATAATTTAGCAGCAGTTGCATATTTTTACTGAAGCAGTTGAAACGTGCTAGTGATCAATTTACTTACACATGGTAAAAATAATACAGGTTGCAGACAGATTTGTAATACGGTTTTTAAACACCTGTTTTTAATGTTTCAGTACCTAATAAAGCAGAGGAACTCCTGCTTTTGGTTTGCATGCAGACATTATGTATGTTGGGATTTAAAAGGCTACTGCCTAGGTTTCAAATGCAGCCCTATTCACAGCAGTAAACAACACTTGCAGGCACAGCCTGGGTACATTTTTAGGAGTTCCTCAGCACTTCAGTTACAGTGACCAAAGTCTCCTTCAATGAGTTTTGCTCTTTTGGACACTGATAACGTGGTGTTACTGCCAAATGTGAATCCTGGCAAAAAAACATTGTCCTTACCAGAAAGGGAGCTTCTCCCTTGCCACTTGCAATCCTGCTCATGTAAAAAGTTTGCTGGTCCAGTTCTATGTAATGTAGGGGAAAAATATAAAAGAGATTGAGCAAAGTACGACAGAGCTTTTCAGTACATACCAAAATTTTCATAAAGTGGGATTAAATGTTGAACATGTGCTTTAGTTTTCTACCAAGGAAACATACATTGATTAACTGGCAATTAATTGTGTCACTTATTGCTGAGGTTACTCAGTTGCAAAACCTGGATTAAGATACTTTCACTGCCTTGCATGGGTGTTACAAGAGATTGAGTATCACATGTGAGCATGTGGGGCTGCCAACTGCCCGAAAATAACAGGAAAAAGGAGAGCAAGTTGCAGAATCTGCACTCTCTTCTTACAGACCTCTTTGCTGCTTTTTGGGAGACCCATTAAATTGTCCTTCTTAAAAATCCAGTGCACTTTGGGCATTGGTTGCGGGTTCCCTGTGTGTTGCTGCTTCCTTCTGATGGTTTTCGGGTGAATGCTGTTAGCTAGATCCTCCTTTTCCTCTGCTTCTGCCTTTGGTCCCTTTGATTTTGGGATCCCTTGGGATGATTGCATCTTCTTTTTGTTCCACCACCGTTATGCCTGACCACATCCAATGGGCATGAAGCCCCTGTGTCTCCAAAGCTTTTACTGGATGTCTTGATAGCAAGTCAGGCGTAATGATGCTAGCACTAGGATTCTCATCACCGTCCAAAATGTTCCCATTACTTTCCTCTGTCTTTGGGCAAACTGTACCTTTCTTCATGTCATTTAAGTCTGTAATTTAGACCAGTCACTGAAGTCTGCTATATTTAGCTGATTCCTGTGCCTGCATGAAAATAGCAATATCAGCGTATCATGCATGCTCTATGCAGGACAGGGGTGCCCATATTCTCTGTCGTTAATAAGCCACACGTCCCCTCGGCTCTGTGCCCGTGAAAGGACAGTGGCTAGCATTTGGGAAGCCTGCAGCATGTCGTGGCTGTGCAGAGAGATGAATAGCTAGAAGGGAGTGGGTCAGAAGAGAGATCACATTTCATTTCTGGAGAGCTGCTCAAAGCTGAGCCGTGCGTGAAGCCGAGGTGCAGCTCAGGCACAAAGGGTTAGTCCCAAGTTTTCATCCGTCTCTTGATGTCTTCATCTGAGGCCGCTGCCTGATGTGGCACCGCAAGGAGGGCGACCTGAGCCCAAGGTGGTTGCGGCATGTCAGGATTAAGAAACTCAAGCAAGGCTTGCACAGCGTTGCCTGTGCTTGCCTGGGGCCAGGACTACCCACGCCGTGGCTCTCTTGCCTGTGTGCGCGGGGACCTAATACTTTGCTTATGGGTGCGGGGCGGAGGAGGGATGCTAGTGACTATTTTGGATGAGACTGACCGTTGCCAAAGCGAGTGCTGGTGAGCGTGGCAGCACGCGGCTGTGGGGTGCTGGATGCGACCGTGGGGCGAGGGGATGGGGGCTGCATGGGTGCTGCCGGCGGTGGGCCTGGCACAGTGGGCAGCACCGGGGCCGGCAGGGGGCCCAGCTCCCACTGCCTTCCCCCCTGCCTCCCTGCAGGTCCTGGCCTGGCATGTTGTTGTTAGGATTGCTATGGAAATTATTTCAGTGTGTTTTGTAGTTCTGAGATGCTGCGTCTTGCGTTGTTTGGCTGGGAAGCTGCTTGACTGGTTTTAGAGGGTGGTTGTACATGCACAAACACTAGCTATTTTTTTTCATGGTGGAAAGTAGGAGATTCACAGCATGGTTTTAATTAGAATCGCTCATGTAGTCTTGCACTGCAGCGCGTTCTTTAGTTGAAAGATAATTTAATTTTCTTTGTTTTGGAAGATTTTCGTTCTTGTCTGTGTGAAATGTCTTTATTTACTGCGCCTCGTAGTACTTGGTGCATAGCATTGATTGTGAGGAGAGTCAAAACCAAAATCTTCCCTGGGCTGTGTTATTTTCCACCTGCTGTGGCTTTTAATACAGTCTCAGCGCTATATATGTACAAAGTGCCTGCGTTTCTACGAGAAAAACACCAGAGAAAATTGGCAATGCATGCGGGGTTAGCTTTAGCTGTAAAATCTCATTGACTTGAAGAGGAATAGCAGTCTAAAAGTTGCGAAGTGCTGAGGAAGAGTAACTGGTATGGGTGGGTTTGATTTTTCACCACAGAGCATAATGCTTGTTGAAAAAAAGGCAAAACCCCCCAAAATCCTGCAGCTCTTTGCAGAACTCTGTATTAAGTTCCTGTAACACCTTCTGTACTACGGAGAGTATTTTGTCTGGTTGAAACACAATACAGCATGGAGCAGTCATGTTTATGTGTTTGAAAGTATTTAGTGCCTGTCATCTCAGAATTAAAAAAAGCCACATAAAATATTAAATCTCTCCCCATATATACATGAATTCATAAAATGGCTTGGAATGTGTGGCTTTTTTTAAGAAAAATTTATAGATGGCATTTATTCATCAGTAATCTTTAATAATCCTGCGATGATTTTCCAAATGGCTTTCAAATTAATTTTCGTCTGCTTATCTTCCAATGATATTGTTTTCATTATGTGTACCTTATGTGTCTTAGCTCTTATTCTGCAATAGTATAGTATTCCTCAATATAGACTTAAATACTGTTGCTGCATATAGGTTATAGAGTATTATTGACTACAGAATGGCATACAGTAGTAGAATTTTACACAAACCCCACCCATAGCTGCAAACATGAGCTGCCAGGGACAAACAAATTTATACCGCAACTTGTAGGCACATGTGCTAGCATCTAGGTACACAAGTAATCTCAAGCACATGTCCGGAACACATCAAAGCCTCATTTTCTAATCCCTCCCGGTTGTGAGGAAAACCTTAAAATATGTGAACTGACATAGCCTTACTGCTGGCTACAAGAGCCCTACTTGAAATGGAGGCAGGTCGAAGAGTTTTTGCAAAGAGCAAGACAGTCCAGGGGTGATGCTGGCGCTGGGCTATAGCTCTGCAGTTTTGCTAGCATAAATGAAGCCCCTGAAACTCTCAGCCCAAGTAGATTTTACGTGAGTAGTTGCTCTAATCACAGGGCACCGTTAACCTAGAAGTCTAGCTGTAATATCCTGTGTTTTTAGGAAAATGGTCTAATGAGTGAAAGCATTCTTCTGTTCTTCCAGTCTCGAGTAAAATAACATAAATCAAGAAAAATATGATCGAATTTGGCCTCTAGCTTCTTGACTTTCCTGTTACTAGTGAAAGCTCTTCTTCCTTTTTATATTAGAAAGGTATGTAATGTAAGTAAGTTCGAATTTAGAATAAAAATGAACATTAGCAGGAGTTCTGCCTCTTTATTATGATTTTAACATGCGTTCCGATTTTGAAACAACAGTAGCAGCAAGGCCACCCAAAAAGTACCTGATGCTGCTCCCAAACTTCCCATGTGCTCCAGAGCTGAGGTCGGAAGCGCTGCTGGGAGCGAGGTAGGGAGTGAAGGGGTTGCTGCAGTCTTTGCACGGAGTTGCTCCTGGCCACAGCTCTCTCTGGAGGGAGGGAAGGGTTGTTGGTCCCATCTCGGGCACTGGGAGGGAGGCTGGGGTGGAGCTGGTTAAGTGTCCATTTCCCATCTGTGACCACCTGCTGCCCGCCCTGTGTTGTGGCTGACTCTATGCCCAGGGTATTGCAGCCCCCAAAATCCAGGTGGAGAAGCGTAAGCACTGAAGTGGAGCTGTGGTGGAGTTGACTTTGACCTTTCCCTCTGGGAGAGAAAAGGACTGCAAAGTACCACCGTCCAAGTTGATGGTCTCGTACTCCTGCTGTGAAAGCTGTGGGTAACTGCCTGAAATGCGTGATGGTGAGGTGCCAAGTGTTGTGCTTGTAGCGGGCTCTGCCACTGCAGGAGTCTCTTACAGCGGCTCTGCTCCACCTCTTTGGGCTAAGGGCAGTGTGCCTTTCTCGCAGCACTGCCCTGGGTTTGTGGGACACTCCTGCATTGAACCATGGCCCGGTGTGGTTACAGGTGTAAATCTGTGTTTTGGGTTTATACAGCTAACAGTAGATGTCTGCAACTGAGCTAATTGCCTTAGTTTCCCTCTGTAATCAGGGTAAGGCTTGTTGGTATAGAGTTTAGGGAGCTATTAATTTTATGCTGGTGTGAACATCTGAAGCAGCTCAGGTAAGTCACACCTTCAGAGTGCGTGTCTCGTTTTGCTGGCTGTGAAGGCAGTCAAAGAGACTAGAGCCTGTTGTTGTCCAGCCTGTAGGTGTTGAAGTTAGGTGCTGTGAATCACCGTGTTTCTTTTTGACTTGATATGTTGTGTGTGATTATGTGTAACTGGGCCCAGTGGGCTTTAAGATCTTATCAGTTTGCCAGGACCAAGGTTTACTTCTTGGTTTAGATACCCACATAAGGCTTGAGTATGATGGGGAGGAGCAGTGCCTTTTGAGACTTTGGCATTCCTGTCTCTGGCTTGTGACTTGACTCATGCCAGAGCCTCACGTTTGAAGTCAACAGGTTGATACAGAGGCTGTCTTGATTTGGGTGTGAAAACACAGATCCTGGTCACCAATACTCATCATACCTCCCTTTGAAGGAGAAAGTGATACCCTCAGCGTCCTCCTCAAACCCCAGTGCTGCACTGACATCCTGCTACACCAGCTGCAGCAAGGTGTCATCAGTTTGTAGCAGCAGATAAACTACTCTGTAAAGCATTTATTGGCAAGTTCTGCCATTAATATTCACAACATTTTATTTGGCTGTCTTACTAGCTTTAAACGGGGTTGTGATATTAGCTCTTCAGTATTTGAAATTCTAATGCAACAGCTGTTGCTAAATAATGTTACTCAATGTGACAATATTTGGAATGATAGATTGAAAATAGTCCCTATATGTTGAGAAAGTTTATCTAAGAGTCTTTTGTGCTTTTTTTTTTCACTTGCTGTTGGTCATCACAGGCCTTTCAGTTCATTGTAGTGCTTGTAGCCTGTTGGGCAGAACTGCTCATGTTGTGCTTGTTGGTCAGAGCGTCTGGTCTGTTGCATCAATTTTTAAATTCTGTTTTTTTCAGAACTGAAAAGCCAAAAGACTACAGCTTTTGATTAAAGGTATAAATGTCACAGAATTCTTTTTTTTTTTTTTTGTAAAACAGGTGACATCAACCAATGGCATCACTTTTGCTCTCAAACAACTCAAGTGTGAAACCCAGTCTCTCTGAATTTTTCACAGTTTAATCAAACTGTCTTGGAGGTCAAAACCTTGAAGTTGAGCTATAAGTTATACCTAACCTATTTTTATTGCTGCATTAAGATACTTTTCGTGGAAGGCACGCTCTCAGATAAAACTGCAGCGTAATCGGAGCTGTAGGACCAGGTGGATCAAAGGTGGCTTGTGGAAGGAGAGTAGGACCAGAAGTGTGTAGTGAACTGGCAAAACACACTGCCCTTTTCTGCTCTGAGAGGGGAGTCACAAATCGCATGTTTATGAATCTTGTGCATGTGATGACAACACTTTTTAGGGGTTGAAACAATGAAAGCAGAACCTGTCTTGAGGAACATATACGTGCAGACAGCACTTTTCTAACTCTGAAGAACAAGAGCTTAATCTGCTTTATTCCTCAAGGAATGCAGGTGTAAATAGTGCAAGGAGTGGAACCAGAGGGCTGAGAAGTGCTGTGTTTTGTGTAGTGAAGAAAGGGTTACTCTGCCACATGGCACGGTTGCTGGTTTTTATTTTATAAGACTGCTGAAGCACAAATTGATTAAACATAGAGCAGGCTGGAAATAAGTAAAAACTTGTTATGAAATTTGCTCTGCTCTAATCAAGTCCTGTATCTGTGATGAAGCAAAACCTATCTGGCCGAGCTGGAGATACTCAATCACCTTCTGCCCAGTTTGCTCCTCCTTCAGCTACAAAGCCATTCTTGCTCTGCATCTATATAAAAGGCCTTGAAGTGCTTTCCTTCTGTTAGTTATTTCTATATAAAAAAACAGACAGAGGTACTGTGAAATTTGGAAGCCATCGATATTCCTGTGACTTGCAGAAGAAGCAAGGAGTTTTATTACAGACCTTCAGATGGCCTCCCTTCATACTCCCTCCTTTCCCCAAGCAGAGAAAGCAGTCAGGGCTTGACTCATGGACTGTCTGATTATAAAAGTCCCACGTGGGACATACAGCTGTATAGCGTGCTAGTGCACTACATGCTTTGTCTACCTCAGACATTGAGTTTTCAGTTCATGCTCTGTGCTGTGGCCTTTGACTCTGATGGCTAATTAAATAGCAAGATGTCTTACATAATAGCTTTTTGTCTTTTTAAAGGGGTTCTTGGAAAATCAGAGAAATTAAGAATTGGAAGTGTATTTATAGTAGTTTTAACGGCAATGGAACAGTAAGTCCAATATTCATATTATGAATATGGCTCAGTATTTTTAGCTCTCCAAATATTTACAGAGATAAAGCCTTTAAACATAGTCCCAGCTTTCTGTCTTCAGTAGCAGTTTAAATAAAAGTCATTGGGATAGGAGTTAAAATTTAGGGGGAAAGCAACCTCTTCTGGTCTAATACTGTCTCACTGGTGTCTATGGACCCCAGAGGTGTTTCACCTGGAACTATGTTGCCCCTGTCCTGTGTGAGCCAGTGTTCGTCTTGATGAGTAGGAAAACCACATCAAATGCATTGACCCTTAAGCAGATAACCTCTGGGGGCAGCCGGGCACCCCATTGCCCTCAAATTTGCAGGGGTGGGAACTCAAAGCAATGCAGTTACTGCAGCACCATGACAGCTAGGGAGCCACCAAGTGATAATATGGCATTCGAGGTATGTGGGGTGTCCCTGGTTTGGGGAATTTGCTGGTGGATATTGGTGGTGGCTCTGTGCTGTGGCTGGGATGGGCATTGGTGAGGGCATCATTCCTGTCTTGCTTGTACTGACGGCACCTGACACACGCCCGAGGATCCCAGGCCAGCCTGTGCTCACACACAAATGGGAACTTGCTGGATGCAAGCAATGTGTCAGCAGCATGACGAAAAGCAGGTTCACAGGTATAAGCTTGCCTGGGGTATCTGCCTAAGAATATGTAATGAATTCCTGTTGCAGTGCTCTTGTGATTTTTTTTATTAACTTTTTTTTTTTAACTCTTATGTGATGATGAGTATGACTGTCCAAACTGAAAGCTGTTATGGATGCTGAGAGCAAATGTTTGAGTGGAAGCTGAGTAGATTGAGGGGTTGGGTGGTTTCAGGGAGGGAACTATTTTATTGGACTTCCCCTCAGACCCATATTTTTAATTTGTGGTTTCCAGAGCCCCGCTCTCTGTTGTCAGCGTGCATTTACTTAATTGCAATTTGAAAGCCTCCTGCACTTCAGCTTCATACTACTAAGGATCCTGTCCAAATGCAAACACAGGCAGGCTGCTAGGCTGGAGAGCTCCAAAACGTCACACATTTTGGCCGAACTGCAGGACAAGCTATACAGGTTTGTCCCCCCCACATGAGGGCCAGCAGCGACCTCCTTTGAGGAAGTGTGGGGCTGTTCAAAAAGAGGAAAAATTCTTCATTTAAGTGGGCTGCCTGGCATGGGGGCCCTACTCCATCTTTTCACAAGGGAGCGACTCTCCCCAGCCCTGTCCTACAAGGAGGTTTTGGAAGCTCCCATGGCTGTGCTCTTGGAGATGAGCTGTGGTGCTGAGAGGGCTGGCTGCCTCCAGTCAGCTGAAAGTGGGGCTGGGGAGTGAGATGAGGCAACAAGGATTAGGGAATGGATGTCTCTTCAGTCTCATGGTAGAACATGGCACAAGAAGAGTAATGATTTCCTGGTGTCCCAGTGCATGAGATGCTCAGGATCTACAAATTCATTCTGCCGGTAACTCCTCTTCTGATGGGCATCCCTCTTGTGAGTCTAACAGTTTTAGGAGGAGTGCGACTTGGGTTGGTTTCTAGGTATGTGTATTTTTGAGGAGGAAAATCCTTCTTAGAAACAGAGAACAGCATCTTGCGGCTGTTTAGACACGGAGGTTTCACGGCTGTGCTGAGAGCCAGCAGCCATGAAGGCTGCTTTTCCCGGGGTAGACCGAAATGACTTGTGAGCCAGTGACTGAGAGTACAGCATCTCTATTACATTAAGATTATTAATTCCTCACAGCGTATTTGCAGCTGGAAGTTTTATATAGGTCTTAATTCATCATGATGTGAACAGCTGCTCTTTTGCTGCAGTATTGAATTAAAGTCCAAGTGGCAGCACTAGAAAGTGCCACATAAAACACACTCCTGCTGTTTTCCATTCACTCCTCCCATCCAGCTCTCGCCCTCTGCCCAGGCTTAGCCCATTGCAGGAGCAAGCCATCTTATTTTTATTTGTGGACCGGCTCTCACTACATTTGGATCTTAAAACAGAGTTTGAGTGAATCCAAGAAAAATCAGTTTTAGAAAGGAAAAGTAGATCTTGAAACCAGCACAAAAACCTGGAGGAATTCCTGTTAACATTTTTATTTGAAGTAAGTGAAGGAACTAAGGAGTAGTAGCATATATGTTAAGTCACACAGGGCATAAATTATATACTTTTTTTTGTTAACTGCGTCAGATAAAATTCAGCAGAAGCTATCACAGCCAGAGGGTCACCTCAGCTCCTAGGGAGGTCTTTTTTGTTTTTGTTTTTGGTTTTTTTGTTTGTTTTGAAGTCTGTCTGCTCTGCTGTTTTGGATAGGACACTTCTCTTTTTTTCGGCTTGTGCTGTCACCAAAAAATATAGTGTACAGGAGCATCCAAGTGGCCCAAGCTTAGCACCTCCATTTTGTGTCCACACTGACAAGTGGTCTGGAGCTGAGCTTTGTACCTACCTCAGCTGAAAACTGGCACCCTCTACTGTGTGCCTGGTTGCCAGCAAAGCGAAGAAGTGCCTGTTCAGGATTATGTGCCTCTCTCAGTCCTAAGTGTTCTGCAGAGCGTGATGCTGAAACTGGAGAGAAACAGCTGGAAAGAGACGGGGATGCTGTGAGACCTTGCAGCGAGGTGGGTGCCGCAGTGGTTTGTTGGTGCCCCAGGGATGCTGCTTGTCTGGCCGAATTGGCAGTGCCAGGGCCGCTTCTTGCCCCACGGGGTCCTGCTCTTCTCAGCTGGGGGCTGCCGGTGCTTGCCTGGGGCCTGCTCTGGAGCACACAGTTCAGCTGACTGCTGGTTCACTGCCGCTGCCTGGGGGCACGTGGTGCACCCCCGGTCTGCAGCAGGGCTGCCCACCTTCCCCGCAGTGGAGAAGTCTGGGGTGGTTTGAATCCTGCTTTGTTCAGCCTGGAGAAGAGGCTGTGGGGAGACCTTCTTGTGGCCTTTCAGTGCTTCAAAGGGGCCCATGAGAAAGATGGGGACAGACTTTTTAGCTGGACCTGTTGCAATAGGACACAGGATAATGGTTTTAAATTAAAGGAGAGGCAATTCAGGCCAGACGTGAGGAAGAAATGTTTTACAATGAGAGTGGTGAAATACTGGCGCAGGTTGCCCAGAGAGGTGGGAGATGTCCCATCCCTGGAAACATTCCAGGCCAGGCTGGACGGGGCTCTGAGCAACCTGATCTAGTTTAAGATGTCCCTGCTCATTGCAGGGGGTTGGACTAGATGAGCTTTGAAGGTCCCTTCCAACCCAGACTATTCTATGATTCTGTGAACAGGATTGAATAGTCAATATGCTTTCTCCCATGGCACTTGATGTTAAGCCCTGTGTTTCGGGATGGGAGACTGAGCAAAGAGCCTCTACAGTCCCCTGCCTTGGGGCACATGAGGTGTGTATTTTCTTCGAGCCCCCCCTAGGAAAGGAATTTGGAGCCAAAGCGTGGAGAAATAGGCAGAGGGAATTTTGCAATGAGGAGGGCAGTCTTTTTGTGTCTCTTTTTTTCCCCCAAGCTGGAGGTTGCTAGCTTCCCGAGCCTTCAGCAGCAGGTCCCTGGGTGTTTTCAGCCCAGGGGTGTGGAGGCAGAGCAGTTCGGTGGCTGCCCAGGCAAAGGTCGGGCAGAATCTCTGCAGTGCACACGAGAATAGCTGCCTGAGTCTCCTGACTTCACCCTCCGTGTCTGGGCTTCACATGACAGTCATTGCCCACAAGAGCAACTTCTCCCTCTTCCCATTTAAACCCGTGATGCAACAGCTCACATCTTCTAGTGCTTCTACATGGTAGCTAAAAGTAAATTCTTCTTAAAAATCAGATTGATGACCCTATTTTTATGCATGCTTGGTGGTCACAGCTAAAATCAATATTTGAAATGTTTGTGCACTTTCTTTGCAGTTTTAACAGTTTGATCTTCGATTTAGTTTCAAAAAATTAGGACACTGAGCACTCACTGACTTTATTATTTTGAAGGTGTAAATTAGATACATTTTAAAAACATGACAGTTTGTTTCATTTTATCATTCGTCATGTGCAGTTACTGTAACAAATAAAAAGACCTACTTGAGAAAGTTAGCAATGAAGCTCTTTGATGTGTAGCTCACGAAGCTCTGGCTTAAACAGACAAGCAGCAATTACTTTAAAAATTTCGCTATTTTATAGATTTCATCCTGTTTGACCTTTTTGAAAGCATTGGAATTACATTCCAAAACACTGATGGGAAAAAAAAGGGAAAGAAGCCCACTTTACCCAGACTGGGTGTTTAGTCTCAGTAATGATTCTCTCCAGACTGACTCAGGGTATTCCTTGAACAGTTCTAGAAATGCAAGTGGGACAGCCAGGCGTGTCAGCATTGCCGAGCATAAGCACTGTAGTACCTGCTGCAAGCAGGGTGGCCATCAGTTACATGGTCAGATAAGAAAATGTAGATGTTGTTCTTACTGCTTTTAGAGGCATAAATGGGTGTATTTAATTGTTGTCTTTATTATGTACCAAACATAAAAAGAACAGGCACAGACATTTGTAGACACATCGCTGATATGGACGTTACCTATGGATTTTTTTGGCACATTATTATCATTAAGGATGCAGTCACTAGTAGCCTGGAGAGTCTCAGGCACAAGCTGCTGACTAGGTTAGAGTGTGAATACTAGGTTCCTGGTCATGCCACACTTTGTTATTAGTTGGAGCTCTACCCTGCATGCATTGGAACAGGCTAAGCCCTAAATCAGCCACTACTGTCATTTAACATATTTAGAGTCAGAGTCTGGAGGAATGCACCACTGTAGGGTTTTTGCAGCCTTTTCCCAGAACTCCCAATGTGGCCACTTTAGAACTATTACGTAGTGTAGCTTTTTTTTTTTTTTTTTCCCTGACAGTTGGGGTGGGTGCAGAGGGTGTCCTTGGCTGTTGTGTCCCCTCAGAACAGGACCATTCTTTCAGTGGCTTCCAGGAGCCTCTCCAGATGCAGAGGGCTCCTTGCTGTGACAGGTAGCTTTCCGAGCATTTCAACAGATGCTTCAGCATGCCAGAAGCATAAAGTGCTTGGAAGGGAGCACACAGAATATTTCAGCCACGTTTCTTAAAATAAGTATCATGGCTTAAATAATAGAAGTTTCCTCACAAACTCTAGAATAACCACCAATGCTGAAATAGCGTTTGAGTTATTGGATATGACATTTGCAAAAAGCCCTCCAAATTCAGTAACTATAGTGAAGTTTGAGGAGGTTTGGCTTTTTTTTTTTCCCCCTAATGTTCATGTTAAAAGCATCTCACCTCTTTCTCCTCATCGTTTTTCAAGTCTGTTTAATTCTGGTTGCCGGATTTCATAGATATGCACCAGGCGCATGGTTGGAATCCAGGTAGGCTGGCTATGCTCACGTCTGTGATAAACATCAGGTTCTCATTGCTGTAGGGCAGAATCATATAGCACCTTGCAGGCAGATGTTGGCTGTGAGGGGTGAAATAACGCTGTTTCCCTCCTGCTTTGCTGGCTGGCAGAGGAAGACACCTGGCGTTCAACACCATGGCACTGAGATGCATGAAAACATCCAGCCCTGATGCACCACGTGTCTCCCTAGGGAAAGGCCGGGGTTTGCTTTGGCATCTGAGATGGGCAGCAATCTACTGGTGAGAATCAAGATGTGTTGGTAGGAGAGCGCGTTGTGAAAGCGATGATGGAGAGGTGTAGGAATCCCAGGGAAAGTGCGGTGCGGTGGAGCAGTCGCCCAGCCGGCGCAGCCTTTCCCTCCCTCTTGCGTAAAATGATGTAAGGTGACAAAGAGCTCACTGTGATCGGTCCTGTTCTGGTGTTAATTACCAGTGACTGCATCGCTTTTGATAGAATTAGAGGAATGTGAAACAGGCCCTCAATTAAGTCTGATTTTGATCTTAGCAGCTTCAGATAGTATAAATGCAAATATCACTTGAGACCAGTTTAAATATTTTTAACGGAATTACTCGAAAAGGAAAAGAGCAGGGTAGTCAGTGGTTGGTCAGAATAAAAGAATATGACCTACTTTCAAAACCGAAAACATTGACCACAGAGGTCTTATCTGCATGCTTAAGTTTTGCCTGCATCTTTCCTTTGTACTAAACCAGGCGACTGATGTATCCTCACCTTTATTTGGGAAGGAAAACTCATTCAAGAACATTGTGCGCCTGATCCTTGTTGTCTGCTACGTCCCTTTACACTTTCACAGCAGGGGAACGTACAGCTCTTTCCACTTGGATCTATGTATTGCCAAGCAAAGCATGCTTGGTAGGAAAGGCACATCCTTTATTATGAATGCCGTAGCTGAGAGCAGCCTTTGTCACCCATACTCAGCCACTGAGTTATTAAGAGAAGAGCTTTGGACTGTGCTACACAGAGAAGAAGGTAAAAATAGGGTGTCTGACGCATGCATCCCATGTCGCACGCCAGGAAACAGAATCGTTATACCACCGAGTACAGTATTCGAGAGCGTGCGTGGAAAATATGCATGGATGTGAACGCGCGAGATCTTTCCCCACTAAGAAAAAGACTCAGTCACCCTCCTTTTCCTCTGTCCCATTTTACTTGTCTTGTTTGATAGTCCATTTACCTGTTGACAAGTCTAACAGCCTAGAGCACCACAGCTCTGCCTTTCCTGCCACTGCTCTCCCCCTCGTCTTGCTGAATGACTCCGTAATACCGCTTTCTTATATTTTGAGGGAGCTGCAGAATATTCTCACTGCAGCCAGCTGAAAGTAAGCAAAATCTTGCCCATTCTTTAGACATCTGCATCATGCCAAAAGCTCATGAAGCTCAACATTGCTGTCACAGAAATCATGCACTGGGTGCATAATCTAAAATTAGTCATCCACAGTATGTGCCCCTTCGAATGTTACTCCTTGCATTGTTTTCTTCTATTGCTTCTGTTAGCTTACAAGGTTGTGTGACATAATGTAAAAGTGAATAATGTCATGCAGTGGGTAAAACTCAAAGGGAAATACATATTGGAGATCAGATGCCTCTTACCACAGCATATGACATAAAATATAGAGTGATGCGAGCCTGGATTTTGCTTGTTTTGAGGGCAGCAAAATCAACAGTATGGTGATTACATTAGTCTTTCTGTATGTTTTTGACCCTTCCCAGCTCTCGAAAACTCATGTTCATTCAGTGCAGTAGCCACTATTGTCTTCAGGTGCAGAAGTAGCTGACAGGGAATAAGTAACTGTGGGTAATGGATCCAAAGACAAGCCCAGCATGGCTGTAGGACAGGGCCCTAAAACAAACAATCAAACAAAACCAACCAAAAAAAGTCATATAAATTTAGTTTAAAGATCACAAACCTTGTAAAACAATGCAAAACATTCATCTGAGATCTTATGTGAACACTTCTCTGGAGAGGGCAGGTGGGCAAAGCTGAGGACTTTGGGTGTTCAGTTGCCTCCTGTAGGAAACCTGGGGAAAAAGCACAAGCTGAGACTCAGCAGTACTTTACAAGATACAGCAGTAGCTGAGTTCAGATTTAAAGATAAAGCCTGAAATAGCAGAACCCGATGCAAGACCAACATTTTTTGACCCCTTTGCCTGGATTCAGTAAAACATATGGACACCTCGGTGTACGATTTTGCTTTTGCTGAATCGAAGTTTGAGTTACTCGCTAGTCTATTTTTAACTTTTAAATAGCCTTGTAATTCAATATGTGTTTGTTTTAATTTTACACTCTCCATAAAAAGTACCGTCCATGACGAGTTAGAGAAGTGACCACTGGTAATGCGTAGAAACTTAATCAGCTGGTGTGTCACACTGTCTTACTTTTCCGCTCTGCAAACCTGCGTGCCGCTCTCGATCAAAAATACCCTGCTGTACTTTGGGTCTCCTCCATCACCCCAGCTTTGCCGCTGAGGTTCTGGAGATGCCAGAGGGGGGGTGAGATCAGCCTGGGCCAAATCCAGGTCACTCCGCCAGCCCCACTCATGCACGCCAGTGGTGGTGATGGCCAGCCAGGGCTGCGAGGTGGGGGGCATGGTGGTTGTGAGTAGGGCGGTGGCTTCCCCATGGCCACTGGTTGTGCTGGGAGTGCACCTGTGATTGCCCACCAGCAGCTCAGGCTGCGTGTCCACCTGTGGGGGTTAAAGCCAAAAAGCCCTCTTTTTGCAGCATACCACTGATGTAGGTATCAAGAGTCACAAGAGGCGACTGTCCTGTGTGGGGCTGAACTGAGCCGTGCAGCCCGCAGCACCCTGCTGAGGCCAGCCTGCAGGCTGGGCTCTGCTTTTCTCTCTCCATTGTTTTGCAGATTTTCAAATGGCTGCAAATATCTTTCAGTTTGACAATCCTCATACAGAAACCCCCCATATCATACCATAACCCCCTGTTCTTCTCTTGGCTCTTCTGACCAAAGTGTAGGGTGAAAAGTCTGCAGAATGCCCGATTAGTGGTTGGAGAGGCACAACGTCCTTCCTTGCTCATGCGTTAGTCACCATGGTACCTGGACCATTGCCATTGTGCATTCCTGTTGCCATCAGCATGTTTGATAGCAGTGGGAAGGCTTCGTGCCTGTGTTTGCACTCACCAGAATTTTGCAATGCTCAAGGAGCAAAAGTGACTCGAGATCTCTGTTCTTAATTGCATTCCTGCTATCAGATGGTAAAATACCCTGAAGAGATAGATCTTATGTTATTATGAAGCTACAAATTACTTTTTAAGATTTAAGGAGAGTGAAAGCAAGCAAAACACAAATATCAACAACATTTTATATGGTTTTCACTACTTGCTTTCAGCTGTATTTAGCTTTGAACTTGCATGCACTGTAAATTAAAAATGTTGCACCTCACCGGATTATGATCAGTGGTCTAATTTTGATTTGTCAGATTTAGTGATGGTGCAGTGATGGTGGATAACTCATGCCCAAACCCACCTGAACCATTCGCAGAAGTAACTAAGCCTACAACAAAGCGAACAGGTTTGCTCTGTGATGGTGCGTCTCCTGGGACAGCTCACCTCACCCATGCTCCTCTTGCTGCATCGTGGTTGCTGCATCCTCCCTTCCTGTGGGGCAAGGCATCGCAGCTAACTGCTGCAAGTTAATGATTTTTGAGATTCATTTTGGGATTTTTGAGACTCATTTCCCAGTGTCAGGTGGCAGCGTTATGCGGAGGTTGGAGCTGCCCCCAGACACGGGAAGACCCATGGTCTCCTTCAAACAAGCATGAACCTGGAGTAGCTTCTTCAGGAGATGATGGGGATGAGGCCAGACTCTGCTCCTGCTCCATCCCCAGCCTGTGGCAGAAATAACTCTTGTTGTCATCAGAGCGGTCACTGTAACATGGATGAGGTTCAAGTCAGGCCCAGTAGCTTCAATGAGATTTTTGTGTGATTATAACAAGAATTTGACACACATGGTGAGCTACTAGTTGTGTATATGTGATCTGTCTCCACACTGTCCCAGGAGGCATTTACCAGCATAAAAATCAGTTAACGAGGGGATATGTCATGCGCGGCAGCCTGCTGCTGCACAAAGGATGGCCTGGGAAGCTCAAGGATGAGTGAGCTGCATCCTTCCCACTTGCAAACTCCGTCAGTTTTGCCACTAGGAGGGAACACTGACTTCATTGTGGGGTTTTCTGGGTTTTTTTTTGAATGCCACAGCAGAATTTATGCAAAGTTTTCTGTGGACGCAGCAGGAGTGCTCAAAAGCTCACCCCATCTAAAGTGCCTCAGGTCCTTTAGGATAATGAGACATTTTCTGAGTGCACCTTTTTATTGTACCAATATTACGTTACAGGAAAAATGGAAGGGGGGAACTTAACACATAGCACCTGTCACAAGTTCTCTCCTTGAATTAGGCTCTCCTGCTTATAAAAGTTTAATTGATTCCTAGCAGTTTATGTGCATGGTGCTCAGTGGGCGTTTTCTGTTCTCTTGCCAGCTACATGGTTACTTAGAAAGCGAGCCGCTTACGCTACAGCTGTTCATTGGGACTGCAGACGACCGCCTGCTGCGACCCCATGCCTTCTACCAGGTTCATCGGATCACTGGGAAGACCGTTTCCACCACCAGCCACGAAACAATACTTTCCAACACCAAAGTCCTGGAAATTCCACTTCTTCCAGAGAACAACATGAGAGCAATGTAAGACCCAGGCACCATATCTGACTCCTAGCAGTTTCCTCAGTTTCCTCTTGGTCATCTCACTTGATTACTTCTGTGTTGGTGTGTTTTGTTTTGTTTTTTTCCTGTACACAATTTTCTTTTTCCTATCTTTTTTTTTTTAAATAAAATTGTCTCTGTAATAGTAGGTTTTCACAACTGTGCCAGGACCAATTGCCTCTAATCAGCTTAAAAACAAAATGAACTTCACAAATATTTATGACAACTGATTGCTTTCATTCTAGAGTTTCAGCCAATGTGCTTATTTGCCATTTAAAATAAGTATCTCAGTTACCAAGCTGTAAATATCTCCTACCTCAGCTCCTGCATTTAGTTTCTAAATGTGACACCTCTTGCTGCTAGACTCACTAGCACAAGGAACAGGGCCTATTAAAATTATCTTTGGGTGTCAAAGGAAACTCTTAGAGAACATTTCCACATGCCCTGCTGGTTTTTGAGATTAATAAAACCACTCTTATTTCTTACATAATAAAAATCAGCATTTTTCACGGCATTTGTTTAGAATCAAAGCTTCTAGAACTACGAAGAGGAGTAAAGGTGATACAGCTCACAGATTGGAGTTACTAAACTGGGTTAAGTTTAGTCCTATGCTGAAAAGCAGGCATGGATGTCTTAGGATCTCTGAATTAGCAGGAGTCTAAGTGATAATTAAGTGTCTCTTAGGTCCATTACACACAAGGAAATTTCATTACGGTATTGTGTATAAAGGGCCGAATACCCATCTGTGTATGTGACGTATATGAGACCCTTCACATTATTTAATTCCATCCTCTCTGCCTCCTCATTCAAATGATCCTAGCCCTTATTTTATGTGTCTGCCTCCTCATTCAAATGATCCTGACCCTTATCTGAGGTGTCTGCCTTGGGAGGAATTTGTATGTGCTTGTGTGCGTGTACAGCTCTCAGTGTGTCTATAAATGTGAGTGTATTCATATTCCTATGCAGATGCATGCACCTTTGTGTGTATGTATAGGTAGATAGAAAGATAAGTAGGTGGACAGACAGAAAGCGTGCAAGAAATCCCGGCCCCACCAAACCAAATACCATGGGAAAATCCCAGGGAGCTTACTAAAATCACAGTTTCGCTCCTTGTTATTCATACAGTTTTCTGCACCTTAATGAAGTGAAAGATGGTATCAGACACCTGAAGTCTTTCTGCATCTGGTGGTTATTAGAAGCTGGTTTGCAGTGTCATGTACAGCATGCCCTGGAGTGCCTCATGTAAATAGAACGTGTTTAGCTGCATTGCCAGCTGGGTTTAGGGTTGTCACTTAAGACCTGAGGACCTCTGTCAGTGCATTGTGTTAAAAGTCATGACAAGCCTGCAAAATTATTGCTCCCATTTGCTGTCGTCATAAGCTGTCACGACTCCATTGAGGTTGTTGAAATTTCACCGATTTGTACCTATGCAATATTTATTTGGATCTTTATTTGTCCAGGTTGAATCACATTTTTGGCTGCCTAGGAACATTATTACCATTTCAATCATCTTTCTCCCTATAATAAAGGTAGTTACACAGTTCAGGAACCAAGATGAATATTTTTGTGACGTGCATGCCAGATCGTAGTAGAGCTTTCTCAAGAACCATAGACAATGCTTTGGCATATACAAGCCTTACACATCAGTAGCCTGAAACCTCCTGTATCACTAACAATGAATTGAAATTTGGAGCCAAGGACTTTTCTCACACATACTTTGTGTATTCAGGCCTTGATTCAGTGCAATACTGAAGCTCATCTGCACATTTAAACTTTTGCACTTTTAGCTGCTCCTGTTGTCTTCAGATTTTAATATCCATGATTTACAAGCCTGAATTTAAATGTTTTTTCTCCTCTGAACTTTATTGGTTCTGAACTAATTGTCATTGAGTACTTTTTATTTATTTTACAAGTGTTGCTATAGGAGAGATAGTACTGAGAAGCACACTTTTCCTTCCGTATCGTATGGATCTTTGCATAGAATTTTGACACGGGTACAAATACTTGATAATTCTTATGGCTTCACCTGCTAATATGCATTGTTGAGAAGCTTTAATACTTTCATTAGTTTCTTTGATTGTATCAGCAAGGGCCTTTTTGCTATTTGTAATCCATCCTTTAGAAAAAATGTAGATCGAACCATGCTGCCATGGTTCTTGTTTGCAGTTTGCTTCAGAACAGAACTTCAAAGGTCTGGAGGGGGAATTAAACTCTTTGAATGCAAAATAAAATTAAACTATGCATATCCAGTGTAATAAAATGCATGCCAGAGACCAGTACCCAGAAGAAGAAATTGCCATGTAGGCTTTGTAGTTGTGGCCAAAGCAGAGGTGTTTTTGCAGTGGGGTTTTGAGTGTGTGTTTATATACCTTTTGTTCTGGGAACTTCCTCTGTTGACATTTGCTTTAACAAAAATTCTGACTTGTAAACTCGGCCAGGAGAAACCCAAAGTTTAAAAATAGGAGAAAGAGGTCAGAAATAGTAATACTTCTACATGACAAAAAGCATGTTTTTCTCTAATGTGGAGGGAAGACGCTGAGTTTAGTTTTTTTATGCAGAACTTTGTCTCAATGCTCAGCTTGGGAGTATTTCCAGCTCATTCAAATACAAACACATTGACAGTGGACTTGACCTCAGGAAGAGCTGTGCTCATTAACAAGCATTTTTAGGACTTTGCCCTAGAATAAAAAATCATGTCAGATTTTTCTCCAAATTAGCTGTAACAAATGAAATATTTAGTAACCAGGTAGTCTAGGTCAGTAATGGTGCACTACCGTTTCATCCCATTGACTTTTCTAGTCTCACTATTTCTTTGGGCTTTGGTTAATCCATAAGCGCCATCCTTACAGGATGTCTTGGAGAGGAAGGATCTTTTAGATCTTCTTCCTCGGGGAACTGAAGTAACATCCTAAATTTGTGTGCTCAAGAGCAGCTACTACCTGGTACTACAGATAGCTCCAACTTAGCTACTTGTGGATGCAAGTACTAGGCTTAACAAAGTCTGCAGTGTTCATCCTGGTTATCAGATTGTGTCTGACTCAGATTTTTAAGAGGGGATGTATGGGAGAGAGGGAAGATATTGCATGCTCATGTCTTCCTGAAGTCTGCTTGAAATGAATTGAGTTGCTCTGTGTTTCCTTTTGGATAGCATCGACTGTGCTGGGATATTAAAGCTCCGAAACTCTGACATCGAGCTGCGCAAGGGTGAGACGGACATCGGTCGGAAGAACACACGCGTGCGGCTGGTCTTCAGGGTTCATATCCCGCAGGCCAATGGCAGGACCCTCTCCTTGCAAGTAGCCTCCAACCCCATCGAGTGCTGTAAGTAGCAACAAAAATCCTTCTCTTGCTGGGTGTTCTGCTACCCCACGTGCAGTCTTTGTCCACTGACATGCTTTACATCCGTGTTGCTTTACATGTCTAGTTGGTGAATCTTAATCTGCTTTCCAAAAGCACGTGGTTTATACTGAAGACGAAATACCTGTGTCTTAGAAAAAAATGTGTAGCTTTGTGCATTGATTTCTGTATAAAAGAACACACTTAAGACAACAGTGGAGTGCACTTAAACTAAACTAATAATGGACCTGAGAGTGNTTTTTTTTTTTTTTTTGGTGACTCCCTATCATACAGGTAACTGCTATAGGAGTTAGTTTTGGAAAACAGCTATCGTGTCCTATTTGTTCTCTGTCTCTCTATCATAAAGCAAAAAACAGCCAACAAAACCCCAAACCCTTTGATGCAGAGCTAGCAGTATACTAGAGCTGACACAGTGGCACAAGCTGCCTGTGGCTTCAGAAGACCTCCAGAAACCAGGTTTCTGTGCTGAGGTCTCTTTGATTGAACAGACTGCTTTTTATCAGATGCACTGGGGCACCCTCCTAAGACACCTATCTCATTCTTGCTTTGTAAGCCTCATCAGCCTCCCCCACACAAAAGAAAACCTATTTGCTTCGTGTAGCTTTAACACGTCAGCATAAGTGGTGGAAATTGAATTTCAGTCGAACTCTCATTGCTGATTTGGTCAGCTGGATGTACTGAAACAGTCTTTGAGGTTTTGTTGGATTCCACAAAGTGGATCTTTCTGATGCCAACAGGGTAGGGAGTAACTTAATGCCTTGTGGGTATGTGGGGAGTGAGCTCTGGGGGTGAGGAGCAGAAGGGAAGGGGAGGAAAGCTTGACCATCTCTAGCCCCATGCGTGCTGGAGGGTCATGTTCACTCTTGTCCCTACGACATTGCCAGGCTGGAGTCCTATACAATGTTGTCTGGCAGGTCCTGGAGCGTGTCAACATTTGATCTCATGGAAGCATAGTACTTTTTCAGGGATTGTTAATAGAGAGGCTGTGAGAAAGAACATCCCTGTATTCCTCTTGCAAAAGCAGTGGCATTGGTGACAGACTTTCAGACCAGCGACAGTACTCCATCCTTTTGCCTAGGCCACCTTTGCCACCATGGCCACTCTGGTAGTCCCAGTCTGCAAGAAAGGCTGAAGTTGTAGGAAACAGCAGTGCCATTAGGCCAACAGTGGTAGCTTCTCTCTCTCACAGTCATTCATTTAAGTAAACAAATGAGTATTGGCAGTGGGAGGGGAGTTACATTAAGATAATCATGTGTTTTTTATGAACAACAGCAGAGCTTCGTTACGTATAGCAGGTAGACTGGCATAAAACCCTGTCTTCTGTCCAGGGTATGTATGAAATGAATAATTCCCCTTTGTTTATTATTCAAGGGCAATTTCTAGGCTAAGAGGCAAAGTGAAAAATGTGAGGAGTCATGGTTTCACCATTGTCCTGTTCAAGTTTGTGAGAGTTTTTCAGTTGCTATATAGCAGGATAAGGCACAATTTAAATACATCCTGAACTGGTCTGTGCAAAGGTGCCAAGCTCGGGAAGCTACTAGATACAAAGCTTGGTTGGATTTGTATCAATGAACCACAGTTTTGAGGGTTGTGTAACGAGCAGAAGCACGGTATGGGCCTACTGAAAGGAGTGGAAAACAGGAGGAAAAATAAGTGCTAGTGTTATTTCCAGTGCAGAATGTGGAATAAGCTGGTGCCAAAAACTTCGTGCATCTCCTAATGCATGTGACACCAGGAGGAACCATGTAATCTGGATAAAATGTCACATCATCCTTTGAAGCACAGCCATGCTTGCTCCACGTCCCAGTTGGGGGAGATAAAATATGTGCCACAAGATTACCAAATTCTGTTTGCATGGATCCATGTGTGCTTTGGCACTCAGGTGCTGGTGGAAACACGCTCCCTTAATGGTGAACTTTTGCTGGATCGTGAGGCCCATGGCTGCTGCTTCTGCTGCAAGGCAGTTTGCAGAATTGGCAATACAGTGTTTCGTGACTGAAACACATTTTGGACCTGGATGGTCATCTTGTC
This sequence comes from Pampusana beccarii, assembly GCA_013399365.1. Lineage (NCBI taxonomy): Eukaryota > Metazoa > Chordata > Aves > Columbiformes > Columbidae > Pampusana > Pampusana beccarii. The sequence continues at coordinate 470,199 of VWYH01000243.1, read as the reverse complement.
ATGTGTGCCTTGTAAACACACAGCATATATGTTATAGATAAGAGAAAACTATTTTAAATAAAGGAATTTCAATAGAAATATACTTTTTGATATAGTACAGGCCAAGCTGAGCTTTAAACCAGCTTATTATTTGAGAGCCTTTTGAATCTGTACCGCTATGTTTGATAACCCTATTGTTTACAATCAAGACGATAACCCTGTTGTTTACAATCAAGGCACTTGGAAACCAACCATGTTTCCTCCAAACCATCTGACCTTTCTTTGTTTCTGTATCAAACGCAGCTTAACTTATGAGGGTAAGCATTAAGTTACTTACTAATGCAATACTTACTTATTTTGTGTGTGTGTGTGTGTTTGTGGTTGCCTTTTTTTTTTTTTAATCTTCTTTATAATTCTCCAGCTCAGAGATCTGCCCAAGAACTGCCTCTGGTGGAGAAGCAAAGTACTGACAGCTTTCCTGTTACTGGAGGGAAAAAAATGATACTGACTGGCCATAACTTTCTGCAAGACTCCAAAGTAATCTTTGTGGAGAAAGCACCAGGTATGTCTTTTCAATCTAGACTCCAGTCTGCCTTTTTTCCCCTGTTATAAAGTCTCTGCCAAATGATGAAAGCACAAATATGGTAATGGCATTTTCTTCTGCATGTAATATGTTTTCCATGTCACTGGGCAAAGCTGTGAAAGTGATCTGAGCCATGCCTAACGCTGAGGTTTCACACTATGGCAGGTGTAGTCACAGGTAGACAATAGCGACATTGAAAATCGAAGTTGGGCATTTGTTTTTGTAGCAAACCATGTCTGTACCGGGTAGGACCTGTAAAAGGTGTTTGAAACTTCAGGTGACACGTCCGTGTAAAACCTGAAAGGTGGTGCATCTTGTTAAACCTTTCTGTCATTTGCGGAAGAGGGAGTGGTGTTGCTGGTGATGTGTATGTGCGTGTATGTCTCCGTCTGGCAGTCGAGACTGGTGGTGCTTACAGTCCCCTGCTTGAGGAGGACTTGCAGAGCACATGCATTCACTGGAAAGGAGGTATTTCTGGTTTACCTTGAGGACTAGGAAAGGAATACTGGCGTCTCTCCTAGTGTACTGCAGTACATTGGTGGTGGGATGGGTCCCCCCAGGCCAGGCTGAAGCAGGGCAAGTGGCGTGGGGTGGGAGCAGAGGCTGGAGCGGGAGGTGTCTGCAGGAGCGGTGGGTCACAGGGTGGTAATGCATAAGAGGCATGAGTGCCCCGTCAGGAAAAGGCGGTGAGAGCAGAGCTGTGCGTCAAAGTCAGGCTCTGAAACGAGATCGTTAAGGGTAGTTTTAAGTCTTGTTTTGGAAAGGGTTTCCGTGGCGCTGGCACAAGCNCTTTAAACTGTCTTGGGCGCTCCTCAGGCCGCCAGAGCCAGCTTTGACGCTGCTGCCGTTTAACCCTCCATGTCCACAAGGTTCTCCTGCCGTTCTTCTACCCATAGCCGCTGCTGGCAATGTGGGAAGCCAGGCATGAGAAAGGATGACAGGGTGAGCAGGGCAGGCTCTGGAGGCAAAGATGTCTGAGTAGGTGCCAGCTCAGCAGGCTCAGGGGAAGAGCAGAAGACTTCCCTGAAGTTCCCCAGCGGAGTCCTGGGTTGGTGAGGTTTAAGTCACCAAAAGTGTGTGTAGGGCAGGGGTAACATCCCAGGTCCTCCATGAGAGCTGGTCAGCAGAGTTCCTGTTACCCCCAAGCACTGCACCATGCGCGGTCAGGCTGTGATATGAGCAGAATACCCTTTTTGTTTCTTAAGAAAGTTAAAAAAAGGGAAAAAATGTGGTATTTCAATGAAAAAAACGGTGAACTACACATACCATGAGGGAAGGACACGACTCTCTATATTTAAACTTCCTTTGCTGCACAGAAGTGGGTTAGAGTGTCATGTCAGGAGCAAAGTGCTCAATCTGTCACGTATGGAAAGTAAACCGTGTTAAAGGATGCTTTCCTTCATACTTATTTTCTCTCCTCTTCCATTATTGAGTTGAAAATTTTTGAAGTATTGTGTTCCAAAGGATTATGATGGTGATGCTACTTGCTCACCAGCAAGTACCACAGTGTGGGTTTGGACACTGTCTCCCTTAGCATTAAGTACACCAAAAGCAGAATGTTCAACATATAGACTTAAATTACAAAAATGCGGAACGGGGACAGCCTTGTACTTCTTAACCACACAGATACCTCCCTCAAGCAACAGGAATTTGAGGATGTGCTAAGACATATTATGGATAGAAAATAGTTTACATGACATTTTTTAAACATTGTGAGAGATGAAGGAGTGCAGTGCTGCACACTAGCTGTGCTGATGAAGAAGAAAATGGTCAAAAGACCTTGCCTGTCACCCTAAAAAACTCCTGGGGTGAAGCCCTTGAGTGCATGGGTTGGCAGAAAGGACCACTGCAGGAGTGTCTCTTCTACCTGAAGCACCACTGGAGATCCCCCTCAACTCTTCCTCCTGTCATGGAGCGGGGGACAACTCTGCAGGAATCAGTCAGTGAGCTGCTGTCATTGAAGAGTAATCAAGATCATTAAGTCAGTACTGAAAGATCTGCTCTGAAACTGTCCTTAGTAGTCTCACGGGAGATTTGTTGCATTTGCAGGGCAGTATTGCCTCATGGGGGTACACTGCAGGGGCCAAACCTTTAAAGTTGAGAGTGTTTGGCATCTCCAGGAGCTGCAATCGTGTCACTAGGAATGGCACACAAAAAGCAAAGTTGCCGGCTGACCAGAGCTGAACAATTTGTAGAACTTGTTTGATGTGCGTTACGTTTCCTAACACAGCTTGATGCACTGGAAACAAACAAGCATGGTGCATTGCTGTCTTAGTGGCAGGCTGCTCTGGCTCAATTTTTGAGCAGAGTATTTAATTTTATTTAATTTTGAGCTGTATTTAATGTCAAATGAATAAGTTATTACTAGTCTTCACTTTTGAAAATCAGCACGTGGTGTTTCTTTCCCTGTCAGCTCTTGCACATCTATGAAAGTAGGTCAAGAGAGGGAACACCAGCATAGTTTCTCTTTCTCTTAGAAAGCTGGTTATGAACTGTTGTGATTTGCTGGAGACTTTCGTTAGTTTTGCTGCTGTTACTGCTTTTGGTTTTGAATTTGAAATGTTAATCACGTTCCTACTGGGTAGCAGCCAAACTCATCTATTACAAAGTAATAGATCAGAGGAATCATTGCACTCGTAAAGAGAGTGTATCTTTTCTATAAAATCTAAATATTATACTGCATGAGCTCATGTCTTCGGCCCTCACTTGGGCAGAGTCCTGAAGCTGGGAGGCAGTCTCCAAGAGCTCATCTAATTCATGCTAGTTTGCATACTTAACAGGTTAATGCAAAGAGTTTGAGAACACTTTTTGTTTGCCTTTTCCCCCCCCCTCCTTCTGTCTGAATAATTTCTTTAAGTCTGCTGAGCGCATTGTGGTCCACTGAATGTTTTTCCAAGCATGAGTCCTAAGCTCTCTGTCTTGAGGGCTAGCCCTCAGCTGTTGTAGTCTCTGGAGGAATGGCATTATCCTGGCCTCCTTGCGTGGGGAGTCTGTCTGAGCAGTGACTCATACAAGAGGGAATCCCTGAAGAATGATCAAATCAATCCTTCAGCAGAGGAGGCTGCACTTGGTGCTTTCAGCTTAACCCCTTACTGGCTGCTTTTCAGCCAAGAAGTGTATGAAACAGGGCAAAATGTGCTTTGCAGCCCTGCAACTCTGTGTGTCGCGGAGGAAGAGTGAGGCAGCTGAGGGATGAAGGTGCACTGAAAAGGCTGTGGGAGGAACGCTTGCAAAGACCTCCTCAAAAAGGAGAACCCCACATGGTGTGGTCCAGCACTCAGGCAGAAGGCATCCCTTTGGATAAATAATGAGTCTTTTCAGAAGTGGACTAAAATTTGCTCAAGCCTTTTACAGTACCATAAAAAAGTTCTTATGTGTTGCAGTGAGTCCTTATTTTATGCGATTTTGGTAAATGTTTTATTGCTTGAATATCAGCCCATATTTTCCAGTGATGAACGATGGTATAAAATGACCGTCCAAGAAACCTAGTAGTATTAAAAATGGGAATGCTGAATGTGCTTTGAGAGGTTCACTCTTCTAAATGCAGAATTTCCTTAGACTGGGTAGTCCCATGATGACTTTGTGTCTTACAGATTACACTAATAATTGTTTTACTTATCTTCTTTTACTTTCTGTCTCTCTTTGTAGTCATGCTTTTCCTGAGTTTCAAAAGGGTCTTGTGAGCCTGCATGTCATGGTTGTTGGGTTCTAGGTTTAGGACATCCAGTACCAATCTGGTTTTCATCAGAAGAATTAGCACTTTCTAAAATATAAAAAAGTCTGCAACTTCTTACTGGCAAGGGCCCGCGATGGCTAGATGCTGGTATTCACTGTGGAGGCAAGGTGTGCATTTTAGTTACAAAAGTGGATGAAATGAAGTTGATATTTATTAGCTATGGGATGAGGTGTTCGGCTAGGAGGGACAAAATGTTTCCTGTCTAACACATACATCTGCAAGAGTACAGATTGTGATCTCGAAATATAATCAAAGACACTGATTTATTTACTTATCTTTTTAAAACTTATGTCATTTCTAGATTATAAATGTGCCAGGCTGCAAAAATCTTGAGGGAGGTTTGGAAAATGCAGAAGTGTTTGGAGAGTGTGTTTTAAGGACTATATATCTGTCAGCTACCTTTTCTTGGTAACAACTTGTACAAACACTGTGTATTTGTGTTCAAAACTAGTTTTTGGAAGGTAATCTGAGTTACTGAGCACAAAGCAGCACAAAAGCCTAACAGAAATGACCAGACTGCTGGCTCCTAGTGTATCACAATATGATTAGTGATCTATAAAACTGAGTGTGGTGGAAAAATCTTAGTTTCTCTTCACTCAGTTCACAGAGTGTTTCCTGTAACTGACGAGCAACAGCTCACTGATGAGACACAAAGCCAATATCCCAAGCACCAAGGTGCAGGAAGGTTATGGGTATGTCTTCCTGGCAAGCTCTAGGATGTTACTGAGTTGCCCAAGGTATTCTGTGATTTAGAGAGAGCCTTGCACTAAGATCTGAAAGAGTTAATCTACCCCAAAAATCGCTCCTTGCTCAAAAATTGCTCCTTGCTCCTGTAGCTAGAATGGTTTTGGCACTGGAGCTAGCTCAAGTATTTCTGGACTTAACGGAATTGGCCAAGTCTAGACATACCTAAGAGATCAGGTTAAACTGACTGAAATCTTCATTATTAGCAAGTTGCGATCTATAAGAAGAAATGGATATTTGGTGTACTATTATTGATTACTATTCAGTTCAGTTTCCACTAGCTAAGTTACAGCTCCAAACCCATTTATTTGGTTTTGTGCTTAGTGACCAGAGCTCAAGGCAGAAGTTTTAAAGAGTGAAAAGGCAGAAATGTAACACCCAGCTTCACTACAGGATTAGTCTCTCAAATAACACTGACTTTGAAATTCTGATTCTGGGCTGTTGAGGGCCATTTTGTCCTGGTCAAAGGCCTGCATTTGAGCTTCCTTCTGACAAATGCCCCTCCCTGTAGATGCATCACTCTCTTTGATGAACATTAATAGAGTTCACAACTTGTAACGCTGTATCTCTGAGTAACTCCAGGCTTACCAACTTCAATGGTTTTGAAGGTGGTGTTAATTACTTGGCCTTCAAATCAACAGTGATCTTAGCACCTACACACTCCGTAACCTAATTGCATAATATCCTCAGCTATTGCGCCCAAAGCCTTTGAAGCTCAAGGTCCTGAAAGACAGAGAAATAGACAGCACCTAAGCAACATTTCCTCCAGGGATTTTTTTTCTTTTTGAATATTTTCAAACAATTAAAGAGTTTTTCAGAGTTAGTTATTGCTGCAGACTGTTCATTCTGATGTTGTTTTTATTTTGTTAAATGGATTTTTCTGTCAAAACTATTCCTCTTCCCTGCTGGAACAGGTTTTGCTCCTAGAACATGAAGGCACTGACGTGGCATGGTAATAGTTACGCTAGAGTAGATGAAAGATAGCTGGGTGAAATCACCAAATGTTTTGGTGTATATGCCAAAAGAAATAATGCTTTTCTACAAGTATTTCAGATGGCAAAGCTTACAGTTTGCCTCCCATTAGATGTGTGGTCAAGCTTGGTCAGCCAAATATTTGCACAAAGTAAATGCGATATGGAAAAGAGGAAGCTGCATGAATTAAAGAGTCCGCTCAAGCATTTCACATTTTTTTTTCTCCTCTCATATTTCATTGTCTCTGGCAAAGATTAGGATCAATCAGTTGGTGCTTTAAGGTACAAATGGCAGTATGAGAAATTCATTTCTGTTTCCTGTAAGCTGCGCGAGCAAAAGCTACCTTGTTGTATGGCAGGTGATTCAAGTGCAGTATTTTAGCTCCAGGAGAACTTATTAAAAGTTCTGGAAAATGTTATGTTGACAAAACATTTGAGGGGCATGTGGATGGAGCGGATGCGTTGAGGAAGCATGTGGATTTTTGGTTTGACTCAGCTGCACTTCGGAGCTCAGGGTTTGGACTCTGTTTTGACGTGATGTGATGTGATGTGATGGGGAGACGGGTGACCTGAGTCTTGGCAGAGCTCCATTTGGTAAAAGATCTTACATTCTCAGAGATCTTTCCATTGCTCTTTCCATTGCCAGTAGCAGTCACAGTTTGAGGGGCAACTGGCCAAAAAGGGGTCATGTTTCACACTGGTAATCATACTGTAGCTCACATAATAAATAAGCAAGTGGCAAAACTCCCTTTTCCCCTCTAGTCAAATGGACAGATAGTACATAATTTTGTCTTTAGTTGTCTGTTTATCCAAGTTTGGCACACACCTTCCAGTTGGCAGTGAGTGGTTGCACACTGACTCATGCACAGTGAGGTTAAAAATTCTGGAAACTAGATAAACTGGAAACTTCAAAGGCATACAAGCTGGGAGCACGGAGTTCATGTGACGGTCACTTGAACCTATTTCCTAGAGATGTATTGATAGCTGAAGGGGTTTCTGGCCACTGCCCAGAAATAGATATCCTTGGGCAAATAGTGTCATCAAATGGTGGAGTCATTTGATGGTGGAATCCTTTCACGCGCATGCAGGAGCAGTGATGTGGCTTGTAGGAAATGTCAGCATGTTTCAGTTTTTCCTGGCTGTTTAGTCTAGGGAATGGTGAAGACAGAGCGGGACAGCAGCCATATGCATGAGATGGTATCAGTGGCAACAAGCCTCATCCAGGGTGTTGCTCTCACAGTGAAGAATGAGATCAATCAATCACAGACGCTTATTGTGGACAACAGAGAAATAAGGAATAACCATATGGTCTCTAGTGAAAAGTCACTTGTCTGAGTAATCCTGTAAATTTTTAATTATTGTAGAAACTGTGACTGAATGCTTGAAGTCTGTTCTTTCATGTCTTTGCCAGACTAAGTGGCTTCAAGCAGCTGTATCTGTGCAATCAAAGCTTTGTCTCTGGGCTTTTGTAACTAGCACCAGGTTTCAGATAGTTTTTACTGTTGCTGTTCCAGTAGGACCCTCTGTCCAAACACGGAGGAATTCACAGCCCTTACCAGAAAGCTGAGAGTCTAATGAAGCAATCAGTGCCTAAAGACAGTAGAGGAACAGAGTGTGGTGGGTTGAAAGCCAGCCAAGGTCAACCCACCACACTATCACTGCCTCTCCTCAACAGAACACAGGGGAGAAAATCAGATGAAAAAGCTCATGGATCAAGATAAAGGTATGGAGATTGCTTGCCAGTTACTGTCACAGGCAAAACAGACTCTGCTTGGGGAAAATAATATATTGCCAATTAAAAATAGAGTAGGATAGTGAGAAACAAAGGCAAAACTGAAAACCATCTTTACCCCCTCCTCCCTTCACAAACTCAACTTCACTCCTTCATTTCCAACTTTTGCCTCCTCCCCCTGAGTGGCACAGCGGGATGGGGAATGGGGGCTGCGGTCAGTCCACAACAGCTCCTCTACTGTCTGACATGGAGACAGCTTCTGCCATCTTCTCAAAGAGGCCACCTCTGCAGCTGCACCGCTAACAAAACCTTGCCACATAAACCAATACAAGGGGATACCTCCAAAGTACTTAGTTTTTGGAGGTATTGTCTACATCTTATGGAAAAACACAAGTCGTTGTCTCCTGTTGCTTCCCTGACATCATTAAAAGTTGGTTTATATCTCAGGTGGGCATCACAGGAAGACTGGGGAGAGCTGAGAGAAGAGGAGCACATTCCTTGTACAGCTCTTGAGGGAGTAAGATTACACCTTCAAGAGCAATGTGGAAGAAAGTACAGTGATGTTCAAGAGAGGAATGGAGAGATATGACTTTTCCAAGGTGTGCCTTGGAAACCTGATGCCAAGGCAGATAATCAGAGGAGAGGAGCAGAGACCTCTAAGATTGAGCCCAACCTTCTTGGACGAGAGAAACAAGAAAAGAGACATGAGGGGGCAATGAGATGGAAAAAATAACAATGCCATTCAAAAGTTTATGTTTAGACTTTGCTAAAAAGTTATGAGGGGCTGCCATAATGCAGTGTGTCCAGAAGATGAGATGTGACTGTATAGATAAATTGAAGAGTTTGTGTCTTAAATAATCAAGAAGGAAGAATTGAAATAATTTGGATCAAACATCTTAAGATCAGAAAGGAGTACAGGTGGTGGTGTTGGCATAAAGCACACAAGTAGAGGAAAAGAACTGTTCATGGAAGGAAAATTTGGAACTTGGTTTAAACTGGCTGTGAGGTTTGTTACTGCAATAGTCTCTGAGAAAATATGAGACAGATCAGACTGAAGAAGATGGAGCAGGAATATTTTACTCAGTTTCAGCTGCAAAATCACAGGCTCAGCCTACTAGAGGTTCTCAGAGGAAAGTATAATAAAATTGTGAAGATGAGGATGTGACACAGACGTAACCAAAGTCAGGGTGAAGTATTGTCATGTCTGCTTGTGGGTGGCTGTGCTGGGTGTGTTTGATTTGACCTGCCTGCTCTAGAGAGATTTTGCAGGGATGTCAACCTGCAGTTTTACTTGGAAGTTGAGTGTTTTAGACCTGGAATTACTGAGTGCTATTAAATAAATCCCTCAGACCAACAGCAATTTGAATAGGGGGAGGTGCCAGAGAGCATAAATTGCATAACCAGCTTCTGTTCTGCTGAAAATAGGATCTGGCAGGTCATTCCAATGGTTTTGGCTCAAAATGACCCCCAATCCATCAGTTGTCAGCACAGTGCCTCCTTTAAAATTACCTGGACTAAAATTGCCGTTCATTTGCAAACACTTGAAGTCAGAATAATTAAGTCTGTTGGGCATACTGTGGTAAAAGCAGCTAAAGAGGCTCACTGTTTAGGGAAAGTGAGTCCCTCAGCTTTTGGCTTGCCCAGATGAGCAACCAGAGAGGTAGCGCATGCCCGACACAGATGCCCAAGTACAGTTTGTACTGGATTTTTGTCACCTGGTTGCTGCATTACTTTTTTATTGTTAATTTAAGGTAAAAAAGAGAGAAAAAGTAACTTGAAAGCATCATATGCATGACAGATACACCTAAACCTACATAATATCCAGGTCAATGCTGCAAAAATGCATAGCTGAAGGAATGAACAAAATCCATACGCTCCAAAAACACTTGTGAGAAGACACAAACAAATATAGCAGCTTTGATGTGGAAATACAAATAGGTCAGTTATGCATGAACCCTGCTGCGCATGGACTGGTGCATGCCAGAAGACATGCCAGGGACGGGAAGCAAAGCTATGGGGGAAATCTCTGTAGCAGGACAGTAGGCTGTGAGGAGTGCAGAGAAGAACAGCTGGGGTTTTCCTGGCAAGGAAGAGGGAAATAAAGTAGGTGAAAATCAGACCAGCTGTGTGGTCTCATAGCAAAAGTAGTGGAAGAGCACAAGGGAGATCAAGGTGGCTGGAGAGGCAGACGGGGATGAGGTGCCAGGCAGCAAGACGGCCACAGCACCAGCAGGAGTGGCGGCAGGAGGTGGAGCTGCTCTGGGCACACACACGACTGGGAGGCATCTCCTTCCTCACAGAGCCTTAGGAAACAGCAGATCTCAGGAAAGGGAAGTGCCACTGAGGCAGTCAAAAGAAAGGTCCTGGCTGCTTACATTGCAGATACTTATTCTCTGCTCCCTCTGCATTTCTGCATGTTTTCTTGCTCTCTTCCTGCCCCATCTTCCCTGTCCATCCCATGGCAGACTGCTTGTCTGGTGTCGGTTCATCCTTATAGCCTGTCCCTTGAAAAAGTCCAGTGTGTAAACACAGGCGGAGACTCCCACCCATGCTGATGTCCAGGTGGGGAATGGTCACTGCCAGATGCCTGCAAGACCAGCCTAGAAGAGTGCCCTGGCTCCTTGTGGCATCCCCCGATCTGAGAGGCTGCTGTCCCTAGAGCAAAATCCAGCACTAGTACACCCACACCAATGCATATCCACCAGCTGGTGAGACAAGGCTAGTGGGTCATGCCCAGGGCTGGCATGGGGAGTGCTCTCCAAGCAACAGAGCTGCCTCTTCACCTCTCTCATTGCTAGCCCAGGCACAGACCTGGCCCAGCCTGCCCCACACCTGGAAGCTGAGAGCATCTCTGCACGAACCTGGATGACTCTTAAGTCTGAATGACAAGACTTCACCTAAGTCTTCATCCTCTTCCATGGCTGGAAACCCATATTTTCCTTCTAGACCTGTTCACTGATCAGTCGTCTCAGCACCATAAGTGTGCTTCCCAGGGAAAAGGGGCTGGGGTGCAAATTGAAAACTTGCAAATCCTTTGCTCCCAAAGGATTTGAATATGCATTAACAGGACTGAATAGGAAAGTAGACAACCTTTGCAGAACACCTCAAGATTATACTGTATAATCATTCTGCATTGCAGCTGTGCCCTGCCTGTTGCGGACATGTTAAAGTAATCTGGGATGTAATATAGGCATTATTGTTTAGGGTAATCTCACAGCACATTAATCAAGTAGTGGATTCCTTTGGGAGGGTAGAGCTAGTTTCAACATCTTAGTTGCAATATTTGAATGTAAATACAGATTTACAGTCCAGCCAGTGCCGTCAAACTCTGTTGAGCCGCAGGCTGGAAGAGTATGAAATGTACACTGTGTAGAGGCAGTGAAATCCTAGATAATGTCTATTTTTCTCATATCTCAAGTGAACACAGGACTACTAAAGAATATAGACTGTTTTAACCTCCTGTAGTAAAGTGAAACAACTTAAATGTATCTGAGCGCTCCCATTATGCCCGTTTCATAGAGGCAAGGTTTAAGTGGTTGCCAGATGTTATATCTTCCTGGGTTTCCAGGCTTGGGGCTTTTTTGGTACTATATATTCTTCCCCCGTCTCTGACATCCATCGATCTGTAATGGAAGTCACACTGGTGATTTGCCTGTTGAGAGCTTGCAAACCGCTGGTACTATGTTTGCAGTGCCCTGGTGTATGAAGGTCCACCCAGCTGTGGAGGCCCTGGGTTATCTGGCCTCATGGGCAGCAGGGAGGGGAAGATGGTAGAAAAATTTCTGTAGAAAGTCTTTGCAGCTCTTTGTGTTGCTCTTCCATGAAGAAAAAGCCTCATGTTATGGTTTGCTGGGCTTTATGTGTGAATAACTGATGCCACTAGATTTACACCACTATTTTTTAGGGCTGTTTCTGTGTTATAACAGGCCTCTACAGTGCCTTTTTATGTGGAAAACTTGTAGCTGGGTGTGGTGGGGAAGCCGTTCAGTGACTCATACTGCAGGGAATTCCCTGATGAATTAGAGTATTTTTACTTCTGGACTTGTGCGCAGTTTCCTTTACCACTGGAGTGAGTGGCTGATAAGAGCAGACTACAAAGGCCCATTCACCGTTCAGCCACCGCATGTTAAAACAGGGTATTTATGCTTTGCAAAGCTGAAAATCCACCCCGCATAACTCAGTTTGTGGTATTTTTGTTATTAGCCATCCCAGGTACTCCAAGTGTCACAGCATTGTAAAAGAAAAAAAAAGAAAAAAAAAAAAAGAGGCTAAAGCAGCCGGTGGTGAAGTGCACCCGAAGCAGGGACGGCTATAAATAACAGCGATTGGGCTGTAAATGTCAGGCTTCCTGACAAAACACAGTGTCTTCAGCTGGCAACAGTGCTGATGGCCACCTGTCAGTCGAGCGCTGAGCCCCAGCGCCGTCGGAGAGCCCGTGCGAAACAGGAGGTCTTGGGAGGAGGAGGGATCCGAGGGTCCCTCCGGCCATCAGCACAGGTCCCTGGGTGAAGCGTTGGCTTTGCCGCGGCTGCTGGCACTGGGGTAGCAGGGCACTCCGCCGGGGACTCTGCAGGGCTTTTGGCACTGCGGGTCTGTGCGTGGATGTTTTGTTTTTATTTGCCTTCTATAAAAATCCCGCAAAATAAACCCAATCCAATATAATAGCTTGACACAACTTTTTAGCTGTATAAAGAACTGTCTTTCTGTTCAAAATACTGCAATATAAATCTTAAAAATGCCAAAACAAAGCCAGGCATTTGGTTTGGAGAAGATACTTTTTATTACTTGGTGAAAGTAAATAGCAAAATGAAAGGGAATGAAATGAGACCTTTGGAAAAGCCGTTTTCTCCGTTCTTTTCCTCCCTGCCTCCTCCTCCTTCTCCTGTCTCCATCTTCCCCCCTCCCCGCCATATAACAACTGCCCATTTGGGTACGGTAATTCCAGAGAGTAAACTTTAACGGGAATGCCTGAAATGTGTCTGCTTCAGCTTTGTGTTATGTCTGTAATTTGAATTATTTGCATTTTGGAAAGGTATAAATTGCTCTGGTGTACTTTGGTTGGCTGGCGGCCAGGAGGGAGTTGCCTCGGCCCGGGACCAGGCGGGCTGCTGCAGATGTGGCAGGCGTACAATGGAAACTTTTGTGGTCGAGCAGCCCTCGCTCCTCCAGCACACGCTGACGGGAGGCGGCATCCCGCTTGCTCGCCAGGGCCCCCGGTCCATGGGCGCAGGGGGCAGAAGCATTTACTCTGGTGCAGGCAGATTGTCTTGATGCTTCAGGCTCCCACAGACGCTTTGGAGCCATTATTCCTTTCTCTCTGTCTTTTTTTTTTTTTTTTTTTTTTTTTTTTTTTTTTTTTTTTTTTTTTTTTTTTTTTTTTTTTTATTTCAGCTGAACTGTGTAAACCTGCAAAACATGTTTACTGTAAGAGGTTGACGTAGTGGTCTAAGGTTTCCCTCCTGGAGCTGGTCCCAGTCTGTGGGCGTTGAGATTTCCCTCTTGGTTCACCAGACGTAATATGAGGAATTGTCTTTTTTTTTTTTTTTTTTATGTCTCTGCTTCATAACAACTTTTCCTCCCTGTGTTTTTGTTAAATGAAATGTCACTAGCTGTTAATGAGTTGTCTGTTCCCTACTTCTTCCCTCTCTTCCCCTTCCCCTCAGTCACTGAGCAGCAATGGTCTGGACAGTCTCAAGGGAATTTCTTGGAGTGAAACCTGTATTGTTCTTATTGGCTTCTAAAGACAAGGCTCTGGATTTTTATTTTCCTAATTGTTTAGATTACAGCACTTAAAATATTTCTGAACAAACTCTCTTTGTCATCATAAAAATTCAAAAGTGCATAAAGGCAGAGCTGCGTGAAGTAATTGAAAGATTAGCTAGACATGGAGGTAGTAGTTTTGAATTTTGCTGAAGTATCGGCAGGAAATAAAAAACAGAAACCTGAATCAGATAATTCGTCTTGCAAAGCAGAAATTAAACATAGCAAAAAACCTGAACTTCTGGTAATCCATTTACAAAGGCAAATTGAACACATGTTAACTACTAGTCTGGACGTCTGCAGATTTTAAAAAAACACACCAACAAACCCCTTACAAAGCAGAAGTTCCTAGACTTTGCAAAATGTGTGATAGTGTTGTGTTACTTTTACAACTGATTGAATTAACTGGGAGGGTGGGGTGGGGGGGGAGAGAGAGGGTTACAGGGGCTCTATAGGGATAGGGCGGAAGATAAAGGAGGCTGCTCCCAGACAAGGGATGTGTCCTGGCTGGCTGAATTTCGATCAGGATTTTTCTACTGACAGCTTGGGGGAAGCATCTGTTGAATAAATTGCGATCACCAGTCCTCCTGAGAAGTCTGCTCCATCTCTGGCGCTCTCAAAAGGCATCCTTAAGGAGACTCGAGCCTGTTCTGGCTGCTCCTTCTTTCCCCACAGCTGAACGTGGCAGTACCAATTGAAAGGGATTCCTTTTTCCAGTGTCACAATTCAAATTGTAGGAAGAAACTAAGAGTGGATCTGCTAATTGTTTCCTACAGAAAGACCTGCCAAATCCACTGTGCTATTTGTGCTGCAGCTTTCACGTTGCACTTCTTTCCATATGTTAAATAGAAGGGGGTTTTGGACACTAAAACAATTGCCAGGGCTAGTCCCTCAGCAGCATTCCTTTCACAGTAGGACAGCTGTACACAAAAATATTATTTACAGACATTTGTAATAAATCAGGCAGTTCCAAATGCGTCACCTCCATCCTGGCCATGAAAGCAAAGAGAGAAGAAAAAATGCATTCACTGTTTTACCTTGCCGAGAGCTGTTTTTCTAAGGCAGTCCCACATCTATGTGATGAAGTTCAAAATAGCTAATATTTGCATTTGCATGTCCCGATGCTGCAATAAATATACAAAGGAGATGAAGTCTCGTTTTCCCTTTCAGTCCAGTAACATCTGACAGTGGTGGGACTCATGAAGCTACATGTGTCCCCACTGCCCAGCTTAGACAGCAGTCTGCTTGTGGCCTTTAGTACACATTTGTGTTTTTCTATGCCTGCAGAATGGAAACCTTACGTTTTGTATTATTTTTCTAATTTCCTTGCTGTTGAGTTTTGAAGCCACAAGGAAGGAGAAAAAAACACTTATTGACCAGTGGCTCCTGTATCAGTGAGGCACAGGAAAAATGACCAGACAAAACCGATTTCTTCCAAAAGACAGGTCTCCAGAAAAAGTGGTAGCTGTGTCTTAATTCTGTGTTACTTGAAACAGAAATACAGTAAATTAGGAGAAACCAACACACCACTAGAAGCAGCTCCAGAACATTGTAGGTGGAGCCACTGTAGCTGAGCTAAACCAAGTTTAAAACAGAGTCAAAAGCTATGTTTACCAGCCTATAGCCTTGCATTTTGTTCCAATCAGCAGAATTATGACAAGCCAGACTAGGAGTATGCTAAAATCAAATACTGCATGGCTGAGGAGCTTCCTTAACACTACTTGGTTTGTTTTGTTTTGTTTAATATTAATGTTGAATGTGACTTACTGCATAGGTAATAATCAAATGGCCTCATAGATGGCAGGTTTTTTGCCTGAAAGTTTGGGCAACTCAAGTGTAGAGCAACTGCATAATTTGTCCGAAGTAGTGGCAGAATAATCTCACGGTGGCTTTCCCCGTCATATTATCATGCGCTCTGGATTGTGGCTCCCCCCTTTAAAAAATGCTCAGTGGGCTCCCATCACAGGTTACCCAGATGGCCTTCGGTTGGGCAATGCAGTGCATTTTGAGAGCTGATTTTCATGTATGAGCTGCCCCTTCAAAGAGATTTTTTTTCAAAAGTCGTTCTTTTGTAGGCTCGGGAAAATAAAAAAAGACAGAACTAGATATCTTTTTCTTTTGTCTTTTAGATGGTCACCATGTGTGGGAAATGGAAGCCAAAACCGACAAAGAAATGTGCAAGCCAGTAAGTCTGCCTTAAATATTTCAACATCAAGATGAAAAATATATATTGCCTTCTCCAGCACTGTTACTAAAGAGGGATTTCCAAGGCTTTGGCACTGTGTCTCCCCACTGAAAGAGAACAAATACTTAGGCCTCTCCTCCTGGAAATCTTTCTTTAATGGGAGCGTGAGGTAAAAAGCCTTCGTTGGAAGCTATCCCAAAAGTAGGAGAGACCATTTGGAAAATATTTTTTCATTGTCCTGGATGGGCCAGCCTGTCTGCTCATCTTCTGTCTTGCTGGGTCAGTTCTTCCCCCTGCTCCCAAAGCAATTTCTGATCATTTTCCTTGGCTTTTGTCTACTTTCGGCAGAAGAAATGTGAGTCCCCTCATAGGAGTTCAGCCCCACAGTTGGAGAAGTGTGGCTCCCTCAGCCATGACTGTAAGTGAAAAATGTGGCTGCCGTTCCACCTCTGCAGCTATATGCAACAGTTTGTTATAGCTGCAGACCTGCTGGAGACATGGAGGCAAACAATTTAAAGACCCCAACTGAAAGCAGGCCAAATGCTAAGATGAGTGTTCCCTTTTATTCTTTCAAAAAGTGCCAAAAGAGGTTTTGATGGTCATAGCAGATTTTGCTGTGCATTTGTGCAAGCTGATGCCCTAGCAGCTAAGTTGTTACTTAGCCCCGTGCTGGAGTATTTGGTTTCTGACAGTGGAAGATCATCTACATGCTCTCTAGCCCTTCTTTTCATAGCACTAGATGTTCTTGCAAGATCTCCCATCCACAGAAACTAGCATGCTTAAAGCTTCCTGGATCATAGTATGAAAAAAGTTTCACTGTGGAAAATGGAAATATTTGAATAATCATATGCCTGTCCTAATTCTGAAAGGAAGTTGTGTTAGGGTGAGATATACTGGCGATGACCTGACGACTGAGCAGTTGTGCTTTCTCCTACTGAGTTAGAGACCACAATTGACTTCTTGTCCCAGATTCTTGTCAGAGGCAGGAGGGGCAGAGCCTTGTACCTGTGTGGTATCATATTTGCTGTCCAAATGGGAAAGGTGAAGGCTAGAGATTTTGTAAAGACGTGAGCTATGCTAAAATCTTATTTCCCTATTTCTGGAGTCCTTGACACAGAGGACACTTCGGGTGGTGGGAGGCCATCCCTGCCCATGAAGCCCACCAGTTCCCCTGCAGAGAGTGTGTTCCTCCTTGTGAGCCCGGGCACCTCCTTCCCAGGGTTAATATCTGAATACTATTGTACATCTCAACTGCCTGAGTTGTGCCTTGACTTTCTCATTCATTGCTTTTGCAGAATTCGTTGGTGGTTGAGATACCACCTTTCCGCAATCAGAGAATTACCAGCCCTGTTCAGGTCAACTTCTACGTCTGCAATGGAAAGAGAAAGAGAAGCCAGTACCAGTTTTTCACCTATCTTCCTGCTAATGGTAACAATATATATTCCTTATCTCTGCTAGTAAAAATGAGACATAATGATAATCACATAGATATATGTCTCTGATAATTCTTTAGTAACCTGAGTAATTTGGAGGTATACCTGATGCTATCAAATGAGAGAATCAAACCATGATAGCTGCCTTTCTCTCTGCTTCCCACACAAGAGACCTTGTCTGCAGATTATTTTATTTTGTTGTGGTGGCAGAGACCTGTTGGAACAAGGACTTTTTCTGCTTTGGGGACCTGAAGACCCCCAGCACAAACTCACATGTCTAGCTACAAATTGTGGATGTGCTGAGCTCTCTGCTAACTTGCTGTCGTCCCTCGGTGTGACTTTGTGGCCCCAGAGGGTACATTGCATTTGAATAATACTTTTGAGTTCACACCACAGCATTGTGGCTCTGAGCTAGAAGTGGTGTGGGGATTCTCCTTCCAGTCATCCTGCACCTCACTGTCTCATGCAGGGTGAAAATAGCACTTGAGGCTGATGCTGCTCTTGGGTCACAATGAAAAGCACAATATGGAGGGGGATCAGAGTGCTGCATACAAAATGCTTCGTGTGTAGGAAATGTTCAGAAACTCATGTGCCACTTTATTTTGGAAGCTTACATTGGTGGCTGTGAAGTGACAATGAGGAGTACTCCCAGTAGCTGAATTCCAAGCAGGCTTGTATAAAGATTTTAATAGCAAGTGATTTTAGATTTTTTTTTTAATTTGGAATGGCTTTTTTTTCTAAGAACACTTTTTTGAGGGAGAAGGTAGGAAAGAAGGGTGGTTGTTTTGTTGCTGTTGTTTTGGAAGGAAGAGGACTTAGAAAAATGATGAGGTTCATGCTTTTTTGTAGACTTTCCAAGTGAAAACAGTCCTTCTGAGGGAATCTCCCACAAAGCTATACTTGAGTCATGTCACATGACTTGGAGAGACTTGCCAACTTTTTGCAGGTGAAATCCCATAAAATATGCATTTGGAATTTCACCTAGTTAGCTTGCATGCACTCCAGACTTTTATCAGGACTTCAATTCAAAATAAAAGTACAGGAAATCCGACAAAGGCAACTGACTGCTTATTGTGTATGTGCTGCATAGCTGTGCTTCACTGAATCAGCCTACTTATGCAAACTTCATCCCCAGTGGGTATGTATGTGTGTATTTAAAGACTATTCATCTCTTAAATCGGAAAGAAAGAGAGTTTTTATTCTCTTGCACAACACTTTTCAGCAACAAAAATCTGTTGCAAAGGCCCACAGGTATTGCCTTGCCACTCAAGTTATCCTAATATATATTTCAAATACATTCCTGTTGTTAACTGTTGTTTATTGTGCAGCATATTTTTTCTCCAGCCTTTACATAGGTAATTTTTTACCATTTTATTCTAAACCGTGGTAATAGTATTCACTGCTGCAAAGTTTGTTTATCCTACCTACCACTGTTCCAAGTTTGAAGTATTTGATGTTTCATTTGATGTGAAGTGATGGGAATAGCTACCTAGTGACAGGCAACAGAGAACCAGCCTAGGCTTTATTCTGCAAAGACATCTTTAATTATGATCACTGTTGAAAACATTGGGAATCTTGTTTAGTCTGCTTTACTGATTTAAATTCCTGTGAAATCTTTTTGTTTCAGTGTAGGGAAACCTGAAAGAAAAAATGTAACACTGGAATAAAGGAAAGGGAAGCAGGTATTGAATAGTAAATATGCCTTCCTCCCTTTCCTGTTTGGTTCTTCACTCATGTTCTCTTAATATATGTGCATATAAGTAGTTGAAAACCATCATATATTCTTAGCCAACTCTCTCATAACAGTGGTAAGAGTGACTGTGCTGCTGAAATAATCAGAATTAATAGTATAGTATGTTTTTATTATGCCTATGTTCTAGTGGTGAAGTTTTGCCCTTATGTTGGTGGTGGTTGCTTCCATCATGCCTTTCAAAGATAGGTACAATCACCTTGACTACATAGTAGAAACCATGTACAATGACTGAATCAGTGATTTATACTGCTATATTTCACTTTAGCATGTTCTGCTTTATTTGATTTCAGTCACAACATTATTTTAATGTTTCAAGAAATCGTAGAAAACCAAAGTTTAGCTCATGAAGAAAAGAATATTTGAGTCAACAATCACTGTATGATCAGTGTAAAAAAAATGTAAAGGAGTTAAACACTATTTTGGTCCAGGTAATACTTTGTCCCTTGTTTAAACAAATCTCATGAACAAAGAAGGTGTAGGTTTTTGATAAGCAAATATCAGAGTGATCATCAAGTGTTAAGATGTGGTTTTACACAAATCAGATGGTATCCTGTAAACAACTTCTGTGCTTTAGGACTAGTCAAAATGCTAACATTTCTGTGCCTACTGTAATTTTGCAGGTATTTCTGCATGAGGGATCTTCTAAAAGCTGCATGACGCACATTAGGCGTGTATTTTACAGCTCAACTGGACTGTGCCAAAGCAAAATACTGTGTATTGACTAGAGCCTAAATATTGTGTGAGACTGCTGGCCATGCAACTGGGGTGGGTGTGGGCATGTGCAGAGAGTGCAGCAGGAGAGCCATGGGCTTGCTGTGCGGCTCCCACCTCAACTGCAGAGCAGTAGGGGTTTTTTTTTCCTGTAGCGCCTGTTTCTCCTCATTCCCCAGGGGAAAACAGCCAGTGGATCCAGGGGCATGTGGATGGTCCTGTAGCACCTCCATGGAGTACAGCTCCGTGACATGCAGCTACCACAAGCTGCTCTGTCCAGCAGAATGTTACGGTTTCACCACCACAAGGCTTCTCCCGTGCTGTGGAGATATGGCAGGATTGTACTTTTCCTTTGTGTAGGCTCAAGTGTTTTGCAGAGCAGGGACTTAGTTGGTGAAGATTCCTGCCTCAGAAATAAAAAAAAATGCTGTAAAAATGAAAATCTTACTGCTCTGTAGATGAAAAGTTTAAATAACAAACAAAACAAACAAACAAAAAAGGCAAAACAAAAACAAAAACAAACAAAATAAATGGAAAGTAGATGCTTCACAAATGAGAACCAAGGTCTGGAAAACAGGCTTGCTTCAGTCTTTGGCTTGGGACAGACCATAAACCTAAGTATTTGTAATCCACTTTTAATTGAAATTTTGAATTACTCTTCTGGTGAGTTAAAGTAATCCCCAAATCCTGCATTAGCCTATACTGTACAGAAATGAATGTAATGTCATTTTTTTTTACTATTGCTTCAATATTGTGCATCGCTGAGCAATTGCATATCAGTTGCATATCAGAACTTGCAGGCTATAGGCTCTTGATACTCCTTCCCAGACATGCCTGGCACAGAAATTTAAGTAGTTTCCATACCATTCTGGCACAGGTGAATTCCCACAGCTCATATGGTAAGTACTAATAAGTTTTGCATTGCCACATCCCCTCAGAATGTGAGGAGGAAGACGCAGTACCAGACGCTGCAGTCAGGAGTCTGAGCAAAACACAATGCACAGACACCTGGATATTTGGCTTTTGAAGTCCCTCCACGGCTGCAGCTCTGTGCAGGGATGCTCTGCAGCTCTATTTTGTACAGCAGAACATGCTGGAAAACCATTGGTGAATCCTGCATTTGTGAACCCTACTCTCTGGAAAAATGCTTAGTTTTTGTTTCTGTTTGTGACTGCATATCATTTTGCTTCTATGAATTTATCATGCCATTGGCCCCTGTATGCATTTCAAACAGGAGGGATAGTCTTTTGAAATCGCTAGATGTAAGCAGTAGGATTTGAGGTAGAAACTAATCTGAAGAGGCTGAAGAAACACACAAGCAACCAGACATGCATGCTGTGGTTCCAAATCCTGTGCTTTCATCTGCTAAGAAAGCTGAAGGAGTTCTCCAGCTCAGAAGACTTTAAACAACACACTGAATGATAAGGGTTAGATCTCTGTTTATTCAGATTTCTTTTAAGTAGGTACATCAAAATAGAGGAAACGTGTTCAAGAACTTATTTTTCGCTGATAGGAGTAAATGCTCTCTATGATTTCTGTTATCTAATGAACATTGACATCAAGAATGGTGAACACAGAAAAGTTTTTTCTTTTAATTCTATTTAGACAAGTAGTAATATTTGATAAGCAAAGACAGGGTAGTTTGCCTAGGAAGTTTTTAAAAAGATGGAAAAAGGAAAGTTGATGTTTTTCTTTTACTGGAATGAAAAGTACACTTGTGCAAAGAGTTGATGATAAAGTATTTCCGTTTTCTGTTTCTGTCAGGCTTCTTAATTGTCAAAGCATTATTAAAAAAATGTTTCACTACTTCTAGCATTTATTAAAATGGTGTTGATATGCTGGGCAATTTTTATTTTGAGATGTGTTTCGCCACCTGTAGGGCCGGATTTCCAAGTGCACAGCGTTCACTTGTAAAGCCAGATTTTCTGCAGGTTTTTTGCCTCTCTGCAGGCACCTGCACAAGCCCCAGGGTGCTGAGCTCCTCGGAAAACTGGCCATGTAGACAAGTGGCTTGATGGGGACAGAGATCCTTTGAATCTGTGGGCACGGGAGCTGTGTTAAGAGCCTTCCCATGGTTGCTAGGTGTACCTTAGTATTGCTGCTTACAGCCTGGCAGTACGAAAGTGAAGCTCTTGGTGCACTTCTGAAAAGGGTGAGTGGTGCCCACCGCGCGTTGCTGTCATCATCCTCCTGACTTCCTGCCTCGGCTCTAAAATTATCTCCCGCCTGCCCCACAGATGCGTATAATCAGCAGTTTTCTAGTGATTGCGTTGAGCAGCTGTGCCTCTGTTTCACCTCAGCTCTTCCGCCCACAGCTCACTTTCTAAGTTACAAGGAGACATTGGCTACCTGAGCAGAAAACAATAAAATGAGGATGCAAAGTGTTGCCACTCTAACATGACACAGAGTACAGCTTTTGCTGATCATCTGACACCTCTCACCTCTTGAGTTATTTGTTGAATTTGTTGAATTTTCATGCACAAGGCTGGCAAAATTATTAGCCTAGCCATGTCTGTACAACAGAGGTAGTTTGGGGGCAGCTGGGAAAGTGGGGCCAAATTCAGTGCCTGGGTTGTGAAATGCTTCTAACCTGTGGCATATGCAGCATGACCGTGCTACTGCCACAGTGGGCAGCACCTTGCAGCTGGCCTGGGGAGCCGGAGGAGAGGACATGGAAGTCCATAGGCGTTAGTTACGCCCAAGCCCACCTTAGGTCAGTGCCAACTTCCCAGAGCCGTATGTGAGGGGACTGAGTGCAGCTGAGCCAGGCTTGAAGCCTCAAAGACCTGCTGGACATGTTTCCATCCAGCCCAGGGTGCAGCCGGACTGCTGCAAAGCCTGCGCAGATCAGGGCAAGGCAACAGGAGGGATGGGGTGGGGGGAAGGTTGTCCCAGGGGAATTTTATTTTAGGTGAAAATATGAATCACAGTTGCACATTTTTACATGATGCGCTGTTACAGTTTATTTCATTTTGGCTGCTAGGTGGCTGATTGTTACTTTTGACATTTAACAGAGTGACAAAAAGCAGGCAGGATTCTGTCGGAGTCCTGTTTCCATTTAAGAGGATCACAAAATTCATCATTGCCGGGCGCATCAGCTCCTCTGCTCCCTTCCAGCAGCCGCACGATGTCTGCAGTTGAGCAGAGGAGGCATGCATTACTCTCACCAGTGTTACACCTTTGGGTGGTTTTGCTCCCAGTTGGCTGGGTCCCCAGTAGAGCTGCCCAGGCTTCATGCAGGTCTCCATGCCCAGTCTCCATGCAGGTCCTGTTTTGGCTGTCGACCAGAGCCTAGCCAGCCATATCTGACCTGCAGATGCAGTCATCTTGATCTTTAGAGGCAAATCTCTGCCTCACTGTGCAGTGTTCCATCTTCATCTGGAAGGCCAACAAGGAGCATTACCTGTGAGATGTCCCTGCGACAGGCAGGGGCAGACGAGCACATAGAAGTGCCTGGCTGTGTCTGACCAGCAGGCTCCATTGCAGCAGCAATGATCACGCATAATAGTTAACTTCCAGTGCATAAAGTTGTCTTTTGGCAGTACCTCACTTTTCAAATATGCCATTTCAGATGACAAAACTCAGCCTGTAGTTTCTGTCACCAAACCCCTCTGCATGAGCATTTCAAGAACTCCTTCCCTTACTTCCCAGTGATTTCACATTCATATGTTAATAAGCGTAAGCTTTAGGATCTTCCAATTAGCTTAAAAGCCAAAAGGTAAAACTTGTGTGAAGGAGAGCAGGGTTTAGAATTACATGGGCTGGATTACAGGAGATGCTTAGTTTTGTTCTCTCTGAGTGGCTGATCACCGTAATTAATCCAGCCCAGTGGTTGATCCTAAAGGGGACATGGTATTGATGGTTGGTGGAGGTGAAATGCACAGGCGGGGTTGTGTTTTGCTGGCTGTGGGAGGGACTGCATCTGTCTCTGAAGACGAAGACCGTGTCAGAGCAGAGATGGCTGAGGTCAGCAGGGTCCAAACCCCTCTCTGGACGAGGTGGATTTAGGGGTAGGACTAGCACAGTAAAGATGCCCTCCGTCCAGCCTGTCTCTGCAGAGCTTTCCACAGAACTGCCGGGGATGAGGAACCTTGCACTTCCCGCTGCTGCCTTGTGGGACCCTTGCCCACAGCCCCTACTTTCCTTTTCTCGTCTTGTCAGGAGAGCAGGAGTAATCATAGAATATCCTGAGTTGGAAGGAATCCACAAGGATCATCAATTCCAACTCCTGTCCCTGCACAGGACAACCCCACAGTTCACACCATGTGTCTGAGGGCCTTGTCCAGTCTCTTCTTGAACACTTTCAGGCTTGGGGCTGTGACACCTCCCTGGGGAGCCTGTTCCAGTGTCCACCACCCTCTGGGGGAAGAACCTTTTCCTCATGTCCAACCTGAACCTCCCCTGGCACATCTTTCTGACATCCCCTTGGGTTCTGTCATTGGTCACCAAAGAGAAGAGATTGGTGCCTGCCCCTCCTGCTCCCGCTGTGAGGAAGCTGTAGCTGCTGTGAGGTTTCCCTTCAGTCTCCTCTCTTCCAGGCTGAACAAACCAAGTGACTTTAGCCACTCCTCATACGGCTTATCTCCAAACGCTTCACCAATGGGTAATGTCAGTGCTGGCAGTGTAATGTTGTGCTGCATTGTCAAAACAGACCTCAGCTCACTTAGTTTTGACATGTCTGACAGAAATGACATGGAAGGCCTTGGCCATTGCAGCCTGGGTGTTGTGCACAGTTGAACCTCCTGCTCAAGGCAGCAGTGGGGATGGATGCTGCGCTGTGGGAGCAGCGGTAGAGCAGCGCAAGTGGATGTACCACTTGATTTATTGTTTGCAGCAATTTATTGATTTGATTTATTGTTTGCAACATCGTAGAATTTAATAAGGTGTTATGATGGAAAAAGAATCGTGTCTTTTAAGAGTTTTCCCCTTTTCTCTTGAAAGACAGCTAATGCTTATGTCCTGTACTAACACAACCCAAGTGCCCTCCACCTGCCTTCCAGTCCTCCCCACCTGGTTTAACAGTGCGTGCACCAAGCTACCATATATAATCTTCTGTCTCATAAATATGCATTGAAAAACCTAATAGTTTGACAGCTGTTAAAAAGCATTTAGTAAATGAGTTAGCTGGAAAACACTTTCTAATCAGATAATGGCACTGTCTGAGATTATAGGCTGAGATGTACGTGCAAGGCTTCCATCTACCTGGAGGCTGTTCTTGTGTAAAACTCTACATATGCATCAGATCCCATAAAAATATATAAACATAAACCCAAAGTGGGCAGGCAGGCATGTGTTAAAGGTAGCCCTCTCAATGAGCAGTACCAGTGTATTAGCACGAGAGGGTGAGTTCGGATACTTGCATAGATAAAAGCTTCAATTGCACATGCGTGCTGCCTACAGCTTCTTGATACTGCAAGGCTCCCCTTGTTTCTGAGTCACTGTGCTCTGGTTTTATTAACTAAAAAGCCAAGGCTTGATAGCACCTTGACTTTTAAAAAACATTTGGGTTGAATTGGTGCCTAGGGAGAAATATCCAGTTCATGGACAGCACCTGCAAAGGCCCCTGTAGTGACTGTCTCAGGAGATCCCTGGGGTTGAGAGCCTGTCCCTCGTCACTGAGATTACCACTGCTGCACATACATTGGCAGGGTGTTTCAGAAAGTTTTGCTCTGCTGCTCTTGTGTTACAAAACGGGGGGAATTATAGTTTCTGAGGGCAACCAGCCCGTTGCCTCTCCCCAACATGAGACTGCTCCGGAGTCAGAATGAGGTGTGAGGTCCTCGCTCTGCTCAAGCCTGCTGGATCCAAGTGATGCTGCCACAGCGGCCAGGATTTTGTCTTTGCACGAATCCAGAGTGGCTAACCTGCGCACTACCCAAAGTCTCATCCCAAATTCTGACCAATTATGAGACATTTAGTTCAGAAGTTGAAGAAACGTGTGTATACACGTGATAAAACAGTAGTGTTTTGATTTTCATATGCTAACCAAAATCTGTGTGCTGGTGCCAGGGAACTACATCATAGTCTGCACTGTGAAAGGTGGCTATTTTGTTTGATAGGTTCATTCAAACTAGGGGCAAAATAAATATAGTGCCATAAATGTCTGCATTGATAATACTATGTGGAAACGTGGAATTGTTAGTTTAATGTTAATCAGGATAAATATCTGTTTAATTTATAAGATTATATTTTCTCAGTTCACATATTTTAATAACACCCCCTCAAAAAAGTTTAAAAACCCATCTGGATTGCTAAAGTGTAAAAGCAAACAGACTTGTTAGAATTGTCAAAAAATACATATAATTTATATTTAAGCACTTTCTGACTCCCTTTACTGAACATGCATGATTTATTATTTTTCTTCAGTGTTTGATATATTAACTTCTTACCTGTTAGAGAGGCTTTTCGTTTAAACATGGGCTTGCAGAACTGGCTGAAATATTTCTCCCAGATTCAGACCCACACAGAAGGACCATTGTCTTCTACCCGGTGCCTCGGTATGATGTCATAACCCTGGTCTCTCTGAGTAAGAAGCTTTGATTTATAGCCAGGGCTGCTGCCAATGTGTGGTTCTCAGAACTTTGCATTAAATTAGATGATATAAAGACAGGAATCCAGAGTCTAAGAGGGCATCGTTGAACCATTGAAAACGCATTAGCACAGATTAAGTTGCTTATCAGACTAATTTAGAACTATGAGCTTTGTGATATTTTAATATTCAAAATCGAGGAATATTTAAAATCTTCTGTTGGCTGACCTAATGCATTGTGAAGTAACAAGCATTTAAAAATTTACCATACAAGCGAAACCTGCATTCATTTTTTCCTTTTTATGGTAAGGGCTTGATCCTTCAGCAGCGTTGGGTCTCTTAAACAAGTAACATTACTTTTGAGTCTGAATATATGTAGCAACTACATCACTTTTTCTGTTTACAATTTCACAAATTTGGGACTAATTGCTGCAATTTTTTATTGGCAAATTTCAGCGTATGGCAAATTTGGTCGTAATTTTTCATTCTAGCCAGCTGAGAGTCTGCAAGACTGGGTGTTACCTCAGCATGATGGAGCAGCTTTGAGACAGAATGCTTGTTGCCATTTGATATGGCTCTACTGAATTTAAGAAATAGTCTGGTTTCTGCTAGAAGTGCTTGCATATTCTGAACAGCTGTAGGGCTTTCCAGTTGATTGCCAGTCCAGGCCTGCCGTCTGACTAGGAGTGTCTTTTTCAGCTGGCAGGTTTTTACCAAGTCATTTAAGATTTGAAATATTTCATCTAGAAGTCAGGCTAATACTGTTAAATATTAATCCTGAGAAAATTAACTGTACTTTCTGTATCATGTCACATCTCCCTGTGTGAAATATTCACTTGTGCAAGGACAAGTGACAGTGACAATGGGTGTGTGTTATGGCAGCTAGCTTACCCTGCCTCCACAGGGATGTATTTGAGATACAAGCCCCTTTTTCTAGCTCAGGTCTGTAAAGATTTGCAGTTAATCAAGCATGAGTCAGTAGGTAAGTAGTAACACTAGTACATGGCTGGCCAGTGATAGGCCCTGGCTGGTCTAGAAGGAACCCACTGAGTTCCTGCTTAGGAGAAAATGGTGAAGGTGAGCACTTGAGGTTTGTGTCCTCAGCTGCTCTAAGTCAGCTACAGCTGCTTGTCCCAGCTGAGGGTCTCAGACCCCCAAAAGTTAGTAAGACAGTGGGTAGAGTGTGTTAGGAACTGGTAGCCTTATCACATGGAAGTATTTTGAGTTATGCCATAGACACTGTGATGGTAAGTGGGTAGGCAGAGAGCACAGGTACAGGCTCTTCATGCATCGGATTTGGAAGGTGTGCCTTGAAAGGCCCACAGCTCCTGCCTTGGGGCCTCTGCAGTCTTTTGCAAAACTGAAGTAAATGGTTGCCCTTTTAAAGAAGGAATATAAGGTGATTTACACCAACTTTTGGCACATTCGAAGTATTTTCAGAATGACCAGGAGGTCAGACAGACAGCTTGTTTGAGTTGAGTTTGGAAATACAAACATTAGCAAAGATTTTTGGCCTTTGTTACTCCATTTGGTGAAGATGCACAGGCTGGAGAGAAGCAGATACAGGATAGAGTGCCATAAACTGTTAACTGCAATGTAGCGATTTCTGGTATATCTGTCTTCCGCAAATCAAGTAATATAGTTATTCATGTAAAGTACAAAAGTCGAGGTCTAGCCGGGAAAGGAAGTGTTAATATCTTACATTTCTATTGAAATGCTCAGCTTTGCAGGTCTGATTCCAGGTCATCTGGGTCATTAATTTCCCCGGGATGGGGAAGGGGGGAGGGGCGCGGGGAGAGGTGCAAGGCGAAATCCTACAGAGCTTCCTTCTCCAAACTGGTACCCTGTGAAGACATTTACACTTTTTTGAAAGGGAATAAGTAGCTGCCATCCCAGCTTGATAAGATCCATACAGTCACTCTGCACAGTGTTAAATGGCTGTACAAATGGCAATGCACTGAAAAGTCAGATACAAATCCCTTCACCAATTCAGCATTCAGTGTGATACTTACTCTAGTAATGAGATTAGCATACAAACAAAATATATGGTACTTAGCAAGGGGAGACTTGAAACTTTTGCCGTGTTGAAAAAACACATTTAAAAGGTAATGGAGACAATTTAGTTGAACAAGTTCAGACAGCTCTAAGCCTAAGTACAGGTAGTACCTGTCCGTTTAAAGACAATTTGTTTCCCTTTACATGAAATAACTGATGCTCAGGAGTCTCACAGTTCAGAGCAATACAAGTGGACAATGTAAACAGATATAAAATAACATGGAGGTCCCACTTAATCCCGTGTCCCTTCTTCTTGTTTCCCTTTCTGGCTACCAACCTGTCATTGGCAAACAAGCTACTGTGACTTACCCTGATTGGTCCTGTAATTAACACCAGTCTCTATTTTCCCTCTGAACTTGGAATTTAAAGGCAACTAGGAGTGTCCTTGGTTGCTGTCATCATCTCCAAGACAGTTTTTGGACTAAAAGGTCTAGAATACAGTCCCTTCCGTCCATTAGTCCTTTACCCAGTGCAGAGCAGGATTTACTGGTTGTCCTCTGTTGTGGCAGGTGTATTTCATTGTAGCAACACATGAAAGTAGACTCCAGTGTTCATGGCCACTAATCAAACCTCCAAACAGACCCCATGGCATTGCTTTCATAAAGAAAAAGTTCAAAGTGAAGTGACAAAAAAAGGGCCTGGTAAACCAAGTAGCAAAGATGTGCCATAGGAGAGCTGCAATGAAAAATAAGCCTGAGATCAGGAACCTGCCTTCTTTAAAGCCTCCAGCCCACCTGCCACCAGGGCTATAACCCTTCCCCAGGTTATAACAAGTCAGGCAGCTCCAGGGTTTATTGGAGTTGAATTGCCAGTGGTTGAGCTTAGAATTATTTGGCACAGGTGTTTCTATAACAGTGATATATTGGGAAAATTCAGTGTTCAACAACCATCATATTTCCAGCTGTGCTGTGGTTAGTGCTAGTACAGTGAACCTAATATAAAACATGTGAGAATATTTGCTAGCTCAGGAACTTGCTAAAGGTATTTTCTTACAATATCTAAACTGCAATGTTTACCTAGGTGCATTTCTTTGGTCTTGCATTTTCATAAAGGGTGTGATACTGATTTTATAAAGATGTCACTGAACCTGGAATCTGCTTCTCTGCAACCAAGTACATTAGTAACCCTGCTAGCCAATGCACAGCACACGGACAGGTGAAAACAAGATTATGAGGAATCCAATGACAGTTCATTGTCCTTAACGCGTTTGTCTTGAGCAGCACCTGTGCATCTGTTACATATATAGACATGTTTTTACTAGGGGTACTAGAAATCTTAAAACAAGTGTTGCAAGCATCTGTATGTAAAAGAACATAAAAGGAGCAAAGTTAACAAGAGGCTAGGGGATTGTAAAACAAGGGTAGTGAAGTGCGTTCACCAGCAGCAGAATTTGTGACTGTTAAAAGAGTTCTTATGTGTACATATGCACACATATGCATTTTTAGGCGTTCAAAAGACTCATACACGAACATAATAAGTAGCTGGAGAATGTATAAAGGTGTTTGTAAAACACATGCAAATAAAAATACAGTCAGAGACGCTCATGCAACAGGCATATGCTCTGAGCTGAGATGTGCAAAGATGTCTCATTAATAACTTTGTGCCACAACAGCTCGGTTATTCTAATGTTCTGAAAGGTATTCTCTGTTGTCACCATAGATTTCCAACAGCACTTTCAAGCAATGGGTGTTCCTCTGGATCTCTTTTTGGCAGAAAAGATAAATGCCACTGTGCATTCATGCTCAATTGTTGTATGCATCCGGCTAGAAAAAAATACATCTACAGACTATCTTGACCCTATTACTTATACTTTTCCTGATAAAGTGGGTGTCTTTTTACCTGTGCACTGCATATGTTACAGGAGAAGCAGCAAAGGCACCTCTCTCTGATTTGAGAAAGCCGATGTGAAAAAGACACTTTGGTTTGAGGAAGGATCCCCTCTTTGATATGAGAAAGCAGCTCTGCATTTGTCGTGACTCAGTTGATGCTCACAGACGATCATTCTGTCCATGTGCTGGTGGTATTTAGAGACAGGGCTTGACAGCTCAGTTAGAGCCTCTTTTGAGACAATGGGTAGAGCAAGCAGAGGTCTAGAACAGGAGTCATTTTTTCTTGGTAGCCAGAGGCTGAGTTGACATTTGTTAGGAGCTGGCGTAAGCATTTTGTATCCAACTTAGAATCACGCCCATTTGCTGGTTAGTAAACTTAAACACAGTAATGTAAAAACTGAATAAATAAAATTCTACTCTTTCAAAAATATACTGATAATTGAAAGCTTCTTGTACATAGTAGTTTGCCATGTATCTTTGCAATTTTACTTTCACTGAACTCGGAAAGCCCTGTCTCTACCTTATTATGCTCCAGTTTACCAAATGTGCAGACATTTATCAAATGGGCCATCAGTAGCTGTAGAAATGCCGTAGTATATCCAAGTTAAAATTCTTGCTTTGATTACTACAAATCCGTGGAGCCCTTGGGTCCAAAGCTTCCACTGAAGCACAGCTATTTGCAAATAGATTTTTATAGCACATTAGTGCTGGAGGAGAGTCCAAAGAAAATAGTCCTTTTCAATATTAGAACCAGCTGTGACTTTCTTGTGCTGATGACTCATTCATTTTTTTTTTATAGGGTGGGAGAACTAGGCAAAAGACACACAGAGTCTTATTCAAGACGTTGTTTGTTTTGCAAAGGGTATCCTAGCCACAAGCCAACTTGATCATACCAATACGCAACTCATGTTTATTTAAAACTTTTTTCTTTTAACAGTTCCAATTATAAAAACAGAACCCACAGATGACTATGAGCCTGCTCAAACCTGTGGACCAATGAACCAAGGCTTAAGCCCTCTCTCTAAACCATACTACAGCCAGCAGATCATGATGCCGCCTGATCCTGGTTCATGCCTCGTGGCTGGCTTTTCCTCCTGTCAGCAGAGAAACGCCGTGATGTCACCCTCTCCCAACGCAAGCCCCAAGCTGCACGACCTTTCATCCTCTCCTTACAAGTGCATCCCCAACCCAGGCCACAGTCACCTCGGACTTCAGCAGCCCGCTGGAGGTGTCCCCACCATACAGGAAGTGCCAAGGTCTATAGTTGTGCACCCAAGCTCCCCCGAGCAATCGTCTCACATCATGCTGCAGCCGCAGGTGAGTCAACATCTGAGCAGTAGCTGTCCCCTTGGTTATCAACAAACACTCTATCCCAACAGTCCCTCTTCTCCAGTTCCATCTGTTACCCAAGAGCCAACCTATTTGCAGTCCTGCAGTCCAACTCACTCATCCATAATGGGTCAACAGCAGCAGCAACTGCCGAAGGTTCACAGAAATGAGTCTCCAACAATCCAACCACTGTCATTGCCAGAGTTGCATGAGGAAAGTAATCATAATTTGGCCCCTATTCCTGTAACGATCAAGCGAGAACCTGAGGAATTGGACCAGATGTACCTGGATGATGGTAAGTCTTCCGCAGCATAGGTTTGTGTTCAACCATGTTGCTCTATCAGTGAGTTCCCTTCATCCCCTCCTCCTTTTGAATCCTTGTGGAAAAAAGTTCAATTAACAGCCTGGTGGAATGGTGCGGATTTTTGCTTGGATTGTCTCTATACAGGAAAGAGCTCTTTAATTTCATTTGCAATAATGAAACCATATTATCTAAGCATTGAATGTTGTTAGTTACTGTAGAGCTAGCTGCATGACTGATAGCTATGTGGCAGTAGTCTTAACTGTATGGTCTTGGCTTATGCCCATGACAGTGACCTGTGGAACGACAGTGGAAACAAATACATTTAACATTGTCCCGTCCATAATGCAGTGAAATGTCTGATGTGCAAATCTGTTCACTGGAACTAAATGATAAGCCGCTCTATTTCAACTAAGAAGGTTCAAATTAAAAATAGAGGCACATCTTTCAGTGTAACTCTTCAGTCTGATGGCATCTACATTTTCCTTCATTCTTATTGTAGACTTGCTGCTGCTTTTTTCTCTTCTTTTTCTTTTGTAAGATTCTATATGTATATGTATTCTACATGCACCACTGAAAAGTTAAAATGCTGTGATGAACTTGTCAGACTTTAGTTTCCAAAGATTTATTAGTCGAATGTAATAAACGGGATAATCTGGCATTTGATTATGTGACCTCACTGAACTGTGATTTAGCACTTGCTGCTAAGTATCGTAGTAATATTCTGGACCTTTACCTTAATACAGTACGTGAGTTCCCTTCCAACAGCCACATAACTTTATATATAACATACCGTGCTACTTGAAGAAGAAATGGCTTTGAAATGGCTGCATTGAAACTGACTGGTGCCAAGGAACATCTGAATGTGATTGTCTTTCAGGGTGAATTTAAAGACAATTCATTGCACTGTTTTTTAAAAAAGGACATTTAGTCATTCTATTTTAAACAGCATGATACTCACTGAATTAGGATTACAAATGAATGTGTTGGAGCTTGAGTAGCAGCCTTTTGCTTTTCAATTCTAGGAAAATGATTTTTGTTAACAGAAGTTATTATTGGTTACATGATAGACAGGTCTAAGGAATTTTTCCTAATTAGAGTTCAATTCACTGAAGTTTTGCACAGCACATCTTTTGTGGCAAGGCTTTGTTCATGTATCATCCATTTTTGCCACATATCTATGCTGTAAGGAGCAAGATTTCAACAAACCAAACAAGAAATGTACACAAAACAAAAAGCCATGCCCAAATTTTGATTTTGAGAGAAGCCAGAAGTAATCTATGGGAGGAAGAGAATACAGATAAAATCTAAGCCTAGTCTATAGCTGTCTTTCTAGAAAAGCACAAGAAAAAAAGCAGTCTTTCTGCCTTACCTCTCCAAAATCTAGCAGTCATTTCTCTGACAGCACTGGGAAAGCTGCCTTTGGCTGATCTCTGCTGGAGAAATGGGACTGCAGCTCAGGGATGAAGGGTGAACCTCCTCTGCCATGTCACTTTAGGTTTCTTCTGGAGGAACAGAGGAACTTTGCTACTGTGTGGTCTGAGACATTTTAGTTTTTTCAGCAGTGCTCATTCTCTCTGACAGTGCATAAATGGTTTAGTCTTTACCCCCATCTCTCTTCCATCCCCTCTTCTGGACACACACACACCAGTCCTCTGACAGAAGATCAGAAGTAATTATAGAAGCCACCACGTACATCTGCACTGATACTTAAAGCTGACTTTGAAGATCTCTTCAGCTAGCCAAATCCAGCTTCCCTTTGGCATCCAGCAGGCTATCAAAATCATTCTGCGGCTCACCACAGACAGGTGTATAATATAAACCAAGAAAGAATTCATAGACATAACAGCCATGGTAACAATATGTAATAGAAAAAAATTAACTTGTGTAGTTCCAAAAAATTTAAACACCACCGGTTCCCTCTAAGGGTGGGAGTCGGAAATGGTAACCAGAGGGAGTTCCTTCTCTATCTCTAAACTGACATTTAGGTTTGTCTCTGGGTTCACACTGATGGAGCACAGCCCACGTGAGCTGCTCTTTCCTATCTATGCCTCATGTCACTGCCCGAAGTAAAGGTCATCCACTCTATGTTTTGTGTTGACAAAATGAACCCCCTGTAGAAACCAGGAGTGGACTGCTACTGCCTTCTTATTTGTCTTGGTTTTGGGGAGTCGAGAGACAAGGTGTGTAGCAGAGACACTGAAGGCAGAAAGCATGTCTTGTGGGACTTATGCTGCCCAATACCTTCTGTTCAAACCATGCAGAGCTCCAACATGCCTCAGACACACAGCACAGGAGCATGAAACTTCCAGCAGTCGGGCTGGAAGGCCATTTAGTTCTATGCTATACGCATTTCATGGAGGCAACCTTACCACCACCAGTGAAGATATGGTTTCACATTACGTTTAATCTGATGTAACTGCAGGCTCCCATGGAAAGGGTGGCCTAGATCCATCTTGCCCTTAGCCACATGTTCTTGCTGCTTCCTTTGAGTCATATCAATTGATTATGGAGCGGCAGAGCAGACTAATGGAAAATTAACCTGCCAAAAACAGCAAAACCCACGTAGTTTTCCACTGGGTCATCTCATGGAACCACATCCCCTGGGTCCAATAGCTGGGTCCAGCCCACGAGAGAGGCAGGAAGCCTGTTGCTGAGGGTCAGGGAGTGCAGCGGGACCGCTCTGGATGGCAGCAGCTCAACCATAGGCAAGAGTAAGTGTGGCGTGGAGCCACATCTAATGTCAACTCACTCTGTCTTGGTAAAAAATCCCCTTGTAGTTATGGAAGGATGACATCTGGGCTGCCTCACATGGTCTCAAAGGGCAGTTTGGCCACTATGGTGACAGCCTGGAAATGACCAGTAGTTGCTCCTGGTGTTCTGCTAAATGCTCTTCACCGACATCTGCACTGTAAAGGCAAAGCACTCCACATATGCAATGCCTTTGTGCCGGGTGCGTTCCGTTCAGACCTCTGGCTGTAACTGTGGAATAAGAGAGAATGCGTTTAGCAGAGTGGCTTGTACCGAATAGGAGCAACTCATTTTTCGTGTGCTTGGTTTTTGGTGTTTTGTTGTTGTTGTTGGTTTTGGTTTTGTTTTTGTTTTTAAATAGGAGCTCTTAAGCCATTGCTATTGCTTCTTGTTAGTATCATATCCATCTTTAAGTGTTTTCTTTGTTGGAGGGGTTGGTGGGATATCTGAACTTTATGACCATATTCTGAAAACCAGAGTATCAAATCATACCTGTGAGTAAGGACAGTTACTCTTTTATTTTTTTTTAATAGATTGCTGCTCTACCTCTTTATAATTTGTTGTCTCACTGATTCAGTTCGGATTCTTTCATACCACATGATTTAAACT
The DNA here is from genome assembly GCA_013399365.1 of Pampusana beccarii. Classification (NCBI taxonomy): domain Eukaryota; kingdom Metazoa; phylum Chordata; class Aves; order Columbiformes; family Columbidae; genus Pampusana; species Pampusana beccarii. Next base: position 435,209 of record VWYH01000243.1, on the reverse strand, counting down.
TTTTTTTAGTATTTTTTCAGTCTTTGCACCTGTGAACAATATAAAAGCCAGAGTGGTCAGATGTACTTGACTGCTTTCCTTGCCTGCTGCTCTACCAACTCTTTCTCTTACTCCTGGAGTAATTTAAAAGTAATGAAATATTTTAATGACGTTAAAAAATAAATTCTCAAAATATTACTCCATTGGAAAAGCATATCTCGTGGTGTCTTGTAGCTGTTTAATACCTTATTTTACCTGAAAGTACTTATGAAGTGTGAGGAATAGACATCTAACATACTTATGGGACTACCAGACACATAAAGTATCTAACTGGTTATGCCAGATTATATTTGGTAAAATTTTGGTTGCTTGTTACCACTTATCACCCCAAAGTTACCACTTTACTCCCTTACCACTTTGGGGAGGTTTGATTTATGTATTTAATATACAAACAGCAATCTTGGACCAGGTATAAACAGACATTTTTTTATTTCAGCTTATGGGATCAGAGCAATATTCATTCCTTTTGGTCTGGAGTATCTCCAAATATGGACCATCTAAACTGCAGAGTATAGATGGAAAAAAAACAGTCAGTGAGTTTATACAAATATATATCCTGTATATGACATTTTTCTGCTTCAGAAATGGTGGGCAACTGAAGTGATATAAAGGGAGCACCCAAATAGATTTCCATTTTGACAAATAAATTTTGGTCTTGGCAATCTTGTCTTAAATCAAAATCTACAGTAGGAACCTGGGCTTCTCATTAAATGTGCTGTCCATTTCAGTATGTGAATATATGATTCAACATGTAGAACATATTTAAAACTCATCCCATAAAGTGATACCTGATATATTGTGGCTATACTCTTGATATTGAAATATTGGATATCAGCACTTGTTTCAAATAATTCTGAGTTCAACCTCCTAACACAGATTATGGCTTACTCCCTTTGCTGCTTTCACAGCAAGATTTGATTAAAAGCAGTCGAAATGTGACATTTATGCCTGGTTTTGGTCCCCTGCGGGAGCCCATGGTCCTCTGCAGCAGGAGAAGAGGTGTCTTGCAGCAACCTGTGGGGCTCTGCTCCATATGCCTGTGCCACCCCTGCCCTAGACAGTGAAGGTTACGTGACATTCCCCTTTCAGATATAAGCTGGGAGGAGTGTGGGATGGTGGAGCTCATGGAAAATCCTTAGGCAGGCAGGCCTGAGGGACCTCTGCAGTACAAGTCTATGCAGTGATTGCTTTTGAGACAAAATGTTTTGTTTGGGGACCGATGAGTCAAATGTGCTGTACAGCCCTTTTGAGACATAAAGTGTCCATTGCCCAAAGAGATGAGCAGTTTGGGGAAGCTACAAGCTGATGAGAGCTCTTCCTGGTCCCTTGAACCAGTCATTCTCTCAAGGGGATGTTAAAATTTACGTAATTTATATATCTAACTTTTGAGCATGCTCCTCTCTCTGCCCCCCTAACTAGAACTTGAGTCAAAAGCAGTGCTAGTCTGTCTACTTTTGAAGTAATCCTGTTTCTTTTCTGTTCACCGGAGCAGCTCAGATAATTTTTTCCAAATTTTTACTGCTTTTCTTAGTGGTAGAGGAAACCCCAAGCCAGAGGCGGTGGACTCTGAAGTTCACACAGCTTTCAGGATGTTCAGGCAGCTGGGAAATGGTCCGTCTCACAACAGGAGATGCTAAAAGTGACTTGAAATCACTTTCCTTATCCCTGTTTCCCTTTCCTGGACCTAGTGTAGCTTGTGTGAAACACAGAACGGAGCTCTGAATTTTATTTCACCAGGAGGAGAGAGTTCAATTATGCATGCTAATGCCAAGAAACATTTTTCAGGTTGTAACTGGCACTCCCACAAGCTATTACATTTTTTACCTGCAGCAGAATGACACTCAGTTGTGAAATTATTTCCTGCTGTTAGAAACATCAAAGAAAGCAGTTTTCATTACAAATGAAAATGAAGCTATTTCAAAAAAGCAAGGGGGAAACACATTGGTACCAACAGGAAAAAATTTATGACTTATTTTCTCAGCAGATTTCAAGGTACACGGTGTTATCCCATTTGTTATATTAATGCACAGAACTTTAGAAAAGCAGTTTTTAATTGAAAGCAAAGCAGCATCCTGGAGGATTCTTTAATCAAGGTATTCTTGAGTACTGAAGCTGAAGGCATCAGCTTCTTTGAGCTTTCCCTGGACTCTAATCACAGCTTTTGAGATGCGGTCCCGGCCAGGTTGAAATCAGCGGCCCACTCCCATTGCCGGCAGTGGGGCCAGGGTTCCACCCACCATTGAAAAAACTGTTTTCCAGAACTCCCCAAGTCCTGTGTAGGAGCCAGAACTGGAATAACAATATCTGACAGACAGATCTCTTGTCTGAAGTTTCGTATATTAATTCAGCCTCCTTCTCTGCACACGGATACTTTCATAAAGGTTTCTATCCTGATCTTGACTTGATTGGATCTATAAATCTTTCTGTAGTAAGATAAAAATACATAGGCCATAAATGAAGGTATCTGATGTTTAGATATGTGGCTAACAGAAAATATCAGAACCACATCATCATCGTTTTTAAAACAAGGAGGCTTTTGTTCTTGTGATTGTCTTTGCACAGCTGTGAGTTTTATAGCGCTATGCCAATGAATGCACTCATTGCGACTTTTATTTTAGTCTGAAAAGGTAAATTGGGAGCATTAAGCCCTCAGTAAGTATGTAAAAGTGGGAAAACCACAGGTAAAGTGTTACTGAAAGCTGCAGCCCTGCCAGCCATTTCATTTTAAACATGGCTCTTTTAAAAATAACTTTTGCAGTAAAAGCTGTAACTCCTGGATGTAATATGAGCTATTGCTAATGTCATTCCCATGAATTGCTTACAGTGTTGAATGGTTAGATGTCTGACAAGTCCATATATCTCCTATACAGTATATCTGTAAGTTTTTTGCCTCTAAACCATGTGTTCTTTTTTTCACTCCTCTATATTCTTAAAATGCACATGGTTTGGTGATATAGTTTATTTGAACAGGAACCATAGCAGACAGAATTATTCTTTTGCTGAAACATATCCTTTTTCATACATCTCAGCTTCATGATTAAAGCGATTGGCTCTTGAGGCATTAAGTTTAGTCTGCTGCTGCCACAATTATGCCTTTGAAAACTCCTGAGTGCACTCAGTGATTTCCAGTAGTCCAGATGTCATTAGAACAACACACAGGTAGTCTGCAAAGTCCAGTAACACTGTCTACACTTTGGTCTGGCTTGGACAAGCTTTTCCCTCTCTCCCTTTGGCCAAGCCTCACAGCTCTGGGAGAAAACAAATAGCTTTCCTCATGGAAAGTTTTACTTAATCTGGCCTGGTGCCTGAGCCTAGACCCTCCTCGTCTCTAATGATGATTGAAAGTGTACATGCTACTGTGATAAAACATGCTGAGTCGTTAACATTTGGGGCTTGAGTTGTACGCGATGAGTAAGGGAGGACTGAAGTAATGTGTTCGAATCAGACCTTTGGGGGACTTGCGCGTCTGGGTTTGAGGGGTATCCTGTTACACGAAACCGCACACCCACGGGATCGGGTTTTGCTGTTTCTAGCAGGTTTGCTGAATTGGGTGTCCCTGGAGGCCACCAGAAGAAACCCGCCAGAAGAGCAGCTGATCAGAGTAGGTGTCAGTCCTGGTTTTCTCCAGTCCCAGGTGTGTGGTTGCCATAGAGCAGACCTACCTACCTCTTAGCTGCAGTATGCTGTGAAATCTAGCAGCAAACTTTGCTTTCTTCTAACATCAGCACTTAGATTTCCAGAGAGGTCCTTGAGTCTCAGGCTCTCAAAGAAGTGTCTGGTCCCTTCAGAGAAATCCTGAGCACCTCCACCCTCATTCAGTGGTGGCAGCCACTGGCAGAGGGAGCAGGAGGCTGGCCAAGTGATGGGAAAGCTGGGGAAATCAGCAGGCAGTGCTTTGCAATGTTTTGATGCTGAAGAGTATTTTTATTGTCAAAAACACAGCATTTGCTTGATGTGCATCTGCACACAGACTTTTATGGTAAACATTTCGACTCATTAGGTGTTCAGCTGAAGCTGCATTGCACCCCGCTTTTTCAGCTAAGAGCCAGCTTCTCGCTGCAGCTCTGCTAGTCACTGTGCAGTTAGCTATGGAAGAAGTCGCTTCTCCCTCCCATGCCTGATTCATTCTCCTGTTTCCATAATAATGGCTGTTGGCATTGCCGCTTCAAATGGTAAAGGTTTTGTGGGTTATTTTCTGTAGGTTTTCCTTGGCCATTAGGAGAGAAGAAGTTGCTGTATCTGAGCCTTGGTAACATTTACATCTGCTTTTAAGCCTGGAGGAGTGCCAAGGAAAATATGTGGCTTGCAGAAGCACAAGCTTCACGAGAAGGCTTTGTTCCGATGCGATTCATTTTAGGAATATTTTGTTTGTTTGGAACATTTCTGCTGAGCTGTGCAGTGTTAGCTGGTCAGGTGTGGCCACGTGGCTCATGTACGGCCCCTGTGCTCTCGTGTCCTGAACCTGTCCTGGCAAAACACTTCTGAGGAAGTGGTTGTAGAAAACCCCTCTTTGCCAGGGACCACAGGCCCCTGCTGTCTCTCGGCAGAGCTGGGCTGAAGCGAGCCGCTGGCTCAGCCCAGCAAACACATACATACGTGTCAGAGGAAGCGCTCTCATGAGTAAACTCCCTGACTTCACGTACGGTGCTCCCGGCTGAGCTCTAGTGAGCTGGAGTGTTGCTAGATTGCAGAGCAGAGAAGGAGCTGCCTCTGCTCCCACTTAATAACACCGTTCCCTTTGGGTTTGTTGGGAACGGGACCAGGCGTATGGCTGGTAGTTAAAAGCGCATAATAGCTGCATTCATTGAAATCTGGTTGCTGATAGGCAGAGAGGGAGGCTTTTCTGGCAGATTTCTGCACAGCACAGTTGATTGTTTCATTTGTGTCTGACGGACAACTGGGGTGCTCGGTCATGGCACTGATAGCGGCTTGACCATCGCCGTCGAGAGTGGCTGCTTGATAACCTGGCTCCTGGTCTTTCCTCTTCTCTGAGGAGCTGATGCTGATTGCAGCGAAAGGGGGCACAGGCTTTCCACACCAGGCTTATCTCCAGCCTAGGAGGAAGCTTATGAAAAACAGCAGACCCTCAAAGTGTTCCCCTCCTTCTCTGTTACTGAGGAAGCCTGTGAAGTCTGGACATTGAAAATACCTGGAAACAATCATTGAGTAAGAAATACAGTAGGAAAACTATGGCCGTCTTCCTCGTTGGCCGGCCTACCTGGGTTTGTCTGCAAACCAGGGGGCTGGACCCACACTCTGCCTGCTTTACAGTCTTTGCTTTGTCGGTAGTTCTACGTTTTGCACACTTTGAAGCCTGCTGCAACACAAATATCAGAAAGCAAAGTGAGATGGTGCTGTGTGTCAAAATTCTCAAACTGTGTTGTCCCTGAGCACATGCATTGCAATATGAGCACTTGAACAGTCTGGAAATACAATGCTACAGGCTATCAAAGTCCATAAGTAGTGGATTAAATCTTTGGTCCTTGCATAGTTATAGCTCCTGTTATTCAAGCATCATGTCTGCACAAGAACATTCCTCACTTGCCTTGTCTTTGTACAACTAAAGCATGATTTTTCTGCTTAATTTTGGCCCTTCTGTGGCCATATGAGATTGCAGAAGACAAAGTTTAACTCCATGTCTGTGCTGTCCAGATTGCTCTTGAAGTTAGATTTCTTTGGGAGCTAGGGCTAAAGATTTGTTCCATTTCATAACTCTTGTGTTAGCTTTGGGATTGCAGAATAGGTGTTGCAGTAGATATTATGAGTTAATTTTGATACCCTGGGAGCAGCAGACAGTTCTTTTTCTAGTGTTTCATTGGCATCTCACAAGCAAAATCTTCTGCAAGTTACTTAAGGAGAAAAAATGCTATTTTAGGTCACAAAAAAAGCCTCCAAAAATACGAAACTGATAAATATGTATTTTAACTTTTATTTCTATCCTGTACATGCAAATTGATATACACGTAAAGTATGTGTGTGCATGTATATGTGAGTGCACATACACAGACATGTATGTAATGAGCTATAAGACCTAGTATAGTAATTCTTTTACCTCTTTGAAGTTGTGGTGGGTGAGAATGACGTAAGTCTCTTCTACTCATGACTGACTTCTCTGAAAATCCTGCAGGTGCTTGTTGAGTAAAACCTTATAGAAACATTAGGTCAGGTGGAGAAGCCCATCCTGTGGACTCTCTGTTGTCCACAGTTAGTTTCTGAACTGAAATGCCCGTTGCAGCTCTGAAATCTGGCTCCACGCTGCTGTACGCCCCTGAGCTGCAGTTGTCACTGCTGCTGAATGTTTCTCAGGCATCTGAGCTTTTGCTGCCCAGATATTCTTTTGGAAGACTGAAGCAACTGTTAAAGATGATCTCTGAACTATTAGTTGGCTTTTTTTTCCCTGTGATAACTCTGCTCAGCCATGCTTCGGGCTACACTTGGACTCAGCTATTCACTTGAGGGCTTTCACCTCTGAGCATCTGCATGAACCATTAACAACTTCTGCAGGCATCTTCTCCTTATAGTTATATGTCTCTGGGTGAGTAGTACTGGGAGGTTCAAATGTGCTTCTCAGTCTAAAATGACTGTGTGTGAAATGGTCATATAGAAAGAGGTTAGCAGAGAAACTGGCCCTGATTTTTTTCAATTATGCACACTCTTGCTTGTTTTCTTTCTTCTGAGAAGTTTCCCCCACTCATTAACTGTTAACCATCGCACAAGACGATACAAAGCTGTCCCTTGGGCCCTAGAAATCAAAGGCTAGAACTTCCTGAAGTTGCTAGAATAGATGCAACACAGGTTCAGGTTTTGCAGAAGCATACAATGGGCTCTGGCTAGATGTACCTCACCCAGGCACTGCATGAGCTCTCTTTGAAAGAGGGCCCTGGAAGGGCCGTCAGCGGTGGAGATGGTTGCTCTACTCTCATCTTTGAGTTCCTAGGTAACTTTGAAAGAGTTCTCAGGGATTTTTGTTTATTTTTTCTTCCACTTAGAGAGTATGTTAGGATGAGGAAAGACCTCATTGCAAAAGAAAAAGAAGCAAAACTGATTCCAGGGCAGTGCCGTCAGTTACAGGGAGAATATGCTTTTTGCATCAGTGGACAAACACGGCAGCAGTGGCTGCTTTGGAGAACTTTCCAGGAATTCTCCCACTGTTTCTAGAAACCCAGGCTGGACCTTTAAAGGCCAGACAAGCACCACTGCAGTCTCTTTAAAACGTGGACTCACAGTTGGACATCATGTGTCAGATCACCACTTGGCAAGAACCTCCCTTGTTGCCAGACAAACTGCTGTTTTCTGCCATATCTGTCATATAGCCAGAATTGTAGAGATAAAGGTGACCATCTTCTTTGCAGAGGGTTTAAACTTACCTTTTGCAATCCAGTATCCTAGATATTTCACACTATTTCAATTGTAAACTAGGGTCCTAAAGAGGAACCAGCAGTTCTGAAGTCAAGGAAAAGTTTGCTGGAAGGATGTGCTAATGTGAAAGCATTTTCGTCCGCTATTTTAGTAGGTAGTTTACAATTTCGGAGGTAGCTGCAGCCCTCATCCGAGCTGGTGCATACTGGTTGGTAAAATCAGACCTGTGTGACAGGACTCCAGGAGGCCGAGTCAAAGCAGGGACTCTGCATGGGACTGCACTGGTCAAGGATTCAGCACAGTTGGGGGATCGGGGCCCTTTGTAGCAAGTGCAAGCCAGTGCATATGTATATGTACATTTAATCTATTTGAGGAACATACTAAAACCCAGAAGCTTTCTCATGATTCTGTGGCACAGTTAGAAAGCATTTTGAAGTTTCAGGCTTAAGACTATGGCTGTGAAACTACCTCATGGTGTAATTAGAGTAAAAGAAGGTTTGAGAAAAAGAGAAATGAGAGGAAGGTTAAATATAACATCCCCATAAAAAAAGTTGAGCGAAAATGAATTCTGGAAGAAGACGGGAAAGAGTGAGTGTGGGTGTGAGAGAGAGGAGTTGTCTAAAACTGAAATGGTACAAATGAGTAGTAAAAGCCTAGGATTTGAGTGCCATGGAAAAGTGTGTCTAAAGAATACCACACTCTGCCCCAAAATAATTTAAGTAGAGATAAAATGAGAGATGATGAAATGAGCAACGTGCCCATTGAACTTACATATATCTGAGGAGAGAGTGTATCTGAGCAGCAAGCTCTAGTCAGGGAACCCATCTGTTTGTATTGATCTGCAGTGAGGTGGCTGCACTGTGCATGGGTAGGAGGTTTCGGGGTCGTGACTTCACTGGGACAGGACCCTCGCATGATCCCGGGAGTTGTTTCTTTGCTCTATTGCCAAGTTTTCTAAGGAGCGAGGAAAGGGCTTCAGTGCTACTGCTGGGTGGAGAGAGCTCCTGCAGGTAGCACCAAAAACCCCCTCAGAAATATGGTAGAAAAGAAGGGGATGGGAAGTGCTCTTTGAGTAGATACAATCACATCACCCGAGCTTTCTGAGAAATTTTCATGTCACTTTTAAGACCTCTCTTGCAGTGTAACAGGGCATTCCATTAAAATGAGAAAAATCAGAAAATATTATCTGTTGTCCCAATTAGAAGTTACCCAGAAAAAGTACTACTAGGAGGAGTAGAAGTGATCAGCCGTTGGTGGGGCAGAGGAGGATTTGTAAAAGCTCATTTTCAAGGTTATACAATTGAAGAATAAAACAGGAAATCCCCTTACTTTGCAACTGTCAAAAGATGACATTCAAATTAGATTTAGGACATGATCAAATGCCATGAAAAATTTTTCATCAACTTCGATGGATGTTCTGAAACAGGATGTGTTAAATCAGGGGAAATAATAACACAGTTGCAAGTAAATTAACAGAAGATTCACAACACATTATGAATCACTGTATTAAAGAATCAGAGCCAGCTATTTCAATAATGGCAGGATAGTAGCAAAAAAAAAAAATTGAACTAGAAAAAATTAGAACATCTGCTGAAGTTTCCAGAGCTATATTTAATATTAACTTGGGAAAGGCACCTGGACTGAGTGGTGTCTCATCAAAAATTTGTAAGTGTTTCCAGACCAAAAGCACTGGGATACTTAAAAAAAAAATCATCTGCCCAACTAAAGAGAAAACTCCTCCTCTCTAAACCCTTCCCTACCACTGAATTTTGTAATGGGGAATATCACCATCTTAAACCAGAGAAGCAATGAAATGCAAATGTTTCTGTATGATCCAGTTTTTTGTTGATTGTTAAGATCTAGTACCAGAGTCTCTGCCCTGCTGACTGCTGTTCACAAGTTGCACTTTCTGTCCCAGTGAACTGCTTTGCTGGAACAGGGCCTGTTGTTGTATAACAGTACAATTAGCTAACAGTGGGGTAGGCTTTATTATTATAAAGAATATTTTGGATTCAGGCACACAGTACAGAGTATGAAAAGTGAGCAGAGTTTTGGTAGGGATGCCAGATTTCCTTCCAAGAAATCTACGAATGGATGGGCCATTTCTTTGGTTGTTAGGTGAATATTCAGAAAAAAAAAAACAAAAAAAAACAAAAACCAAACAAACAAAAAAACCCTGCTTTTAAAATTGGAAGCAAACTTATTGTCTTTTTTTCATTTTAGTCTGGAAGGTGGTGGGAGACAGGGTTGCCTATGTCTGATTATGTGAGCTGTGACCCTGAAAATGTTTGGTCAGCCAGCTAGAGATGAGCCAACTGTATATGTGATGTTTCAGTACCTATATTTATGGTTTCTCTGATGATAAAATATAGATTTCTGCAATGACCGACGTAATTTCTCTGCTGTCAGTTAAGACCGTGTTTCAGGGAGGAGCTGGCAGATGCTTGTGATGCCAAACGAGGCTGTATCATGCTTTCTGTTGTGCATGGTCCCCTGAGCAATGTGGGCCACCACCACTCTCTGCCTGTTTTCTGAAAAATGTCGGTGTTCAGAAAGTTGTCTGAAGGCAGATTTAAATTTCATACGAAAAACTTTCTTTGAGGGGAAGCAGCTCTGCAGGGGGAAACCCCCACACCTTGACACACTACAATGATTGCAAGAATTTGTCTTCAAGATGTCTAAGTAGGAATATTTCTCATAACATGGAAAAGATGTCTAGATTTTACATTGCTGCTGCAAAACAAAAATCTTAGAGTGGGAGAACTTACCTTTGGTTATTCTGGACTGAGTTAACAAGAGCAAGTCACAATAGATCCATCTATATGTAATGCAGCTGCACTGATTTCTAACTGTTCAGACCCTAAACTTGTTTATTCAAGAATGAATGTACTAGCTGGAGGGACAATTTTTCTAGCTACATCCTGACTTGATATTACCCTACTTTTAAGTACAAGCAGACATTTCTGTGTATCTTTTCCTTTAGAGACTTCTATTTATATTATGGATCTGTATCTCACATGCCGATGAAAATCAGTAAAGGAAATTAATTTGTATTAATGGATTTCATAAATTTCATAATTTACCAGTAATGAAATCCTGGTTTGTGGAATGAGAAATAATAGAGCTTTTCCAAAATATCTTAATCCTTGGCTATGATTAGCAGCATAAAATGAACCATTCTTTCCTACGTGTCTGAAGTCCAAGTTGTGTTCCATGTAGCTATGTGGTACTCTTTCCAGTCTCATGTCAGTAAATAATTGCAGTGCTGCTGTTTAGTCTGTCTCTGACCTTCACTATGTTCGCCTTTCTTGAACAAAAGTTGAGAATCGTGACAGATTGATCTCCTTCTGTGATCTGATCTAGTCTAGTGTGAAAGTTCATTAATCCTACTCCCAAATTCCTTAACCAGTTTACCATAAATGTACTACTCTATAAGCATATGTAATACAGCATAGCCATAACAGTGCTTAAAACAGGATTAGGCAATACCTCATATTTTCTAACTACTTCTACTTTTGCAGAAATACAAATTCACTTTCTTTATATTGTCAAGTGTGATTTTTTTGTTAATATTTTAACTAGTTTAGGTTTTATGAGTTTAGGCTAGAATATTATCCAGCCTGTCTAAACTTGGCCACATTGTATAATTCTAGTTATTTTAACATGAACCAAAGATGATTCGTGTTTTAAGGAGTCTCTTTTGGGGATGGGAAGTACCAAATAGCTTAACATCCTCTTGCTTTAACAATTAAAAATTGGCAGCTGAGCTGTGTACTCAAGCAAAGCAAGGATTTTTAGGCCTAGAGAAATGGTTTACAATCTAAAAAGGAAAAAACACATGCTACTAAAACCCTGTGTATGGTTTTCCACTATTCCCTAGAAAGCAGGTAAGGCTCTAGGATCAAACCGTACCCACAGACATATGCTTTAAAGCCAGCACACTGAAGTAAACACAGAAATGTGGTTGTCCTGTTTGAGTGGTACGAATCAGAAGTAAGTCTTCTCACATCAGAGAAGTTGTGCATGCTTCAAAATTCAGGCAAAATAAGATAATAGATCTTCTTGCTTTTTTTGCATATCAACATTAAAACACTTCAAGTAATCTTTAGGGAATAATGAGCAAAATAGGGTTTTTACAATGCAGCGACTGATTCTTTCTTGCCAAGCCATCAGACCTGTACCTTGTGTGTTTGTAGACTGCCTTTACATGTCTGCCCGTGTTTAATAAGGAATTGATGCAGAGCCCATTAAAGTGAATAGGAATTCCTTTGTTGTCTTCCGTGCTCTTTGGATCAGGCTCCAGCTTACAATTATAAGAACCTATCACTTAATGCTCTTGAAAAAAACTCCTATGTTAAATAAATGCATGAAGATTTCTAATACTGGGTGAAAATTTAAGGGCCCAAAAGTTGATGCAGACACAAGTTATAGTTCCGAAAGTAACTGTAAAATATTATATTACATTAACATGTAAAGGTTAACAGCACATACAATAATGTGAAATACTGTCTGAGTTGTACGTGTAGTGTGACTGATTTGCAGGGTTGTAAGAACCCTCACTATAGTTGTTTGGGTGTGCTGATATTCAAATAAATGTTTGTTCGTTACAACGCCTAGGCTAAAGGGATCTCAAAAGTTCTTGCGCATTGAACAAGGATTAAGTATATTTTGGGTGAAAGCACCATGCCTGTTTCTGTCCCCCTTTATTCTAGTAGGTAAGAAATTTCTTTCCTGGAGTAGTTGTCATACAGATATGTAAGGTCCCTTTGTGCCATTCTGGAGGTCTCTTGAGTTGCAGTACTCTTTCGTGTGGCCTGTAACAAGACCATGACAACACTGCACCATGCGGTCTCCGTGGAAAATGGGATAATTTCACCAATTTTCCATTTTCTGTAATGTTTTTCTCTGAAGCAGGGGGCCTTCTTTATGTGTGCAGTTCTCCATAGATAGCCATGACAAAGAGAAAGCATGAAAGCTTCTAGGGCAGAACATTCATCCTTGCTTATCTGGCCCTCGGAGACATTAGCTAATCAAGGCATGATACTCCATACAATAGGACAAATGCTGTAAAGCTACCTCTGTTATCCCAGTGAACATGGAGACACATTATTCCCATGGCCATTTTACAGGATTTGTTTTCTTCTGACAACGACATCCACAGCCTACCGTGCTGTCGGCTCCAACAATTAATCTGATGCTCACTGTGTGTGTTATCGGCTCCCTAATAACTGTCTTTCCCCCCTCCCCCTTTTTTCTTTCTTTTTCCCACCCTATTTGTGAGAATTTGTCCCCTGGAGCTCTTCTCTATCAGGCCCCTGCAGCTGCTGTTATTTTAGATATGGCAGGAAGTAGGTACCGGAAAACAGCGAGAGCTTGCGGCACTCAGAAAAATCTAGAAATTCCTCTGATTTACCCCAGGCTCTGGCTCCAATCAAAGCCGGTAGCAAAAAAAAAAAAACACAACCAAAAACAACAAGGGAGAAAGGGAGGCGTGGGGTGTTGGCAGGGGGAAAAGCCCAAGAAGACAACAGTGTCTGGGCTCTGTGTGCCAAGAAGAAGAGTTTTAGGCCTCCCCTTTCGCGAGGTACCAGGGAGATGCTTGATGTGGCCCTGCAAGCAGGGGAGCACTTGGCACAGCAGAGCTGAAGTGGGCTTCTGGGTACCACCACGGCAGCGAACCTGCCGGCACCCTCCGTCGACAGCTGAGAAAACCCCCTCTCGCCCCCGTGGAGATGTGCCTTTAGAAAAGCACACCCCTTATTTACTGTCTCCCTTCTTGGCTCCAACGTGCACCTGAAGCAGATGGGTTGACCCACTCGTCAGGTGGACTCCCACCAATGCCTTTAGCAATGCTGAGCAAAGGGTGCCAGCCAAAGTTACTGCTGGAAAGTCACTAGAGCAAGAAATTTACATCACTGTTATTATGGGTACTTCTTAATCTGCTAAGTGAACACATTTTTAGGCACTTTGGATACCGTTTAAATCAGGCGGACTCTGGAGATGACTTCTAAAAGAAAAAGAAAAAAAAAAGAAGAAACAATAAACACCTCCAAACCTTTCAGTTCAGCAAGTGGTTTAGAGAAAAAGACACCACCACCCCCACACACAAAGCCATACACGGAAAAGATACTACCTTTAGAACTGGTTTTAATAAAGAAATCTTCCTCTTTGACACAGCAGATAAGGAGGAGGATGTCCGCCCACAGACATCTCACACCATTAGCAACATAGTTAACATCTGTAAATGTTTTAGGGAAAGAAATTACACTTTGAGACATTTCTTTTTTAATTACAGGCTCCAGATGAGATTTGTTAGAGTAGGGAAATGTATCCCATAGCGACTGATGTCAATAGCAAGCAGTCCCTAAAGCCAGCCAGAATTGGGAAAGCCATGCTGTTTGCTGCTCTTGGCACTGCTCCCTGCTTTCACAATGTCAAACTTAGAACCGCCTTTATATGCACTTTCCATTTTTTTTTCCACAGTAGCTGTTGCCAGCAAACTGTAAACTACCGTATATCACTCAAATTTAAGAACCTAAACTTTAAAACAAATTAAACTCTTGTTGACATTGTAATAAAAATCAGAATCGAACTGAACAGCTCAGTAAAACTGCACTTCAATTATTTTATGGATTTAAGATTGTTTTCTAGGATTCCCAGACTCCCAGTACAGCAAAGTTATTTCCTCTTGGCAGATGTCTGGAAAAAAAAAAATCATTGAATGGATAAAATTATGTGGCAGACACTAGGTTGAAGCCTAAAGGGAGGAAATGGTGTCTCCCCAGCACCTGTAAATATTTGCTCTGTGTCTTGACCAGATGAGCATTTTGCCCGCACTTTGAAAAAAAATGTCCAGGTATTTATTTTGTGAGTTTTTCAGAAAATAGAATTTTCATCTGTTAGAACCCAGTTTCTAACCAGGGCGTTGTGTGGTTTTGAATGAGAACGGCAAATATGGGTCTCACCCACCCTTCAGAACCATTTCCAAATGCAGGTAAACGCATGCAGCGCACGAGCACTTTGAGTTTCTGGCCTCTGCTTATCTTTCATCTCTCTGCTTAGCAGTTAATGTTTGGTATTCTTTTTATAATTCCTTTTTTTTTTCCCCTATTCTATAAAATGGAAACAGAGGTTTCCATCCGATTAATTGCCAGGTTTCCATTCTTTATAATGTTTCCTCTCAAAGCAGTTTGGAACGAAAGTATTTCAGAAATGTGTGTAGACGGAAGCTACTGGAGATAATAATTTGTTTCATGTAACTGTGTTTTACAAAAGATGTGGTGCACGGGAAGAGCTGTTGCATGGAACAAACAACAATCAGCTTGTGCAGTCTTTCACCAAAACCTTTGTTGCACTTACCTTTTTTTCTTTCATCGCATCAGTGAAATGTCCTTTACTGTTCCTAGGGCCCCAGCCTGAAAAGTGTGGCATTCCCAGGGTCTTCAGTGACAGCTGAGAATGCTTGCTGGGTCGTGTGCATATCTTCTGTCACAAGGATGCTTCTGAAGATTGAGCCAGATGTTGCATATCTGCATGCCCACAGCTAGGTCCTGGGGTCTGCATGTTCTGGCTGAACTCCCCAGGGAGCTGCTGCCTGTCCCTCCAAACAATGTGTGGTTGTGTGGATTTTCCCAAGTTGCTGTGTTAGGCTCCGTGTATTTACCTCCTGATCTGAATTGGCTGGCTTGACCTGACTGAATCTCACGTAAGCAGACAGTTTTCTTCATTGCAGCATTTTTTTTTTTTTTAAGCTACTGTTAAAGCTCTTCCACTCATTTTGTTGCCTTGAGCACCTCCCAGAGTGCAGGCCAAATTCCTACTGGTGTTTGGATGTGCTGCCAGATCACAACCTGAGCCATGGAAGCACCCTGTCATTTCTCAGCTATCACAAAACGAGGGGTTTGGAGTCCAAGTACTCAAAAAGTGGCAGAAAAGAAGTCTGTCACACATTGCGAGTGGTTGTTTGGAAAGTGCAACGCAAACATTTTGAATAAAATTTCAGGTCCTTAAGTGTGCTTGAGAGATGAGTGTTGTATGCCTGTGCTTCTCAAGTGCCTTTTTCCTAGTCCTCTGGTGCTGGCCACGCTGGTTTGCTGTGCTTCATTCTTAGGCCAGAATAATATTTCCTCTAGTGGAGAGTACTGAGGATCAGCACAGTTCTTGTGTCAAGCACTGAGCTTCAAGGAGGAAGGTTTCTTCTTCCCTGGGAGCCCAGCTGTGATTATTACTGAATTTTTTGCAGCTGTATCTGGTGTTTTTTCTGTTGACATTGCTCTGTCAGTCCAGCCTAAGGAGCCGTTCTGTAGTTTAACACAGCGTGTGGGAGAGGGGAAAAGAGAAGACGACATTTTGCTGTGTTTGCCGCTCTGTCACACTGGGACCATCTACATACTATATAAGCGTGTTCTTCCAGCTGCTCTAATTTGAGACACTTGCTATAGGTGGTCTTAGCATCTAAGTAGTGGAGTCCAGCAACTGTCTGGATGTGGTTGTCTTCACAGCTACATCTTTTGTGCTGGGGAAAACACCTGATAGCACCCAGCAGGTGGTTTCCCTGCCGTGGCCCAGCTTGAATTGATGTATCTCCAGTGTTGCTCTATCAAATCAACCTTTGGATCAAACCTTCCCAGCCAAACTGACTGGGAGTTCCCTCATGGAAAGGTCTTTACCTAGTGTAGTTAGTATGGTGCAAAACCAACGCAAGAGTGTCATTAACCACTGCCAGACAACCAAGGAGCAGTGACAGAGAGGACCTGCTCTTTGAACTGCGGAGTTCTTCAGCAACAGATGCTGCCATGGTTAGAGTAAAATCATATGGCACTATGTACAGCTTGCATTATGGCGATGGCCAGGTCATCATGCTGCAAGCAAATTTATCGCATGACAATTTGCCTGCATCAGGTTTTTTTTGCAGGCTGTTTGCAGCCACCAGTACAGATTTCCAGATTTAGCCCTGCTTCTGTGCCCACTGCTGAAGATTGGCAGCTGTGTTCCATCACCTCAGGACTTCCCCCAGCTAGTACGACCTTTCCCAGCATAGCCCTCAACAGGCTCATAGGTGGATTTCTCTTCCCTTATCAAACACACTAAAATTTGTATTAGCCCCACCCAGGCTTTCTCTTCCATCAAGCAGTGTGTGGCCACTCACCGAGTTATCTCATGGCCATCAGTTTATCTGCCTGAGCCGGAGTCCTGTGAAGCAGAGGTTAGCGAGCAAAGCTCAGCCTTCACCACAGCCTAAGTAGGAATGCAGCCCGCAGTGGTCACTGCCAAAGCAGCACATGGGCACATCCAGCACTGCAAACGCAGCAGCACACTCACTGCCCTCTTTGCTAGATTATTTTATAGCACTGATCTTTTCTGTGTAGCAGGTACTTTGAGGTTTGCTGATGAAAAGTGGTATAAAGGAAAGAGGTGTTGATGATGGTGATGATAATAGGGCGAGTAGGGTCCATTAAAACAAACAACACAACACAACACAACACACCACACACACACACACCAGAAACAAACAAACCCTCCTTGCTCAGAAAAAAGAGACTGGTTGAGTGGAAGAAGAGATGTGTGTCTTGGCCATTCTCTGCCATAGAAAGAAAGACAAGGGCACTCAGAAAATACTCCTGTGTAACCCAAGGTTGGTCCTTCCTTCCTTCCTTCCTTCCTTCCTTCCTTCCTTCCTTCCTTCCTTCCTTCCTTCCTTCTTCTCCCTTTCTTTATTCCTTTCTTCCTTTCATTTGTTTGCTATGCCCAGCTGCACATGAGCTATTTTTTAGGAACAGCAGCACAAGGTGGCTCATTTTGGAGCATTCCAGATGATCACTAGGGGCCACGCTATTATTGCATAAAGTCAATTAAAGAGCATACGTGCACATCCCATTGATTTGATTTAGAACTAACAAAAGCTTCAGTAATGTGCAATTACAAGAAACTTAATGACCCCTTTATATTGAATGCAACTTCTGTGGCACCTAATATGCTTTGATAAATTGCTCATTATGTGCAATGTTGGAAAAGCTTCTGAAAAGATTAATAATTGTATAATCGATAGAGAAATCAGTCTTATTTGGCTTTTTTTAAGCCCTGAAATCGTTAACTCAAAGAGGTTATGGATCCTCTCTTTCTCCCACATTTTCCTCTTGTACCCCTGGATTTTTGGGTTTGGTTTTTTTTTTTCTAAAGCTAATCTGCCACTTTTCCAGCATGTGGAGAACCCCCTTCTTGCATTCTGTAGAAGGTCTGGTCTGATATGGGATTGCCATGAGAGTTCCAAAAGGCTCATGCCAGCTGCCAGCAAGAATCACCAGTGCTAGGCTGGATGTGTTCACATGGGGCGATCCTTTGGCAGGGCAGGAGGTCCCCGAGTAGGAGGTCCTTCAGCATTGGGCTCGGGGCTTTACGGTGTGGTACAGATCCGCTCCCACTCTCCCTTTCAGTGCCTGTAACCTCCAGGAGCTGCCAGCCCTTGGGGCCATCAGCTGGGCTTTAACCTTGCTCTTCTAGCCATGGGGTGCTTTGAGAACCTTGCCTCTCAATTGTTGCCTGCACCCCAGTTGACAGCTGTTTGTGAGGTACAGCAAACCTTGTGGGATGGGATCAGAAATCTGAAAGTAAAAAGGAAAAAAGGAACTTTTATTTCTGTTACATTCAGGGTTTAATAAGTAGTACCATTGATGTCTAGAGGCTAAAACACAGGCAAATGTGGAATTGCTTTGAATTTGTTTTGATTTTGAATCCACTGTCATCATGCTTCAAGGCATGATTCATGAGTTTTGAATGCCGGGGTCTGACGGCACTATTTTGCTGTTGGGCACTAAACTGGAAAGTAAAACTGATCACCAGGATCAGTTTGTATTATTGTATTTCGGATAGTGGGGGCAAATTTCTTTTTTCTGTAGCAAAGTGGTGCCGGCTCTTCCTTATTCCTTCCTGACTGGTACCCACAAAGCTTCCAGCAGTCCCATCCTCGGGTTTTGGCTGCCTTAGGTAGCATTTGCGTAGTTCTTCTGTCATGTGGAAATTTTGTGTAAAACGTAAAATATGTCTGTTTTGTTTCCTTTACAGATGCTCTTAGGAACGTAAACACATAATTTTGGTTAAAATGTGGTTTATTGGTCTGTTGCCCAGCCCTACCCTCACACATGTTATGTATGTGTGTGTCAAACGCGGCTTGCACCATACCAGGGCAGATCCTGCAGCCCCTGTGCAGCCCAAACCCCAGCCGCGCCAGGCAAGGTTGGCTTCAGTGAAGGCTACTGAAAATTCCTGTTGATTCTCTGATTCTTTGGTATGAAAGCCAAAGCAGGTTGAGCGCAGCCACCCTCAGGTCGAGAGTTAAAAATTATCTAAAATTTAGACTCCCGGTCTCTTGGGAATCACTGCTGCTCTGGTGATTCCTGTGCTAATTCCCAGCACCTGGGGAACTCATCCCTAAGTGTTTGCAGAGGAAGAGATGCAGAGCGTTCCCAGGGTTGCTTATGGGAGGGATGAAAAAAAAAATCCAAACCCAGGAGTTTTGGTGCGATAGGATGGGACTCATTTAGTCTGGGCACCTAGTCAAGAGCCTTGGTTAAATTACAGCTTCACAGTGTTGTCATTGCACTGCAGCGAGGAACCTTTCCCAGTGGCCCTCCACAGCGCAGCCGCTGTGGGAGATGTTGCATTATTTGGAGTTGTTGAGCTAAATAAGGCAGAGGGTAGAGCAGGTAGGAAAATGACTCCATATCAATGGCTGTAGTGCACAACAATACCATCCATCATGCCAAGCCAATGTTCATATGGGAGGATCATGTTTTATTAAAACCTGCTACTTGTTGTCACTCACTTGCTCCACTGTCCTATTCACTGTCTCCAAAAATAGCATGCCCTGTGGTGGTGGCATATTATGCTTAAACAGACAAAAATAAGTTTAAGGTTTAAACACATCCAGGACACCTGAGGTGATTCAAGATCTGACTTCTTATGGAACGTGTGAAGTTATATTTTCCATTGCTTCACAAGACTTGTTTTGTTTGGTTTTTAATTCAGTAAGCTTTAATGTGATCTATAGTTTCACATTACAGGCTGGCACCTCAGGAATTTGTATTACTGTTTTCTGATTTTTTTTCTTATTCACAGGAAAATACTATCTTTGAAAAAAATAATTTCTCTAAGACAGCCCTATTTTTTCAGTGATTTAGGTAATAATTCTTTGCTGTTTGTTGCAGCTTTCATATGTCAGAAAGGAGTTTTGCTTAGCAGTAGTGAGGAAGCAGATACCCTGGTAAAAACTGTAGGATTTTACTTATGTGATGGAGTTTATATCAGGAGCTTAATTTCTGTACTATCTGTGTATGTGTCTATATTTAGCAATTTTTCTGTTTAAATAAAATCTGCGCATGGAGATAAGGCAAAGCCTTTTTTTCTCCTGTATTTCTGCTTCTGCATTCATTTGCAACTTTAAATTCCTCTTCAGTGATGCTAATATGTGGCATTTAATCTGAAATGAAGGGCATATGAGAGCAGAGGAGCCCGACGGAGCAACAGGTGGCATAATCGGTGGAAAAATCCAAGGGAAGTAATTATAGACAGCAAAGTAAATGTCATACTACGAAGCATTACTACAGGTAGCGTGGTGTCAGCATCAAACTCGTAGACTCACTCCAGAGTTATGTTTCCCTGTTCCTGGTCATATGCTGAATAGTGACAGCGTGGTCAGAGCTGTACCCAGTAGAGACGAAAACACAGTCCCTGCTCCTCAGTGCTGGTGAGCAGTGAGCTGTTGTTGACAGTGGAAGTTCAGAGCACTTACACGTACGTCCACGCTGTGTGATGCGGCATGTGATGATCCCTGATCTGGGTGTCACTGCAATTGTGCCGATGCAAGGCTTCACCTGAGCTAGTGACTTCTGCTGGAAGACACACATGATGAGCCAAACTGAGGCACTTTTGATTTCAGGACTGCTACTCTTTTCTGGAGATTGCTCAAATGTGACACCTGGCTGTGCAGTTTGACCAGTGTCAAACGTGGCCCAAACATACATTGCTTGGGCAGTTACAACTTTCTGAACCTGCCTGGACACGGCAGAATCAGGGCGTAATTTCACACAGGCTTTTCACACATGTAGCTTGAAAGATGCAGCTGGTATTACTTGTGTTTTCCATGACACATGCACCAGTCAGAGCAGGTTGCTTTTTTTTCCTTTTTGGTGAGAGAACATTACAGCATCTGAACCTCCTGCTTTGGTTCTGCTCTGTGGTAGAGACAATGGTCCCCAGCAGTCATAGTTGGACATGAAGTAACAAGCAAAGATTGGTTAGTCATCTGTGGAAAAAAGCTTGATGTGAACCTGAAGACTTAGATGTCTTGGGACATGCCATGTGGCTCTTCCTATTGATAAGGAAACCAAAAACCATCCTGAAGGAACCAAGTTGATGCTGCCATGCTTTATGCAGGAACAGGGACACATACACATCCAGTGAATTACAGGGTGTCAGCTCTGTGCAAAACCTCTCAGTGCCCTTTTGCTTCAACTCTGTCCTTAAAAAACAGTGGAGTGGAGAGCCCCAAAGATCGCTTGTGAAAGAGAAGCACGCAGTTCAAAAGGGGCACAACAGTAAGTAAAAACTACTGCTCCCCTACTCACTCTCCTTCTAGAAGTCTTTCTGGGCCGCTGCTCTAGTGGATTGAAGTCAATGGAAAGATGGTCATAGACTTCCACAATGTGAAGAGACAGCGGCTTAACACAGCTAGAAACTGGACCCTTAATATTACTGCTAAAAAAGTGAACAGAGATGGGATACGTTTTCAAAGTGCCATTGTTCCCTCCCAAAACTGTAGACTCAGCTCTTTATAATTGTGGGTTTGACCATGGCTGTCAGCTCACCTTCCATTTTTCAGACTCTTTGGAACATTCGCCTTTAGGAGTATGAAGTCTTCCACGCTCTTGTATTTGTAGCCCCAAAGAGCTCCCTGGTTGTGGAAACCATGTGCATGTGCCTTCTCCCCACTCCCTGCATCACTGACTTTGTAACTTCTTTGATCTGAGTGGGATCAATATCAGAGATGGAAGGCACAACTTTGTCTCAGAAGAACAGGTACTTTTTTAAAAGGAAAGGCCACAATGTTATTCATATTAGTAGTTAGATACAAGAAGAGCAAAAGTCTACTGAAATATAAAGTTTTGCCAGTTGATGGAATTCGTGTACAGCCACCAAATGTTAAAAATATTCCATTTCCTATGAAGTTCACGTCTATATATGGAACCCACATTTGTTCAGATATATCTGGTTATCCTGTTCCATACAGGAACACAAACTGTTATATCGGTAAGACACTGATTTTGCTAATTAGTAAAGCAAAAATTTCCATTGCAAGGGCATTTTAAAGCCAAATTAAATACAAGAAGAAAATACTCCTTATTAAAGTAAAATGTGGTGTAACAGCTCACCACATCCTGCTACTGTGGCATCTCCTGTTTAGCAAAGGAAAGGTTCCTCTTTCAGACTCCTTGACAGGTAGAGAGGTCACGTGTTACCTGCATTTCTCAGCACTATGATTTTTTTTACTGTCAGTGGAAAAGCTAGACATGACAATGGAAAATACCAGTTGAGGGAAGGCATTGTGGGGAACTGTAGGTGTTAGCTATAAAAGTGACAGTGGCCCCCTCCACAGAACCAGCAGAAAAACAATGAAAAAAATCTGACGACAGAGGTGCTCTGGAAATCATTGTACTCAGCTGTTTGACCTGATAGGGATCAACCTGTTGCTTTAAGGGAAGTGTTGTGCTAATCTAGGTGTTGAAAATTAAACATCTTGCATGCTATTCCAGATCTGCTGCTAAGCTGTATATAGGGCCTCACAAGCCAGAGAATTCTTTGGGTCTCATCTGTCCTGTATATAAAATGGGTCTTTTTGAGTACTGAGGTGATGTTGTTTTAAAAATGAGTGTAAAGCCCTTGCAACCTTTATTTGAAAAATGTTGTGCTCATTCAAAAAGCAACTACTCCTGGAGTGGTCCTACAGACATGAATGGATGTGTATCCAAGCAGCAGCAGAATCAAAGACCAGAATTTGCTTTAGGAATGAAACTCAAACCCAGGCCAAAATGCTGCTTTCACTGAATACTGCTGTTCTGTGGAACACACACAATCCTCTTGTAACAGTTTCGTGAACCAAAATTTGAGCATTCAAGACAGCAAACGGCTGACTCTCCTCAAGTATATAATAAAGATTTTGTTAGAAAGGTGAGAACTAAAAAGAATACCAGTTATTTTGTCTGCATAAGAAGTATATCTTACCTCTCTGGGGAGTTCTGCAGTGGTCCTACAGGACTGAGTGGGGCCCTGAGGATACCAAGGGGAAGGAGATGGCAAAGGAGATGGTGTACAGGGAGCAATCAGCTTGTTCGCATGATACAGGAATTAAATTATTAATAAACAAATTTAAAACAACAAAAAAGTACTTTTTCCACCAGCACATCCTTAAACCGTGGAACATATTGCTGCAGGAAACAGTGAAGGCCAAAACAGGTTCATTCAGAAGGTTATTAGAAAACTTAATGGAAGAAAGTTCATCAAAGTTCACTAGAAAGAAGGATGCAGACCTCTTGCTCACGAAGCCCTCCAGCAGAGTGAAGGTGTACTAGAGAAATCATCACTGGTGGTGTCCCTGCTTCCTGGCTCTTTCCCAAAGAGGACTACTGGCCAGTGTGGTAGATGTGACACTGGTGCAGATGGACTTACAGGACAGCAGAGCTGTACTTCAGTAACAGAATTTTTGATTTGCTGTTGGGAAGGACAATCGTGGATCAACCCACAACAGGAATATTTGATGTTTCCTTGCCAAAATCAAAAAAAAAAAACCTTTTGGGTCAAACAAAATATTCCGGATCATTCGATTTGATGCAAAATAAAACATTTCCTAAAAGAAGCGTTAAAACGTGTTGGAATATTAAAAGAAGCAAATTTTCCAGAAATTTGAAATAAAAAAATATTGTTTCTAAAGAGTGAAATTATTTGAGGAACGTAATTCATATTTTCATGTCATTTTGACTGACCTGAAACTTCATTTTCCCTGCAACAAGTTTTTCATCAACACCTGTTTCTCAGACCTGGAAGGAGAGAGGAGTATCTTCATGGGGATGCTAGACCATGCAGCTGGAGGTGCCAAGGGGCATCCTTCTAGCCAAACCCGACATGCGTCATCCAGCATGCTTCACATGCGCTTGCCGCCTGGTTTCCCCCCGTTCCCACCTGCCAGAGGGTTTTCCTTCCATCTTCGGGTGCCTCGGCGGGCAATGTGGGAAAGCCCGCTCTTGACACACTTCCCCTTTCAGTTCTCGTGTTTAGTGCTCTCTGCTCGCGTTCTGCTTCTGCAAGATCAGCTGCTTTGCCGGGTCACGTATAGCCCCACCTGAGCCTTCTGCATGCAACCTGGGCCCTCTCTGTAGGTTTTTTCCACTGCGTTATTGGGATTTTTTGCATGTTCAGCGCTGCTATGGGTGAAGGGGAACAAGTGACAGTGAAATAGAGACCTGTGTCTGAGCTGTACTGTCAATGGCCCACCATGGATGAGAGCAATGTTGAACATCATCTCGGTGTTTTTGGCCCTGTTTGATGGTGAGATCTGGTTGCACTTTGGTTGTCTCCTGAGTCCACACTGACATTATCTAGCGACTCTTGTAGAACAGCTATCCAATGTTGTTACACGAGGACACCAAGCTTGACTGCTACTCATCAGGTTAGCAGAAATCCACCTCTATTAAGAAAGTAACGTACAATATAAACGAGAAATAAAGCTGAAGGTCTAATCTGTATCCTCTTGTGTCTGATGACAAAGTTACAAGTGATTTCAGCTGGGGACAGTTTGGTTTGGCTGCTCAGAGCTGGAGAGAGTGTGACCAAAGCACTGTGGTGGTCTCATGGGCTGAGCCAAGGCAGGTGGGCTCCCAGCTGAAAGGAAAGGTCATGTCATCTCTAGGGTAAGCCATGTGTCCTACAGCGCTTGAGTGACAGGATTCAGCTGAGGGTACCTAGCGTGGCTGGTAAGGACCTAAGACAAATCTGGAGATGGACCTTTGGCTCTTAGACCCTCATGTCATCAAGTTGCTCCTGAAATACTTTCGCTAAGGGCTTTAACAGGGGAGAGCATGGGCTGGCAAGCTGGGGAGTGTTGCTTTTGGAAGTTTTACTGAATGAATCAAGCAAGAGTACCTCAGCATGTGCTACATCATTAGTCTGAGATTCAAGATGCCTGAGTACTAATCCTGACTGAGATGGGGAGCTCTTCAGCATTTCCACCTCCCTGTCCCTGTGAAATACCGGTGATACTTATGGTCACATTTTACAGAAACACTGTGGAGAATCATCATGTAATGTTTCTAAACACTAACTGTACAAAGACTGACGATTACCTTGAGTAGTATCTTAATTTTATTGGATGTAACAGAAACTTTAAGGGAAAGTTAGCGAAACTGTGACAGTGTCTGGCTCATACGAGGGTTTGTTTTCAGTGTCATGCTTGACACCAAGATGTCACTGTGTGTTTTTGCTGCGTACCAAATATTCCTTTGAGAAGTTTATCAAAGAAACTATCTTTACAAAAGCATCATGGAAAATTCATCCCACAGAAGAAGTGGGCTGTTTGCATTCAAGGTAGAGACTCAGTCCTGAAAGCTGTCCGGAGTCTGGTGGCATGTAAATGGGTGGCACCTCTTGCTGTGTTTGGATAGATGCAGGACAGTCTTTGCCACAGAGCAGGGCTTGCTGCTTACATTTGTTTCCGCTGTTTGGCAATATTAAAGATGAACTCCATGGCACTCTCAAGAGAAGGAACTGCTTTGTCTTCACATCTTATTTCCATACCATTCTTAGTTTGCTGCCATAAATAGGTAGTTACAAATACAGCTGATATTTCCTTTCTGAAGTACAGTGTGCGCATCCACTGGTAGAAGTGGTTTCAGTGGCCAGGACCTGTGACACAAATCCTTACTGATTCATGTGCTGTAATTACTAAATGGGCAATAAGTGTGCAGAAAATTAAAGAAAACAAACAAATACACAAACAAAACACACAAAAAACCCATGCAAAACCTAACTGCTTCAGGAAGTTGGTTTTAGACAGGCTTAGTCTTTTCCTATAAACACATGGAGTTATCTGGATGGCTGTGAACAGCAACCCATGAGGAAAGGAAATTGCAGGCTTTTCTGTGGTGCTTCCATGACGTGGGTACATGTTTCCCACTCCCAGCAATGTCAGGGAAATTCAGAAGTGGTGAGATCCCTACTGATGGCATTTTGTCTATCTTCATGTAAATCAGGTGGTGGCAGTCGCTGCAGGGAGGTGGGGTGGAAATAAAAGGGATGTTGTGTAGTCCACTGTAGATGGCCTTTGCCAGGTTCAGTCATTTCCTGTCCATCTGCCAAAAATCACAAGCTGATAAATGGACATAATTGGAGTGTGGGAAACTGTATTGCTTGATGATCTGCAGGGGAGGGGTAAAAGAATGAAAGAAGACTCGTGAACAAAGAAAACAACGCTTTATCAGCGGAGATGCAGTCTGGCTGATGCTGAGATAGCAGACCTTGTTTATTCTTTCCTCTGATTCTTGCCAAGGGTTTAAATTGCTCGTCCATCTGTCTGTGCAGACAGGAGTAAAGCCTGCATGTCCATGTGTGTTGGTCACCATGAAAGGAGGGTATATATTTACATGTGTTACCACCTCCAGGGAATGGACAAGCACACAGCAGTTTCTTCTTTTTTTTCCTAATATTGTCTCATGGTAGAAAAACATCAGCACATCAAGTCATATTCTATCTAAGCATTGCTGCTGCACATAACCAGGTTCAGTGGCTGGCAGCCTTCTGCTATCATCACCTAACAGGGCTAACATACTTTCCAAACAGCTTTTTTTGGGGAAGGGGTAGATGATTCTAAGATCTCTAGTGATTCTCTTTGTTTTATATTTTCAAGCCAGTTCTAGAGCAAATGAAATGTTTTATCTGTAACTGGTTTTGAATGTTAAATATGTTTGATGCAATCAAGGATCCAGAATGCTGCGGTTCTTGTGATGTCTGGTTTTATACAGTATTTAGCATGTTAATAACCTTGGTTAATCCTGCTGTTGTGCAATGTGACCAGGCTGTACTAGCTATCTTGTGATGTTACGCTTACTGTTCAGAGCTGTACTGAGACCACCAAGGAACAGATGCAAGTTTGGGGGGGCTGTGTAATGAAGAGACCCACCTGCAGCAGTGGGATGCTAATCAATTCCTTTTGTCTTCTTTTTTGCAGTAAATGAAGTTATAAGGAATGACCTTTCCAGTACCAATGTCCATTCATAGCTTTCAATACGGGCCTACTATGAAATCCACACAGACTTTTGACTTAGCTGGCATGTCAGCTCAAGTAGAGAGATACCGAATAAACTGAAGATGTTGCCTGGTACCGCTCTGATCTTCCACCTTACTGAATGTCAGGAACTGAAGATTTACCTCTTGCTTACAAAGAAGTAGCTCCTCAACTTCAACTGGTGAAACAGCTTCTTTAAAGAAAATCATCTCAAAAGAATGGGGAGAGAGTATGCTCCAAGATGGTGAATTCAATGGGACAAAACTAGGAAACTCTGCAAAATCTGAGTGCTTCTTCCGAGTGCTGATCTTTTTGGCATGGCACCGCTGGAATACAGCCCTGGAAGTGCCTTATAATACCAGGTTGTGGCATCAGGGCATTTTTAATAAGCTTTGAACTTGCTACCATGACAAGTGTTGGTAGATGTAGAGACTATAGAGCTTGCATTCTGGAGTGTGATATTGGAAAAAAGTGTAGGACTCTGCAGCAAAGTAGGGAGAGCAATCCCTTCTCCAGTGAGGTGCATTTATGAATTCCAGAATTTCTTCCGCTTTTCCTCTGCTGTAATGTACAGCGTATTGCCTTATTCTCAGTGCATTTCAAAAGCCTCCTGATTTGTCATCATCTCAGCTTTCTTTTGCGTATTGTCTGTATTATGTGCTAAGGAATCATAAGGTTGTTAGTAGTAGCATGTTAAGATTTTTATTTTAATCCAGCTTCAGTCATAGCACAAGTGAGTTGAATAGCACAAAATTAAAAAAGGTTGATGGACAAAAAATTGAAATCTATCTATTACAAGATAGATGAATGTGTATGCATGTACATACATACTAGTATATATGCATATATTTATATATGACAAATAATATAGATGATTGCCTAGTGAGGGCACTGAATTTAGCAATAATTTCAACTTCTGAGAATGCATTTCAGATCCACAACAAATATTTCAGCTACTTGTTTTGAGGGTTTGTTGCACCTGAAGCAGGTATGCATTTTCTTTCCTCATGCAGTTAAGCAAGCACTTTAGATAGGCAAGAAGGATGCATACAAGATAACATGTTATTTACCAAATGACAAAATACGAGTTATAGTAATTGTAAATACCATTATGGAAGAGTGTAAAATATTTGTTCAGTTATAATGTTATTATTCCGCAGAAGCCTTATAACTCTCTGCTACATGTATGAAAAAGAATATTACCAAAAAAGCCACAAAGGTTTAATATGCAGCGCTGTATAGTGTGTTTTCAGACTAGCTAATGTTTCTGGAGCTACAGGTAGGCATGTAGTGTAGCCTTTAACATTGTATTTTTTACAATCAACTGCTTATTATATAACTAGCAACAACCTATTATTTCATATAACCAAAAAAAAATAAAAGCAAAACTGAAGTAAAAAAGCATGACTTAAATTAAAAATGTTTAACATTAATATTGTGCCTTAGGAATCTGTGCCCCCTTCTGGAAATACACCTGAACTACACCTCCGTGCTGGGGTGGCTCCTTAACCCTAATGCAATGAAGTTTGAACAGGTTTCACAAAAAGGTGAAATCCTTCTAAGTGTTTTAAAACATTATTCTGTAAAGTTATGTCTTACTTTCTTTAGTAAAAAAAGTGAAAGCCATATTTGTCACATTTGCACATTACTGTGAAGACATGAGAATATAATATGGCTATATGTACATAATATGCTGTTATAATAGTCTGTTATTCCTCACCTGTTTAATCCCAGTTATTTACCCTGTATTTAGCATTGTAGACATTGCATGAAACATTTCTTATAGACTGCCATATGAAAAGTTAAAAAGCTTGACAGATGTCAGCTTGACTTGTAGCTAGAAAATAGATAAAATAAAGCAAAATGTTTTGCTGAAGCTAGTCTTAGAGTGGTTCATTTTATAATATCTTGACAAGTCCTCCTTTCTCATATAAAATAAGCATTTTTACATTATATACATATATATCTAAATATATATCTCCATCTCTTCTATTTGAGATTGTTTGCATCCTGCCGCATCCTGCTAATATAACCATCTTAGTATGGAAGTGAAGTCTCTTGTCAACAGACTCTCCTTTATCCCCACCCCCCCATTTAAAGATGTTGCTGCCAAGGAGAGAAAATTATATATAATTCTCAGATTTTCTTCACTCACTATTTCAGAAATGTGAACAAAGTGTACATGGAGGAATCTCTGGTTATGCCAAAGCATTTTTTTATTCACAAATATAAGTACCTTGGGTGAAGCTTTTATAATACAGGACAATACACACAGAGACACACCATCCACATGTTCACATTTCAGCAGTAATTTTAGCAAGATTTTCAACAGTGTGGTTTGGATACGTTGCACCTCCTTCATCCTTATTTTTACTTACCTCTTTGAGCTATTTTGGAAAAAAAAAACTCTCACCTACCTGTTACTTTTAAGCCTGGATAATCAAAGATTATGCATCTCTTGTATATGTATTCGTAAAATAAAAATGAAAGCAGAAATGTTTCCTGTATGAGGCTGCTATCTTGTTTTGTACATGTGCTATGGTTGTTGCTGGCAGTTTATGAAAATGGTTTTCATCAACCCTTTTTGAAAACAAAGCAAAACCAAAAAGCCAGAACACTCTGAACTTAAGAGCATAGTCCTTACAGGTACATTCAAAACTTTTGGCAGGGGTGATTCTGACAGTTAAAAAGAATCCTCTGGATGGATTTTAAGTGGTGAAAAAAACTCCCTTATTAGGCATGCAACAAGAGTGCTTGCATCTCTATATACTGCTTGGGCTAGAGTTTCTTTTGCTCTCCTTGGAACTATTTCTGCAATGTGTGAGTGGCTAAGGGTAGGCTTTGGATCTGTGGTCTTCAGTGTGGTAGAAACAAGACGTTTTGTTAGGCTGGAGGCTTTCATAGCCCTGCGAGGGGAGAGCTGCCCACAGACTGGCTTGCAAATGTGTGATGGATCTGTAGAATGGATCTGATCTTGATGACACGTTCCTACTCCCTGAATCCCTCCACTGCGCTGCTCCAAAGGAGAAGGGGCAACAGGAGGGTGTCAGCTTAGTCAAAGCTGGGCTGAACATGGACCTGAGTTTATAGTCACCTCATCAGGTGGTGCATTTGTATGTACCGACACATGACACCTCATGGGACGAATCATACAGAAAACACTTGAAAAACCTGAGCTGCTTCGATTTTTCTAGACCAAAGGCAAATTATGAAGTACGTAAGCACGACAGCATCCCTGCCACAGCAGTCCTGTTTTAGGTAAGCATTTAAACACATTTCAAAAATTCCTCAAGAAGAAGGAAACACAAATATGCATTTAAGCCTCTGTTGAATGAAGATTTTCTCTGCCTTGGGTTTATCTTCCTGTGAGTACAGGGTGAGACACCCTGATTGCTCTGTCACACCTGTGTTCCCCAGGGCTGCTACTGAATCCCTTGCAATTAAAGGAGAGGCAGATGCTCCAAGCCCCATTAAAACACATATGGCCCAGCTCTTTAGAGGTCAGTCAAAATGCTCTTTCTCAGCCTCTCTGTCTAGAGGGTGGAAATAGTGATATTTACTCCTCATGTGGATAGAGTGACCCATATTGTTGGTGAGGTTCCTGGAAAAACGAAAATACTGAAATCTCAGTCACAAATTCCCTGCATCTCCCAGAGACTCTGGCATAATTTTGTACCAAAGCAAAATGTCTGATCACAAAGTGAATTAATTCAAAGATACTTCAGTCACTGTGCTACCTGGCTTCCTCTCTTATTTCCACACGTCCCCTCCTCAAAGCACAGCAGACCCAAGCATGGCTACATTAACCACATCTTGACCAGACTTCTTTAGGCAAAAATAGCCTTTAGCAAACTCCTAGCTGACTACTTCCATTCATAACAAAAGCAGAAGGTGAATCCCACACATCCATCTGGTACTGTTTGACTAAATAGCCTTGCTGGAGTCATGCCTTTGAGATTTTTCCTTTCCAGCTGAAAATGGCAAATTTCAAGGAGTTAAATTTCTTGGACAGAGTTGTGCTGCCTTGAAGCTAAACTTTCCTTCACCATGTGTGTAATTTTATTGCATTCATCACTGTAAATCTATTGAATTTGTCTCAGTTAAAACAAAATCCCTCTCATCAAGTATATTACAGGGGAGTGTTAAGGTCAATGACATAAGATCTTGGTTTCTGTACTTCTTTTTTAAACAAATGGTCTAATTTTATGTCATAAGCAGTGATTAGACTGTTCATCAAACTAAGGTGAGTCCCATCTTCTCCACCGTTGCACATGCTTGCCCAATATAGGGGTCAAGCATTTGCCTGTTTTAATTTGCCTGTATTGTTTCCTCTTTCTCAGCAAGTTAATGTTTTTCTTCTTTTAGCCTCTTTCCAAAAAATTAAAAAAGTTTTGATTCTCTTCAGGTAGCCAAATAATTTGTTCAGAGCAGATCAGTTACAGATTCTCATACTGTTGGCTTTAATTATAAGCCATTCTTGGTTCCAAAACCAGCTTTTTTTTGGCCAAAGAGACTGTATTTTTGGACTGTGCAAACTTGTGGAGTTTGTACAATTCAAATGGTTGCATTTTCGGGATTTAAGGTGACTGGTAGTATACCTGACCCTTGCTGTCACCCATGGGCACGCTAGCTTTTGTCATTTAAACTGAAAAGTTGCTGACTGTAGCGCTTCCTTAGCTACTTTCAGTGACAGGCAACCCACAAGCCACTCTTTGCAGATGTGGCAAATTGATTTTCAGTTGTTTTAGGAAATCCCTTTTTTTTTTTTCATTTTCAGGGAAAGCGTTTCCAAAAATGCCATCAGCATCACTTCCCAGCACCTCTTCTGAATTAATTTCACACCTGCAGCTCCCGTACCCAGCCTGTTCCCAGCGCCACTGACAAAGGGCTCTGGGCCAAAAATAACACAGAGTAGAGACTGACTATGGGTATGGGTGGCAGAGCTGTCCTAGTCCAGGGCTTACTCTCAGCCTGATGCCTAGTCCACTGACTTCACTGGTCTGTAGCTGCTCCCAGCTGGGCAGTCCTGCACCTCACACAGCTGTTGTAGGCCTCTCCCTGCCCAAATGAGGGGTGCCCTGTATGTGCTGCTGGGGCCACCATGTGCCCATGATGCTGGAGGTGTTTTAAGCAAGCGCTTTTGTGCCCAAACTGAGTGTGGGTTTGCCTCTGCTGGCATCACTCTCTTGGCTTCCCCACGGGGTTTCTGCCAGCTCCAGGACCATCTCTTTCCTGCCAGCCATCAGGCTGGTTGAGACTTACCGGCTGAGACGTGGTCCGCCGTGCTGAGAGGTCCCAGGAGAACATATTCTGTATTTCCAGATACATTTTTAGGCCTGGCACTGGTGACATTTACAAACTCGATTCTGGGGTGTGAAATCTCCAAGAACACCCATGGTGAGCAGGTTCCCAAAATTCGATGTGGTGTTCCCATCCAGCTGGGGTACATTCCAGTGACACCAGTTTCATGGTATGGAGGGAGAGCAGAGACCTCTGGGCCTCACCAGAAAATATTTCAGTGCTTGGCAGGAATTTTTTAACTGGAAGATTTAGGGTTTTTCTGGTCTGGTTTGTTTTGGTTTTTTAATAGGAAAAATGACATCTCCTCCAATATGAAAGCTTTTGCTCTAGCCACTTTTTTTCTTTTTTTTTTTTAAGTGTTCTGCTTAGAAAATACAAACCACATATTATTTTGAGTCAGGTTGGTCCAAGCTGCATCTTCTTTTCCCCTCACCCCCCCTCCAAACCTCCAGGCTGGGCTGCTTTCCCAGGCAACGGCTCGCCCTCCACCCAAGCCGAGCAGCATAGGCATCACATGCATACTGCCTCTGCCCAATTTCTTGAATGCTTTCTTTGCAGGAAACTCCTCATGGATCTTTCCTGCCTCCCTGGCCCCCTCCCAGGGCTCCCGCCCAGGCCAAACTGATCCAGCCCACTGCTTGCCTCCTCCTGGCAATCTCTTCTTTTTAGTTTTTTTATTTTTTTCACCATAAGCTTCTTCTATATTTTATCCTATAAAGCAGATTGGCCCTAGTCAGATGATGACACTAAATTGAGCACACACCTTTTAGCATATTGAATGAGTTACTCCTGTACTTTCCACCCACCCCATACACAGGCCATCTGCCCGGCTGACGTACCAGGATGGTTCCCGTTCAGCAAGAGGCTGAAGTGCCAGTTACATGTGCAGAGGGGACAGTGTTTCTCACTGGTGATGTGGGGGCTTTGGCTCAGGGGACCTTGTGAAGGACCTTGCTAACCAAGCACTCCCAGCTCCCGCTGCTGGACGGGCAGGGCTGGGGAAGGGGCACTAAGCCTCTCGCTCTGACCCACAGCAACTGCCCTGCCCTCCCTCTGTCCCCCACCATGCCTTGTGACAAATCTTTGGCCACCTTGTAATTTAGTGGTGGTAATGGTGTTGCAAAAAAAAGTGTGTTGTGGGGCTGAAGAGCAGAAGAGGCAGAGGAAGGAGGAGAAGCACCACATTGCACTAATCTGCTTGCTGTCAAGGCGGCAGGAGCCATAGGCCTTTCACTCCTGGCGACATCGCGGGCTGGGCAGGGAGGGGAGACCCACCACAACACAGTCCTGGGGGCCCTGGCCGTGCTGCCCTGGCAGGGAGTGAGTGTGGGCTTGACCGGGCGCGGACCGAGAACAGCCACACGTCAGTGCACCTGTGGAAACAAACCCTGTGCCAGCATGCGCCTGGGATATGCCCCAGGGACACCGCCCATCACCCTCCTTCTGGCAGGTGCCAGTCAGAGTGATTAAAGTGGGTTTATGGTGGTTTCTCCAAACAGCAGCATGGGGGGGACAGGATTGACGGGGGTCCAGGGCCAAGGCTGCACAGCAGCAGCGGTACGTGGGAGGGATTGAACTCTGCCTGACTGCCGGGATGAGTCTGCACAGGTGGGTGTATGAAAATTCACCTTCTCTCCTCCTTAACTTTCCAACTGAACAGTGTGGTCTGGGCAGAGAAGCAGCAAGGGGGGGAACCCCAACAGCGTTTCCCTGTCCATGCTTGTCTTCAGGAGCAAAACTGCCCTTTCAGCAGGGAGGTGCCCCTGGTAGCAGGAGGCACCAGATGTTTTTGGGGTGCTCCAGTGCAGCTGCTCACATGACTCCCACTGACTTCCGCCATGCAAATGACAACCTGAGCATCTACATGAAGATGCAGGCCAGCGTAGGAGTTTCTGGTTCAGTTTTCCCTACAGCGCAAGTTGCCATAACTGCTTTAGAAAGTCGATTTCAAGAGCGGTGAACAAGATCAGAAGACTCTCGCTCTCAATTTGGAAAGTCAGCAGTTTCAGGGTTTAACCCGTAGAGTGTGAGCGTGTGGGTGCGTGCTGGCAGGACTGGACAGGAGCCAGGTGCTGCTCTCCTCACAGCACCACGTGCCCACTGAACCACAGTGATGAAGCACCTGACCCACACCCAGGGCCACCTTCTTTGCAGATGAACGCTTGAACATCCATGTGGTCATTCAATAGCAATGATCATCTTGCTTCAATGCAAGATAACAGGCACCGGAGACCTCCGGTAATGCTCACAGACACAGGGTGCTAGAGGAGCATCAGTCATCCCAGCTTACAGGGAGAGATGCTGCTGTCAGCAGATTAACCCCTTACTATTGTTTCCAGCGACTGAGAGAGTCACTCCGTTAGGAGGACGTACCAGTGAAGCAGATTGCCACATAGTAAAGAGCATAATAAAAGCTTTGATCCAGTTTTTTTTACTGGATTTTTTTCGGTCTACCCAACCCCTTCTAAAATACATGGGTGTACCAAAAAGATACGTAAAACTTGTTGCTAAAAACAATAATGGAAAATGATTGCTACGTTTGTCATTCACATGTTCACGGCCTATATGAGCTTTGCAGGCCTAAAGAGTTAAACAGAGTGTTTGATTGACTAATAATGTTAAATAACTTCTTATATAATACAATGTATCCCTAAAACATTTTTGTGGCTCAAGTATGCACATTTCTGGTGACTCAAGTACACTATCTGAGCTCTAAAGCAGTGGTCAAGCACAGTGACAGCACATCACTTATCACTGCTACCCACTGGCGCAGCGGTTGACCTAAAACCCCAACATTTCCTTTCCGCACAGCCAGAGCTGTGAAGTGTGGGATAACAAACACGACGTACACCATCTGCTGACGTACGTCAGTCCTGATGCAGATTACAGCACAGTCTTGCATCGTGCCGCTCTGCTGGGTGATGGGAAGCACAGGAAGGCCCTTTTCTTCCTAGGCAGATCTTTAACAGCTTAATGTGTCTGAGCTCCTTGGGTAGAAAAGAAAGACATTGAGGCAGCCAGGCCCAGGGATTTGTGGTTTTACATGCTAGTGCTTTATCCGGACTCTTGTGGCTACCTCAGTGGGGTGTCCCCAGTTTGAGGGCTCTTCTCAGAGGGTGCCTGTGTTTGGCTTCCAGTGCAGGGGACCTCTCCGGCTGCTGGCTGCTGTGGACATGTTGCCAAACGCTGCCGAGCTGCCACAGAACCAGCCTGGTCCTGGCAGCTGTCACAGTGCTTGGTGAAAACTCTTTGGGATTCTTTGATCCAAGAAACAAAGATTTTAGTCTCTTTGGGCCTTTCTTTAAAGTTCTTAGAAGGGCTGATGCTACATAAAACCTCTTTTTTACTAAATTCAGTGAGTTGCATGACATAGCACTGGACTGTGCTATGTGAAGGCTCTAAATATCTTTGTTTGTAGGATCCTTCGCGTGTCACAGCTATGCTTCATAACAATGACAAGGAACAAGTTTAAGCTTCTATGGTCACACATCAGTTAATCTGGACTGATAGCTGGAAGGTAAACCCAGTTAGTACATGAGGTTCTTCTCTCTTCCCATCTTCTCCCACCACAGCTGCCTGTAGCTTGGCGTGCAGACATCCTTTGGCAAGGCACCACATCAGCACCTTCCCTAGTTCCCTGGCTGTGCTGTCAGCACACCGCGTGCTGTGCATGCATCCCAGTGAGCTGCTGGTGGTCCACCCACCCCTGGGCAACCACGAAGAACAGAGGGAAGTTCGTACTTCAGGGGGTCCTAGGTGCTGTGGGCATTGGAACCACACCTGAAGGGATGCCAGTCACAACATGACACTCATCGTTGGAGGGCTTTGTGAGGTCCCAGTTGCTTTGTAGCTTACTGAGCATAGCAGCATTAGAGGTCCAGGCCTGTGTATAACAACCTTGCCTTCTGGATGCTGTTCCCCAGCATCGACCTCCCACATCAAGATGGGAAAAAATCAGTGTTTTTCAGCTCTGTTTTCTGAGTATCCACCTGACATTACTCAATGGAGCTCAGTTAGTACTCTTTCATAAGTCAAACCACACATCCCAGCATTGCCATATTCTGTCTTATAAGTTACCACTGGAAACACCATTAGTGCTATTTTCAGCCGATGGGAATTTTCCAATTTTTGTTTTCTTCTGTAAAATTTTGCATCATAATGCCAAATGTTTAGGTACCACAGCATGTTTTTCTCCCTACAAAACAGTTTTTTTCAATTAGTTTAAGAGCTAATAAAAAAAAAAATCGAACTTTGGAGGAGAAAAAAAATCTCCTTCTTCAGCTGGCTCTGTTGTTCACATCTTTGATTATTTTCTTCTTTCTGCAGACCACAAATTTTGCCCAGTTAAGAGGAACTAGACTGATTTTGATCTTCTGCAAGTATAACTACAGTTATTCCTGAATTCTGCCAGAATAAGTGAGATCAGAATTGGGCTCAAAATGCTGGTTCTCCGGAGTTTTACGATCAAAGTTATGTTGTACAAGAAACACTGAGGGGGTAAAGAGAATAAAGGACATCTTGCTTATTGCAGTCAAAAAAAGGGTTAATGCAGTAGCTGCGCTACCTGTACTGCACTTTGGCTGTGTTGCAGAAGAATAATCTTATGCTCCCCAGCCCCATCCTGGATCTTTAGAGACAGTAAAGTTGCATCAGTCTCAGCTGATTTCCAGGCTCCATCTGGCCCATAGTTGGGCCCGTAGATGCTGAATGTTGGCACAGCAAGGCCCATCAGTCACTCATCCTGACCTGGGAAGTTTGGCTGAACTTGTGAGTCTGAAGTCATGCCTGATCTCCTTGGCCGCCCAGTCTGTTCCTCTTCCTTCAGCAGGTCAGGAACCTACCTGCATGCCACAGGTGGCACAGCGGTGGCAGTCCCCTCATTTCCTGCTTCTGGCTTCTGCTAATTCGAATCCCGGAGAGACAAATCTGGTATAAGTGCTTCCTCAAAGTATTGCAAGTTCTCAGAACAGATACTACCCAAAGCAGGTGTCCCTGCTGCTTACTCCTGCACACAGATGGGTGCACCTCCCCGAGGGGGCTGCATCTCCTACCAGGAGGAATTGGGCCAACACTGACTGCTGCCTTCTCCAGCTGTCAAGGTCTCTGCGATGGAGAGCCAGTCTAAGCTCAGTCTGATCCCATGGACTTCACTAGCTTTATTCCTACTCTGCTAGCATGTGTGGCTTGTGTCACATGGAGCTGGGATGCTTCACAACCAAGCAGTGATACATATTTACACAGCCTCAAAGAGTCCCTAAGTAATGCTTGTCAAGGCTTTAGTCACAGGTAGAATAATGATAAAAGATTGAACACATAGAAAGGAACGTGCCCTAAAATAATTCTTGTGTGGTTTTTGTTCGGTTGTTTGTTTTTCCTTGTCTTGCTGTTCATACTAGAGGTTGGGATTGTTCCTTATTTTAGGAAGAAATTCTTTGTGAAGTTTTGTATGTTTTTTTTTTCTTTTCAGTTATGCTGTGTAAAAATTGAAGTCAGCAATGACTATCAATATTTATTCATTAAACAATTGTTTTAGAAGGCACATAGCTACAGCACAATCTTTTCTCTGTATAGTTTACATCGTGATTTCAAATGGCAAAAGGAAGCTTCAGAAGAAGTTTTCTGTCCGGAACTTCAGACAGGGAATGCACCCTCGTTCCTAGGTTTAAAAGAAGAGGGTGGGAGGGTGCCACTGCAATGTTTCAAGCGGCTCCATGGTGATGAAAACGGAAAAACTAGTATTTCAGCCTTGGTTCGTTCAGTGTTTACCGACAAATCACTGAATGTGAGGTTTCGGTTTAACCCTCCCTCACTCCTGTGTGGCTGAACTTCACAGGGATTACTGAAGTGCCTCCATTCCCGGTGGTCTAGAGTCCCTCTTGCTCTGCCGATACAATTAAGCACAGTGGATCCAAACCTGCCCTGTTGGAAATCTGTTGGGCTGTGACCCAAGCCAGACCTGCCCAGCTCAGTTTGTGCTGCATTAGATGTGAGCAAAAGCCTCACTGTGGAGCAACAGCCTCCAACCAAGATGCAACGCCACCATCAACAAAAAGAGATTATATTTGCACTAGGAGTTTTGCTTCACTTTAAATTGCCACCAGACATTTGTTTGCTTTATTAGTCCTTTCTTGGCAAATTTTTCAGTATTCTGTTTTTGAATACGGGTACCTAAGTTATTTGTCTGGTCCTGCGGTTTATGCTCTCTATAATAGCATGCACTGCACTTTGCCATTCACTTAAAGCCCTAAACAGAAGACCTGAATATTCTGTTCAAAAATTTGGAAATTTGGCTCAGCCTCTCTGAGGATAGATTTAATAATTCAACAAAAAAAAAAAAAAGAAAAGAAAGAAGCGGGGGAAGTTTTGGAAAGGCCATGTTACACTAACAGTCATAAAACAGCCTCTGAAAGCAAGGCAGTGTCTGCCACTGCCAAACAACTGCATTTCATTACACTGGAACCGTGTTTTAGTGCTCAGGCAGCTTGTGTAAATACATTTATAGTGCCCCACCACCACGGGCAGGCCTGCTGCAGCCTCACCTTGGGTCTTTGTTGTTTCTGTCTGGTGCTGTGGGGCAGGTCCTTTCTAGCACTGTGCAGGGGGCTGCTGCTTATCCCAGGGGATGCTGGAGGCTGCATGGGCAGGGATGGCTGCAGCATCCGCTGGAGCAGCGGGGCAGGGATGCAGCAGGCATCCACCAGCCGCTAATGCACCAACCTGTTGTTAGAGAAGGGAAGTGAGGAACAACTTCTGCAGTTAGAAGCGCAGAGGTGATTTTAAGTAGGTAAACTGCTAGAGCTGGTGATGTGCCAGAATGGGGTATGGCCAGGACACCACAGCAAACACCTGCAAGGATACAAGAAATGATGCGGGATCAATTATTATGAGCACTTGGGGCCTCCTGCATCACCTCAGAGCTCTCCCCTCAAGCAGCGCGGCACTGAGGTGCAACATCTGGTCTGCAGTCAACACCAGAAACATCATTCTGAACTGGTCTAGTGAAGACTCAGCCTGAAAACCGCAACTGAATGAACCTCCAACCCACACTGTGCGAGGCTCTCAGCCCAGTGCCAGCCGATCCGGGGATGGTGGGGACTAATGGAAAACCTCCCCTGCGTGCTGCCAGGCGCAGCTATCGGTCCAGCTTGGTTACTGTAATGTGCAAGCTCCGGCAAGAACGTGGCAAAAAAAAAAGAGCAAGCTGACCACAGGCAGATTTCTTCCTAACTGTGTCACTGGTGAACGCCATAATTCCAAGCCGGAGGTGGGAGAATGGGTTTGTTTTTACAGGAAACCTGTCGACAGAGAGAAGAAAAAATTGAGCAGAATTTAGCAACTGGCTGGATTTGGCAAATAATTTCATCTGGAGAAAATAGCTAAAATAGTTCAAACCGGGGGGGGAGGGCGGGGAACAAGAGAAATTCTGAAAATCTGTTATTTGCACATCTATCCTCCAAAGAGCTTATATTATATTGCCCACTACCAGCTGGCCCGAGATTTAGGTTGCCTAATATTTTCCGTTATAAAAGATTCTTTCAACATTTTTATTTTTTTAGAAGCTCTAACACCTCCATTGTTTGCAACAAGCCCTTATAATTTGGCAGGGACAAAGCCCCTGGGCTAGAGAAGTGCCTTTTCTTTCATCCATGAAATTCCAGTCAGGTTTGGCTGGATTAAAAAATAAAAAAGTTTAAAATCACCATTTCCCTTCTCTTTCTTATGTGCCTCAAGAAAATATGCTGGCAAGCTGCCAGCCTAGCAAGTGAACGCGAATGTTCTCATTAAATTGAGCCCAGGTTGTCACCAAAGCAGCCGTCCAGACTCTGCTGGGAATGTCTGGGGGCTTCCAGGGCAGCTGCAGCAGCAGGAGAAGAGCTGCGGGAGACCAAGCACCACCCTGAGGAGTTTCCCCAACAGGAGAAGGAGACAGGGAGGAGAAGCAGCTCCTCACGCTCCTCCTGCCACTGATTTAAGAGACCTGGCAAGCCAGTCTCTGTGCCTTGTGGCTCCTGCGACTACTTCATAGGCTGGGAAGAGTAGAGCCAAGTTCTTGCTCAGCCAGCTGTGAAATAGCAACAATAAGCCACACTCCTCCTTCTCCAGCACTTTGCTCTTCCCCCCAAGAGCAGCGATCTTATCCTACTCTCCCCTAATCTAATTAATCCTTTGGTTCTAATTGTATCAGTCTATTCTTTGATGCTGAACAGAGAATGGGATTGGGTTTTTTTTTGCAGCACTGATGAGGGTATAGTTGTTTTGGAAAAGTTTCTAGTTTACAGGTTGGAATGGGACCAGCCCAGAAGACCATGCAGGAAGAGATGAGAGCCCAGGAGCCAGACTTACTAGGAAGGCAGCTTCCAAACAGTGGTCAGGAAACAGAAATGGGACCATGTGTATAGAAATGAGCCCAGAGAACTAATGGGGGTGGAATGAGAAATGGGAAAATTTGGACAACGTTGTGCAGGAGCCCTGGCAAAGGTCTGGAAGATCTTAAATAGCCAATATAATCCGCTCCTGGCAGAGGAGACTGTATTGTGAAAAATCAACGTTGAGCGGAATACAGAAAGATGAGCACTAAAGCAGAAAGCAACATATAAATACATCTTTTGGTGATCCCCTGGTCTGGCTTTCGGTCTCCACAAGTGACATTGGAAAGGATGGCATACAGAAGCTCTGCAGACAGCAAATTCCTACAATTTGTGAAAATCCTAGTTCAGTCCTAAAGAGCAAGAAAGTGGTTTATGCCGCAGAGTATCAAGTTTTATAAGTCTTCCCAAATCTGTTAGTATTAGGTGAAAATTGGATTAAAAGCCAAACATCACAATACACTGCACAGAAAAAGTTCAGCTCGCCTGTGCAGATCTCTTCATTCCCGTATATGTGTAGCTGTCAAGAGAATCTAGCTGACTTCTCAAGGGAGATCCACGGAAAAGCTGTCAGTGCCCATTTAAGAGGTTTTGTTGTTGCCTGTAGACAAGAGGGAGAGAAGAACAGAAGGTCACCTTAGCTCTGTCATCCTGCCCTTGCTCTGCTGGACACGGGTGCAAGGTTCAGTTATGGCCTGACCCTTTGCTCCATCCAGAGATGGAGCACAGTGGCAAGCCGCCAGCTAGGCTCGCCCCACAGCTGAGCTTTGCTGAGAGGTGTAACTTACTCCATAGTGAACCAGGGCGATATTGCTTTTGAAACCTGTGCTGTTGTGTGCACAGAGCATGGATGCATGAACTAATGGGCTGGTGCTAACTTATCGTTCTTTGCACGGCGCTCCATTGTGCCAAGTAAATGCAGCTGGTAAAACATGGAAGAAAGTCTGAGTAATAGCAGTGAGTTGGTGCCTTCACCTCTGCTTAAACATTTGCTTTACCCTAAAGATGGGTTTCTAACTTAAATGACAGGTAGGTGTTCAAAACTATGCCAAAGCTTGGCTTTGCTTTGATGCCCTTTTAGAAATAAAACTCCATTCTCACATCTGCATTCAAACAGAGTCAAGCATGTACCCCTCAAGGGAAAATGGCAGTTCAAAGATGCGTCTTGGTACTGCTTCCAATTTAAATAGAAAATATTGTGTATTTTCCCCTTCAGCTGGATATTGTATTAATTAGCATGATAACTTCTGGAGTGCTACTAATAAACCCTACATTCGACAAATTGGGCAGTAAAAGCCATTGAAGCAAACCTCAGCAATTCTTGAAGACACAATGTAACTGTGAGTACCTGAAGACTCTTTCTTTGGATTGCAGGAGTGGGATAACTTGTCAGGAATGAGTAAATTGGAATCAAATATGTCTAGAATTCAGACTAGCTAAAGATGGAATAATCAAAACCATCAAACCTTGGTGCATAATGGTTTGAGACAAGTGGTCCGGCAAATATTGTTCTAATATCATCTTAACCACAAGGGCTCCTCAGATGTGTTTCTTGAAGACGTTTAAGTTAGCAAAGAGTACTCATCATTAATCTTTTATAATGGCTTTTGGGAGCCACAGTTCATTTAAACATTTTACATTTTTATTACTTAT
Organism: Pampusana beccarii; assembly: GCA_013399365.1. Lineage (NCBI taxonomy): Eukaryota > Metazoa > Chordata > Aves > Columbiformes > Columbidae > Pampusana > Pampusana beccarii. The sequence continues at coordinate 393,164 of VWYH01000243.1, read as the reverse complement.
GTATGCAGGGCAGCAATTAAAGCTGTCGTGGTCATATAATGAAGACTAATGAAAGCAAGACGAAGGCAGGTTTTCATTTTCTGTCAACCTGAATATCCATCTGCTTCTGCCATCTCCCTGCCCCCTCCCCCCCCCCCAATAATTTGGTTCTTTGCTTGAAAGCCAGCTCCCTGGTCCCTAGGCATTTAACCAAACACCTTCACAACTGTCCAAGATGAACTATGAAGACTAAGTGGTCCTTTCTTTTCATACATGGAAGAAGTATATCTCTAGCTAATCAGACAAGTACCGTAAAAGGCTCAGTCTTTCTCAATGCAAGTAAATGTGAGTGATGCAATAACAACATCTTTATGGCATATTTTCTTGGCCACTGTGAAGTAATAGTTTTGGAGGGGAGACAGGGATTAGTCACCCCACAATTAGTCATTCTGCAGTGTAGTGTGATACTTGAGAGATCTGTGTTTCAGAAATGCGGTCCTGCAACCATAGGACCTATTTTCAAGTACTTTCTGCTTCCTCCCTCTTTCAATTGGCAAGAGTTTGTAGAAAGAAAAAGTATTCACTATGTTTAATGTGCTTCTGCACTCGTGTGTCTCTATTTCATCCTCATACGCTCTTTTCTTTCACTTTCTTGGGATCTGTGAACAAAACCTCAGTTCAGGAAGTGCCTCCATCCCAGCTTGCCTAAAGGGAGACTCCATCAGCCCAGCCAGGCATCCTAATGCTAGTGCTGCAGAAGGCCAGGGGGGTCATACACGTAAGGCAAATGCTCCCTCACATATCTCCAGTAGCCTGGGAGCCCGAGAGGGGCCATTGCTCATTAGCACTTGGCAAGCGTGGAGGGGCTGATGGCTGCTGCAGCTTGCCCCCCTGGAGGGAGCTCTGTGGGGAGCTGGGGCACTGAGGGACATTGCCTCCCCAAAGGCAATTTATGGCTTTGGGAAGAGTAAAGGACAGAGATAGCTGAACTAGAAGTCTCCTCTTTTGTAACAGTCAGAAACTTTGCTACAGAAAATTTCTTCCCTTTGACTGGAATTCTTCTGAGTCAAAAAGGCAATGCAGATGTTTTAAAGTGTTAATCATAAATTTCAGGGGAGAGGGAGCTTAATGGCAGAGCTCCCAATGAGTAACAGCTCAATGTTTGGCCTCAAATATTTCAGCTGGTAAGATGTTGCATACTTCACTGATCTGTACATGGCAGCTTCGCGCCTACAGAACCATAGAATAGTTTGGTTTGGAAGGGACCTTAAAGATCATCTAGTTCCAGCCCCCCTGCCATGGGAGAGGACACCTTCCACTAGACCAGGTTGCTCAAAGCCCTGTCCGACCTGGCCTTGAACACTGCCAGGGATGGGGCATCCACAGCTTCTCTGGGCAGCCTGTTCCAGTGCCTCAGCACCCTCATGGTGAAGTTGTCTTAACCATTTCATTTTCTGAGTGAGTAGTTGCAGTCTAGCCTGTGTGTCACGGAAAGTGTGCTACACAGCAGGGTTTGCACTAAGCATATGTTCATCACTGGACCAGGCACATAGACCAGATCCAGTCCTCTCCTTACAAGATGGCATGTTTCACCAAACCTCCCGACCACAGCAAGAACCTGGATCTTTTTTCCAACTGATGTTTCTCCCAGCTCCTTGGTATTTCTCTGTTGCCAGACTCTCATCTCCTGAATGTATTCCATGCATACCAAAGCCTGCTTGAAATTTGGCGCTGAAAGCCTTTCATAATTATGCTTGCACTGGTATAAATAGTTAATATCTTCTTGTTTCAGACACATTGTTGTCATTATTACACAAAAATGAAATCTGGCAAAAGAAATACAGAGCGAGTCATGGGCCAAATTGTTTTGACTTAAACCAGCACTGAAACAAATGAAATACTGTTTCATTTGGAAAAACAGCAGCTGTGTCTGTACAGTAACTACTGTGCTTCTCCAAAGGGCTTTTCCCACATGCAGGGCCAAACTCAAACAAATGTAGCTTGGAGTTAGAAGGTAAAGTTCCCCTGAAATTCCCGGATAAACTCTTTGAATATGTAAACAGGGTTAGTTGATTTGAAGTCAACTGAAAGCAGTATGTGCTGCACCAACTATGGGAATTCAGTGTAATGTCTCTGCTGATGACAGTCAAGAACTGAGAAGAAAAACTCCAGCCCAGAGGACATAAGCCAAAGACAGAGCCTTGCTCCTCTACCCTTTCCTCTCTGGCTATGAGCAGATGCCAAGGTCTGTACATCATAATTTGCAATGATTTAATATTAGAATGTCAGCACTGAAGTGCAAGGAACTCTTTTTCTCCCCAGTTGCAGTGTGTGGTAGCTGTACACAGCTGGCATCTTCCCACAGCCCCGGCATGGTACAGGCCTCTCATACCCAACGAGTGCAAATGCTACGATTACAAACTGAACTGTTTTCTGGTATACTGGAGTGTCCTGTTTGGTGCAAGTGTGCTGCCTACTCGTCTTTTCACCAGTGATGTGGTTTAAAAGCTAAGCTAACCTGAAACAAAAGCCTCTGAGTGGACCCAGCAGAACTGGTAGCTGCATGTGTAACTTGGCAGGAGTTTGGTTGTGTGGTGCTGTCCTGGGAAACGAAGTCTCCAGAGCAAGCACGATTCTGACTTGTTCTCAGTGACACCTGTACAAATGCCATCATGTTTGGAGCAAGGACTCCAACACCATTGTAAGGGAAGCAGCATCTAAAGTGATTGTTATTTTAAACGTGTTTTAAATTTTGAATTCTGATGGTTTCCCTGAGAATGGGATAGGTAAAATAGCTTGTAGGTCCCAAAGGTGAAGTTTCGTTTCTTTTTGCTTCGCTGGTGGCTTTTGTGCTTTAGAGGTAAGGGGAGAAGCCAGTTTTCTGATGACGCTTATGGACCTTATTTCCCTTTACTCAACAGGATGTGCTCTGCATGTCTGTGTTCCTGAAGTTGAACACTGCACTCCAGCTGTCATTGAGTCAAAAAAATGAGGCATATCCTTGAGGCAGCTTTGGTCCTTTTACACAGGAATGATGCGGGGGAGAAAATCAAAGCAGATGCAATTAGCGATAATAAGAAACTGCAGTGCAGCTTCCCTCTCTGGCTGTGTTCGTGCACGGCTCAGCACAAAGTGACCCCGACTCCTCACAGCCTAACAGAAGGAAGATCACTACAAGCACCAGGTATTTCTGTTAGCAGGAAGCCTGGTAAACGTTGTTTCTGTGCCAGCAACACCTCCTGTTGGCAGGCTTACTTGGCAGGCTCCAGGCACCGAAGCAAACACGCTCTCTGTTTTGCGAGATTCACCAAAGTGGGGCTTATCGTTGTCATGCATCTGAAGAGAGTCTGAGGAGCCAGTTGCGGCCTTCAGTGTGAGGGAATGAAGTAGAAAAAGGTAGAAGGAACTGTCTGAAAAAGAGTTGCCCCTTAGTTTATGCCAACCAATATGGAAATAATTTCGGAGTGGGTTTTGTGTCACTTTTTTAAAATTATTTTTTTGTAATCTCAGTATATTTTAAGTCTAGGTTTTGCTTTTCATTTAATTTTTTTTTTTCACAATCTCACTGCACATTAAAAGAATAGAGAGGTGTAAAGAGGAAAAGTGGGGAGCAGCAGACAGAATGCAAAATGCATGGGAGAAGCAGGCACTTCAAGCTGGCAGTTCAGTGGTACCCAGAGGGATGACAGAGTGACTCGGGCTGGAAGGGACCTCAGGAGGTCTCTAGCCCAGCCTCCTGTTCCAATCAATGTCAGCCATGAGATGGAGCTTCTGGGCTACCCTGAGGCCAGAGCAGAGGCAGATCACCTGTCATGAAGTTGCTTCATGGGGAATAACCCATGGCACACACGATCAACCCACCAGCCTGTCATTGGGCATGGGAACCTACCCTTTCCTTCCTGGCTTTTCTAGGGGCTGGCATGCCATGTGTTAAAGTGATTTAATTTAGCCTACCAGTTTTGGAGTAGCATAAGGGAATGGGAGTTGTTATCCTGCAGCGAGAGCACCTGGCAGTGAGCAGTGCTCCTTCTCACCTAACTCAGGGCCATGCACTTTGATGAAGACCCAACTGAGGTGGTGGTGGAAGCTCCCATCAGTGCTCTTCCTTCAAGCAGAAGTAAGAGCACCAAGGGCTTGTGCAGCCAGCAACATCCTTGGTGTGCCTGGCTTATGATAACCAGTTCTTTATAGCAAACCCAGCTGGTGGTAAATGCTAGCACCACGCACATACCTGGCAGCTGCTGGGTCTTCATTCTGTCTGCACACCATTAGGCCATTCTGCTGTGACAACATCCCTACACAGTGTTGCAGAGACGGGGGAAGCCATAGAAATTGTTCCGTGGGTAGTGCATAGGCTGGGATGGGTGGCCCCACAGCGCAGCATCCCTCCTCTACCTGGTCTGGATCCAGCCTGGCTCTCCTCAGCCTGACCTGCCCCTTTGCCAGCGGCTGCCCAAAGCCAGTGGACTGGGGGAGTCATCCTGGCAGTTCTGCACCCAGAAATGGGTTATCGCTGCAATACACTAAACTTTGCCTTAGAGTTTGTTTGGGAAGGGTGGGAAACGGTCATGCAGAAAAGGGACAGCGGCAAAAAAAACCCTAGAAAAATAAACTGCAGACAATGTCTCATTGACACAGTGTCTGGGGCTGGCACTGTAATTCAGGCAACACACAGAGGAGGGAGGAAAGCCCTTTGGCCTTTGGAGTAGCCCATTATTTTCACTGGTACTGCCCGTGCTTTCCTGCCTCAAGGCATCACCAGAGCTGGCGGGGCTGCTTTAGAAGGAACAAGAGGTCATTTTTGCTTCTGCTGCTTTGCCCACTCTCTCATTACAGTGAGACGAGGCTGCCAGCCCCGCGCTGCAGCCAGCTGCTGGGGTGCTGCTGGGAGAGGCTGGGGACCGTGCTGCAAGCGCATCTCTGCGTCAAGACCTTCCCTGAAGGGCTGGGCTGTCTGCACAGCTGGCTCCTGTGCCCGTTGAGTCACCCCACTGGCTACTTCTTTCTTATTGCTTTAGCTAAGTCAGGCCATCTGCCCTGCCCTCGCGGGGCTACTTGGCAGCTGCTGAGGAGCCTGGGCCGTGCCAGCCAGCCAGGGGCTGGAGGTGCTGCAGTCCAGAGAACAGGCAAAGCGCACACAAGGAGAACTGCAGCCTTGTATATCTGTCACATAAAACTCAGAGCCCCCAGTCTGGCTCTTTATCAATTATTAGCCTGCTGCTAAAAGAAGAAAATAGATTTCATAAGTGTGTTTCTGTTCCACACACCAGACAGATAGTCTGGCTAAGTGATTTACGGGTGTGAGTTAGTGCATGTGTATGTGTAAATGCGCATATGGTTCAAATCCTATAAAGCAGAGTCCTGCCTCTGTGTGTGTGTGTGTGTATTTAATGCTTTATATTGTACATCATTACTTTTTCGTGTGTGTCTGTCTGGTTTTCTTGGGCAGCACCAGCTATTTTTTTTTTTTTCACATGAATTGTGTAGTAGAAGCCAGGAGTGTCTGCCAACTCTGCTGTCCCAAAAATAAAAGTTGACACTCTTGTCCTAGAAACAGTTATCTCCCCAGTGTAGTCATGGTCAGACACACCCATATCCATCCCTTTCTTGAAACTGAGGCCGAATTTAATCATGCGCTTGGCTACTTTTATTTCTAATTTAAAATGTCAAAGATTGAAAAGACTTTTTTTTTCTAAGAATGCAGAGGATCTAAGCGATCCCGGGACACCGCACTTGGTACTGTAAGTGTGCACAAAGGAGTAGACGGCTCTTCTCCACGCTGGCAGCTGGGAACAGCTCTGCAGAAGCCAAGGGCAAAGGTGGCAACAGTGATAGGATAGTCACCCCACCTTCTCTCCAAGTTAAAATTCCTCTCTTCTCTCATCTGTAGTAAATGGGCTGGTGCAATTTTCAAATTCCCTTAAATTTTGCATTTTGGTTTTTGAGGTTTGAGACTTCTCCTCTTTCCAAACACCTGGTTTACTCAGAGACAGTAGACAGACATTGATTTCACCTCGATGATAAGTGCCACAAACAGAGTCTGAGAGGAAAAGCTGCTCATCTGTGAAGCCAGTTCATGTCCCTGCCTACCAGAATAGCTGGGAAGGGTTAGTAAGAGTGGTGCAGGTCATGTTGTACACTCTGAAGTTATACTTGCCCTGTGCAGTTTGTTTTCTAAGTCACTTGGCAGAAAAGTAGCTATTCAGTGTTGCTGCCATAGGTATTTCAGAAACGGTACTTTTAGTAAGAGGTGGCAACAGCCCATGGAAATGTGCAGTTCAGACAGGAAAACATAACTTAGAAAATGAATGGACAATGTGTTTTCCCGAATCACACCCATTTCCACCTGTACAATACCTAGACAGCAAGTGAAGTTCTTTTCAAGCAACAGTAAGTCATGAATGCAAAGTGACTTTTACCACTGCTGTTGTGAAGAGCTGTGACAAAATATATTCCTTCTTGGCTTGTGGAACACATTTATTTCTCTCAGTTTAGGTGCTGCAGTTTCAAGCTCCCATAACATGAAGACTCTTAGGCTATGCTAAACAGCTGATTCTATTTTTTCTCTCCATGAGTTCAAGCAACTGTAGCTAGTTTGGTATTTTTAAGTTTCCAGGGCTGAATGATTCTCAGTTACAGGAGTTGCTCCACATGGTGAGAGCTGTGAGTGCTTTGAAACCAGGGATAAGAGGGAAAAGGCCTCACATGATGGCTGAAGAAAATTTTATGTTTTTCACTGTCTAGGTTATTGCCAGCCAGGTGAGACCATTGGATATAGAAGTCACTGACAACAGAGATTCGTCAAAGTACCTGAGGAGGGTCTTGTGATCCTTCACAATGGGTATCTAGTGGGGTTGTTGGCTCATTGCCTTTGGAGAAAAGGAGATATCTGTTTAAGCCTTTGGGGACAGCAATTAGTTCAGTGTCAATTTCAGGGTTTTTTTTAATCTGGTGAGCATGAGAGAACAAAGCTCCAGAGCAAAGGGATGCCTTTTGTTACCCTACAGTACAATATTTTTGGCACTGTAGGTACCATCAGAATATGTACTTTAGCTCTTGTGCCTGTGCTCAGCCTTTGCAAAGGTAACATTAAGTGTGTTGGATTGCTATAACTTACATGTGTTTGCAAACAGACGTATTGTGTTATGAATTTGCGAAAGTCAGATACCAAGTTAGTCTTGGCATACTTAGAATCCTGGATAAATTAACTTTCTCAGTCATGGGAGACTTGCATCTTCTGTACAAGAAGCAGCTTGAATTCAAGGCAGCTCTCTGCCTACCTGCCTGGTTTGGGGACTGGGTTGAACTGATCCACCTGAGTTGTAAACTGTCAGGTCCCATACACAGATTGTGTAAATCAAGAGAGGTCCAAGCTGAGATGGATTCTGCAGTTTGACTGTAGACCAAGGGTCCTTTAGGCATGCGTCTATGCTCTGAGCTGCTGTCTGAAAACGTCTTTCTTTTTCCTTTTACAATAAACCCTGGCTTCTTATTGTGGTTCTGCATGGCACTCAAATTATATATCTGGAGGAAATAGTATGAGTAGTAGTCTGAATGTGAGACTCTACATATGACTCTATAGCACAGCATCTTGCCTGCACTGGGTAATAGCTGCACATCTTTCCCATTTCTTTAATATCCTATACATGTTTCAAAGACATTAAGTATGCAGCATTTTTGAAAAGGTGTATTTTCTTCCTTGGAACATGTTTGTTTCTAATGAAAGTGGTGAACATTGTCCTGAATGGGTCTATTCGTCATGGCTGGAGTGTACAACAGGTACAGTTAAGGAGACTGCATGAGTATTTAGAACGTGAAGATCAGTAAGCAGAGTCTTAATCAAACTTTCAGTCTCTGGGAGGTTTTCTGTGGCATTTTCCTGTGAAAGGTGCCGAATATTGCTTTCATTTGGAGGTATGACCATCTTTATATAGCAACCCCTCCACGTATTGATGTGATTAGAAGGAGTATGGGCATTACATTTGAGTCCTAGCCCAACACCTAGAAGACTTCAAGTTTTTTTCCCACTCTGGATAATCTCTAGCAGTTTGATTACTGCACTGTTCTGTCCATCAGAGGCTGACTGCATGAAATACGTTAAAAACTGTGATTCTGAAGGTCAGTCAGGTTGTTGTCTAACTTCTCAGCACACAGTGTTGAAGAGAGGGCAGTAGGCATCTGAATGTGGCATCCCCAGCTCTGAGGTAAATAGCTAGGGCAGATAACCTGGTTGTGCCGGGACGTCACGGTAAAATAGAAATCAGGGATGTTATAAGCTTGAGTGTTGTGGAAGTAATAGACCTAGGCTAGTGCTGGAGTCATGGTAATAGTCTTGTATGGATAATAGTGCAAATAAGCTGTGGTACCTCCTCGGTGAAAGGCAGGCCTCTTGGACCAGCCACCCTCCAGTAACTGAACCTGACTTTTGGTATGGGCTAGTGGTAAAAGATGATGAGTTATGAGCTTACCATGAGCAGGAGAGTCCATGCTATCAGTGTAGTGAATGGCCCTCCATTTGAGAGCTATAGCAGAGTCAATGAGGTGGGTTCCCCTTTTGTGAGTCGCAAGGTTCCCCATTAACTTCAGGAAGCCTTTGTCTAAGCAATCAGGGAAGGCCACAATAATCAAAGTAGAGGTAATGCATAGGGAAACTCACAATACTTGGAACACAACTTGTTTAAAAACAGTTTGGATAGGGTGATGCTGAGATAACCCTTCATCTCTGTGCACTTAGGAGATTGCTGAGCTGCATGCACAGACTAATGCAAGAAACCACAGTGGCAGGTGGGGTGATGCGGTGGAGAATTGCCATGAGCTGGAGCTGAGGTCTGCCCTAGCAGTCCCATGAGCACCTGCCTGCAAGAACGTGGGAATTCAGCAAGTATGGGCTACTAGGAGAGCCCAAGAGCTGATATAAAGGGTAGCCAGAAGAAAGGCAATTGCAGCACAACAATGTGTTTTATTAATCCTGCAAAACTGTGGAGCTGTTTAGGATAGAGACCGATTTTTTGCATTCTATTAATGAAAACTGATCATCATGGAAGGAGAGACTACTGCTGACTTGTGATAGGATCGCTTTTAAGGAGTAACTTTGTCTCCAGTTGGCAAATGCTGAAGATACAAGTCTTACAGTGTGTGTACACCATATGACAAGCTGGTTTATAGCTGAGATTCCCACTGAATGTATTTTTTCAGATGGGCAAATACTTACCTAAGATATAGCCTCGTGTTGGCTTCTCATGATGTCTCGTGAAGTGTTTGGTGAACCTGAAATGTTAGATTCACCAACCAATCATGCAGTACACGGCTCTGGTGATCTGAATGAAGAACAGCATACGTGTGAGAAATTGAAAAACATGTGTCACATCACCTCTAAAATCCGGTGACTGGGAGAAAAGCCACAAGTAAATGCTGAAACTGTGCTGAGACAGAGAAAGAGAAGGAAATAGAAAGCTCTCCAAAAACTACATCACTTACACACTTATTTCACAAGATACACATATATATGAACATATATGTGTGTGTATGTACACCTTGGCAACAAATCATTCTGTATGTGGAAGGTTTGCCTTGGAAACTACCAGATACCAATCTTTCCTGGGGAGCATACCTGGAAAAACGGAGAAATCCAGCTTTTAAAAATTGACAGAAATTGTGTATGCATCTAAGATTCTAAGGATGATTGTCCCCTACAGTTACTTATTTTAACAGCCTGCATCAAGGTACTGTGGAGTAAGAATGATGTTTTACTCCCCTTTTTACAAATATTTTGTACTCAGATAAATACAAACCAGTCTGCAACTTTAAAACGAAGTTGATACAAGACAAAATACTAGTAAAAACCAGACTGATTGTTTAAAAGTAAACAAAGATGACAGTTTGAGTTCCCACTTTTTATTGCTACTGCACAGTAGAATCCAGCAAAGTCTGCATTCACAACCAGAATCACTTTCTAACGGGGTTGAATGCTGTGCCCCTGCAGTTGGGGTGCACATTCCTTGTCTCTAACAGCATGAGCTGTATATGCAAGGCTACAGGATGGCCTTTCTTTGTAGTGATCTGTGTTTCAGCCATATTCAATACACATTTTCTTTCCAGTCTCAATACTTTATTGCACATTTGACTCACAGCAACAATCTCCATTAAACAAAACCAAAAACCAAAACAAAAAAAAAAAACAGTAGAGAAATCTAATCCTGGATTATCCCACCCATACTTGAGTTGTCCTCTCAGGAGCTCAGTGGGTGCTTTTTGCCAAACAAAAAATATCTCGGTCGTAAGAGCTCTCATTCACTTTTTTCCTGCTTTTTCTCTCTAGCATCCCTAATCTAACAAGGGAGCACCTAAGCAACAGCTGGGAGAGAACCTCACAGTGGAACAGGCATAGAAAAATAAAATGCCTTTTTCTCAAGAATTCTAGTTTGGGATGTGATCCTTGTGCCTGTTAGACCAGCATGAATCAAGAGAAGGTGCTCTTAGCATCATAATGTTTTATAGATCTTCATGAGGATAAAAAAGTCTCACACATTATCTATTTATTTGGGCCTATAATGGACACAAAGAGAGTGGTTGAGGGTATCTGCGAATTGTTGCTTCCTTTCAACGGATTTCTATGAAGCAGTAGGAATAAAGCTTTCCAAAATTTAAGTTAGCTTTGTCCCATTGGGGACCCAGTATGAATTTCATAAAAGGAGGGGAGATTAATTCCTGTTTTGTTTATTTGGGGGTTTTTTGTTTGTTGTTTTTGTTTGTTTGGTTGGTTGGTTTGGTTTGGTTTTGGTTTTGGTTTTGTTATTGTTTGGGGTTTTTTTCCAAGAGAAAAATGAAATTAGATAATTTAAATAAAACGTAGGTGAGACTTGAAGCTACCTGTTAAATGCAAGTGAAGTATCAAAGGCTACTGTCCAGACTGAGCCCACTTCCACTATGGAACTTGTCTCTAAGGAGCTGCCACAGGTCAAGATCGTAGCTGTAGTGGAGGCCACTAGAGTCATGATTCACACAAAGAGAATGTGAAGTAAGTTGATTATTCTTTGAGAGTTTCACAATGGCAAAGAATGGGAACCAATATACTAGCCAAGAAAACAGGCAACAATGGGTAGGAGTATAAACATGTAGGGCAGACATATAGGGGGCAGGCAGCCAACAAAGAGGAAGGAAGAAGCTAAAATAAGCCGATGAATGAACAGACAGGAAATATCTAGCAGTGAAAGAGATAACGTGTGACTTAGAAGGAAATAAGAGGAAGGAGTTACAAGGTTAAATGTATAAAATAATACAGTGGTTATTTAGGGGAAATTTTTCTGATGACTTGCTGCAAACAGAAAGGACAGAACAAAGAAGTACAGGGGAAGTGCTGTAGAAGTGCCAGCAAGCAGCTGGCAGTGGCACCTTGCCCCAGCAAAGACTAGCCAACCCCTCTTGAACTCTGGCTTATCTTGGACAATCGCCCTGCTGCTTTATGCCTTCTCTCACCTGACTTGCAAAATGCTTGCAGTGTTCTGGAGTCTTTTGAGCACTTCTTTGCTGCCTTGGGTCTAAATCTCCTCTTGCCTATACTTTGTATAGGTCATACTCTGTGCTCCCTACTCTGCTTTGGGGTTCTGGCAGGGATGGCTGGTGGAGCTGGGAGATTTGTGTTCAGGTGATGTTCACATAGAGGGGGACAGAAACAATAACAAGCTTCAGTGAAGTTGAAAGGAGGTAAAAAAGTATGTAGGAGTAACTGAGGAAAAATATTGACTCTTTCAAGCAGATCAGGCTATTTCAGTTGCATTAGCAAGGCACACTCAAAACCAGTCTGGTATCTCTTCTTGGGCTGGGAAGAAGTAATGGCAGTTCCTTGTCCCTAAGCCCCTGGCATGCCTCCAGTCCTGCGCTGTCCTCCCCTATGGATGCTATGGGTTGGTGGAACCATCTTGTAGGCTGGATTTAGGCATATAAGAGAAAAATAGAATCTGAAAGGCCTGTTTCTACAGATTAGTAAATAAGGTAATGAACTTTTATAGTGGAATAGAGCCGTAATTCTAGGCAAAGTTGCATGCTATAAAGCCATATTTAAAAAAAAAAAAAACTTAATAGAAGAAACAGAACTCTATTATTTTAGTATAAGGCGACTCATGCAGATATGGGGTGGTGGTGTCTGTGTGATTGGCCTCCCCCCTTTTTCTGCATTCCTTCACATTGACTTGAGTTCCATGTTTGAATAAACTTGAACTCACAAAATCTTTAAATGGTTTGGATCTGCATGCTGAATTTCTAGCATCCAGAAATTAAGCAAGTTCCANTTCCATATTTTTTTTTTTTTTTTTTTTTTTTTTGATGTGGCTTTTCTGGACAGCTCTCAAATAACGTTTTGGGGAGATACCAGAAAATCACCAGTCTGAGAAAACTACTCATCCGTCAAAGAGGAACATACATTATGACACTAATAAATAGGGGATGAAAATGCTCCAGGACAGCTTCTGTATTCAAAATTAGAAATAAGGAAGTGGAAGAGGAAAAATTAATGACTTTGCTTTGCTCAGCACAATGCTGTGATTTGAGTGCACTGCCTGACTTTGCTCTCAGTTACCCTGAGAAATTCAGCATGATCACAGTGTAAAAGTGGTAGGATCAGAATAAGACCTGTATAGTTCTCACACATGTTCACATCTCACAAAGCCTTTTATGTGGGACTGGCCGTGTGCTTTGTATTACCCAAAATACAAAGGCAGGCACTGATTTTTGGAGCTTATTTTTTAAATGCAAGCAGCTCTTTCTATATTCTCTCTCCTAGATTAAAATGAAAAAATGTATATGGCTATGGGAGCTTCTTCTAGTCTTGTGCTTTCTGATTGCCTCGTGACAGGAGAAATCCCTGGCCTGGCTGCACAGGGTGCAGAAAGCCTGACATCTCTCCAAGACTGAACACAGCCTGGGAAGCAAGAGCAAAGAAGTCTACCCCACAACCCAGCGATCAATAAATCAAGGTCTGTGGGGCTTTGTGGTCCTGAGGAAGGTGCTGTGTCATGGGAAGGTGTGGATGCCTTTGCCAGTATGTCTTAGCTGCTGCTGTTACGTACAACTGCCAAACTAAAGCTATCACAGATACATCTATCCACGCTGCAATCACTCCTTTATTTTGTCGCGTAGACAAGCACTTGGACACCCTTTGTAAACGGTGGCAGTCTTCCAGCTAACAACAGTGTCTGGACTCTGCAGTACTACCTGCTGAGGTGTTTCCAACATCATGCCACTTCTTTGTTTACCTTTACTCCTGGCTCTTTCCCTTCAGACAGAACTTGGCAAGCAGCCCCGGGGCCGTTTTCTGCACTGAACATGTGCCAGAGGAAACCTGCTTGGATAAGGACTGGGACATTTTGACTGAAAGCAAAGGTTGTGAGTCCCAATGGATATTCTTTTTTTACGTGTTTGTTAGCATCATTTCTTTTCCTATTTTTGCTGTATTAAGTAGTTTTTTTGCCCTTGACTAATGCACCAAGCTGTAATTCATAAGCTTTTCTTAGAAGTCCATACTTTGGTAAGTCATACATCTAAATTCTCTTAACTAAACTTCCTTTGTTCCTTGGAGAGTAATATAACAAATGTATTTGAAGTAATGCTTTTTCATTTGCTTGAGTTTCTAGTTGTTTGGGGTTTGATAGTAAAGGTGTTTTAATGATAAGGTGCTTTGAAAAAAACAATTTACAGCTGCCAGGCCAGCTTGGTCAACCTTTGCTTACATCTGGACTGTACTTCATGTAGTGAGATGCCAGCTTGAGACTTCCAGATGCTGCTCTGGAAGAAACAGCGCTAACAATAGTTGCAGCATAAAAAAAAAAAAAAAACCAAAAAAAACAAAAAAAACAACTATGCAAATCACATTTGCAATGAGTTTTGTATCAAAGATCAAAATTACTAGTTTGTTCATAAATGAATAGAAGAGTGCTCTTTCCCTTTTCTTTCTTTTTTCAGGCCAAAGCTGTTCTTAAAATCTCTGACCCCACAGTGTACTAGTTTTTAAACTTTCGTTTTCTTGATTTCATTTAACAGGTTGAGCTAGCAGAGCCTCGGCAGCATCATCCATGTTTACGGACAGCAATATTTGCTTAAGAAATAGTGTCACTGCCATAACTTGTAAAGTGATGATAAACATCCTGAACTTGTACACAGAAAAAGGTCAAAGATCAAATAGATTTCCTCACCAGGGAATTGTCCTGTAAACCACAATGATCCTGTTGTTTGTATGCTAACACAGGAGGTACAAACTGCAGACAATGACAATGTGGACTGGATTGAGAGATTTTGAAAGACACATGTGTGATCTTTCCAAGACAAGAAAGCTGTTACTTTGTCACTCATGACAATGGAGTGAAAGATGTGCGAAATTAATTTTTGCTCCTGGACTATGTCAGAAAGCAGTAGAACAATTCAGCTGGGTGACATGTAATCTAAATGAGGCTTTCCTCTGCCTTGCAGAACTACTTTCAGACAAAAGTAACTTAACCTCTAATGGCGTTATGAAGATGGCAGCGACTATAACCATTAAACAAACTAACGGCAAGTGCTGGGCTGTGTCTGTGTGCATTCACTGCAGTGCTTGCTTCCCCTTTGCTGACTCAATTGCCTTCAGCTAGCTGTTGCTCAGACAGGAGGAACACATAAAGAGAGACTAGCTGAGTGTGCAGACAGTGCTGAGGCATTCCAGGGGAGCAGTTAATGTTAGTGTCTTCATAAGATTTCCAAGTTCCAGTCAGCCTGGAGTTTGCATTTATTTTTGAGGTGAAGTCAGCATTGGTTGTTTGGACAATTTCATTGTTGAATTAAATGTTATTCCAAAGCAACATCATCTATATTACTTAGGCCTGCCTCTCTGCTGACTCTTATGTAGCTCACAAAATCTAAGGTATGAGCTGCCTTTGCTGTATCAGGAAAATTATTTTTTCATACAAGACAAAAATGTTACTTGCCCTATTAAAAACAACCAAAGCAAACCAAACAAAACCGCAAGACAACAAAGCAAAACAACAACAACAAAACAAAGCCAGAATGTTTCTGTTTGGGTCTGCTTGGTGTTAGTGCTGGTTTTTACTCTTCCCTGATACTTGTTCATCTGGCATTCTCATTACTTCAAGGCACTATCCTATGAAAATACACCAAGAAACAGCTATCTCCTCTAGAGCTAAAAATCAAAATTATTACACAATGCAGCAAGTCGGTGTGATAAATGTGTAGAGAGAGTGGAAGAGAAATGATGAGGCTAGCAGTGGCAGGAAACAGCTATATAGACCATGTGTAAAATTTGCGACTTTGCAGTACTTGTTAGGTTTGTTTCTCTAAGATATAAAAAGAGGAAAAAGATTGATGGTGTCAGTAGTTCCTGCTAGCCACTTGCTTCACTGCTATGTTGAAAAGATGAAAGGCATTCCCTTTATACATCAGAGTACATTTTATGCCTTCTGTAACAAAGCATACCATGGTATTTTGCACAATTACATTTTCTGCTTAGTTATAAGAAAATTAATCTGAGAAAATGGAGTAGAAGTCATAGATTTTTCAGCACTATAAGCCTGTTAATTTTGCAGTTAACAAATGTCTAGCATGCTGCTTTGCCTTTCCCTTATAAATATTTTCCAGAGGAGAGCTATCTCTTGACTAGACCATCTTGTGACCATTAATAGGGAACACAGAGTGCTATGCTTGGACAAAAGCTGTCAGATCCAGTAGTATGGCAACACACAACACTCCTGGTCAGTCTTTAAAGCAAACATCAGACTAAATAATCTGTTTCAAGGGTGGCATGGTGGTGCAGCTGACAGGTATGTGACAGAAAATGTCAGAACACGTACACAAGTACATATAATATGATTTTGTGTGTGTGAACTGTGTGTGAGGGAGGGCCGAGACAAAGAGAGATCAGACTGTCATTTTCTCAGTGAAATCTAACCATACGTCAGGACATAATTTTGCTTACATTTGCAAGGAACAGGAGTCTTCCTTTAAAAAAAGAATGTAGGTCCCGGTTCTAAGGAGAGCAGGATGGAGGGGTGGATGAGGCAGGAGCTCCTAAGGAGGCCCAGCAGCTCTGTGCCCCAGGAACACAGCTCTTGCAGCCCGTCACTACAATGACTTCACAGAGTACATGGCAGGGACTGCCAGCTGCACCAACAGTGGGGACTAACCTGGGTACAAGCAGCTTGAAGAGCGCAACTCTCTGTTCCCCCAAGGTAGAGTGCCTCTGAAGCAGAGGACCACACCACGTGCTTGTCTTTTTCATGCAAACAAAAAGGAGGAATCATAACACAATCTGGCCAGCAGAATGGTCTCATGGAATAGCTACAAAAAAATCCTGAAAAGTATGATTTGTAACGTGACAAGTTTGATCCAGTCTTATACCAGTTAGGGTTAGGGTTAGAGCTGGACACTTCTAGATTTGCTTTCATGTATGGTTAGGGTCAGGGTTTAAGGTTAGGAGTTAGGGTTTAGGATTAAGGTTACAGTTTAGGGTTAGGGTAATTAGGGTTATGGTTAGAGTTTAGTATTAGGGTTAGTCGTAGGATTATTAGTGTTAGGGTAAGGCGTTAGGCTTAGAGTTATAGCCATTAAGGTTAGGGTCATGATTGGGGTTATCAGGGTTAGGATTAGGCTTAAAATTTAGGGTTACAGTTAGGGTTATCAGGGTTAGGGTTCAGGTGGAGATTAGGGTTAGATTCAGGGTTAGTGTTCTTGTCATTAAGGTTAGGGTTAGGGTGGCTAGGGTTAGGATTACATTTAGGGTCAGGGTTTAGGGTTAGGATCAGGTTTATGGTTGGTTTTAAATGAGGGTTAAGATTAGGCTTATTAGGGTTATGTTTAGGGTTAAGGGTAGGGTTAACATTATAATCATTAAAGTTAGGGTTAAGGGTTAGGTTTAGAGTTAGGGTTAAGGATATTGGAGTTATAATCAGAATTTAGTGCTAGGGTTGTGGTTAAGCTTCCGGTTATAGTCATTAGGTTAGGGTTCATGTTAGAGGTTAGGTTTAGAATTAGGGTTAATAGAGTTAGGGGTTAGAGTTAGGGTTAGTGGTTAGGTTTAGGTCTAGGATTTTAGTCATTAATATCAGGGTTAGGGTTGGGGTTAGAGTTACTACGGTGAGGGTTATATTGGGTTATGGTTAGTATTAGGGTTTAAGGTTAGGGTTAGAGCTAGGTCTCAGTTTTTGTGTTTGCATCATAGTCATTAGGGTCAGGCTTAGTGGTTTTAGGGTTAGGGTTTAGAGTTGGAGTTAGTGTTATAGTCAATGGTGTTAGGGTTAGGATTAGGATGGTTAAGGTTAGGATTCTTAGCAGGGTTTGGGTTTTTATGTTTAGGGTTAGAGTTATGGTTAAGCTTGTGGTTATTAGGGTTAGGATTTGTGTTAGGCATTAGGGTTGGCCACTTCTGGATTTGCTTTCACTTTGGCTAAATTTAGGGCTAGGGTTTATGGTTTGGGATTAGGGTGAGGGTTTAGACTGTAGGTAATTAGATTTAGGGCTTAGTGTTAGGTTTAAGGTTGGGGTTAATATTGGGCTTAGGTTCAAGTTCAGGATTAGGTTTAGGGTTCAGAGTTAGGGTTCTGTTTAGGGTTAGGGCTAGGGGTCAGAGTTAGGCCCAGTGTCATAGTCATTAAGGTTAGGGTTAGTACTACAATTTAGGGTCAGGATTAGGGTTAGGAGCTTGGATTAGCCCTAGAGCTATAGTCATTAAGGTTAGGGTTAGGGTTTAGTACTAGAGTTAGGGGTCACTTTTAGGCTTAGGGTTATAGTAATTAGTGTTAGGGTTAGAGTCTGGGTAAGGGCTAGGGTTAATACTACTATAGTTAGGGGTATTTGGGTTAATGTTTAGGGTTAGGGCTAGGTGTTATTGTTCATGTTAGGGTTATAGTCATTAAGTTTATGTTTAGGGTTAGGTTTAAGGGTTAGAGCTTTTTTTTATTAGGGTTAAGGTTAGGGTTAGGGATTTTAGGGTTAGTGTAAGGGTTAGGGTTATGGGTGAGGGTTCAGTTTAGGGTTATGGTTTTTAACAGTTTGGGTTACTTAAGCTTATTGTTATGGTCATTAAGGTTAGGGGTTAGGGTTATGGTTGTGACTGTTAAGGTTAGGGTTAGTGATAGTTTTAGTGATCTCTAGTTTTGCTCTTATGTAGGACGGCTGCATTGGCTGCACTCATCTTCCATTAGCGTCTGTGTTTTTCCACTACAGGAATTCTTTAAAAACTAATTTATCTGTCCCTTCTAAACCTCCATGACATGACCTCCTTGTCATCCTCATTATCATCCCTTCTATTTTTAACATGGACTCCATAGGCCAGGCTGCATGAGTGTTGTTTTGTTCTTGTACGTTTATATCCGCATAAGAGCTGCCAGCTCTACATATGAAGCATGTGGTGCCTAATTCTTCCCATCAGGAGACAAATTTTTCAAGATCTGGGAAATCTGTCAGATTTTAACTTCTGTGGTGGCTTAGTCATTTGTTTGTGGTAGCACCTAACAGCCTCTCCATCAGGGCTTTGCTGTGAAAGGCACTGCGCAAACACAGAGTAAGAGGAGCTGCCTGTCCCGAAGAGCTGAGGGCAGAGGAAGGCCAGGCACAGGAAGAAAGACCTAGAGCAGTAAAGCAATGGTCCCATTGGCACACTACCCCAGAGCAGCACAAGGATTAAGAGCCGGCTCTCCTGACACCAGGACTCTAGCTGGTGGGCTGTGCTGCAGGGATGATGGTAAAGGGCCCCTTGAAGAAGGAAGTTCTGAACCTCCAGATGAAAGAGCAGCTGTTTACCAACAATGCAGACAGGGATTCCGTGCAGTGATTTTCGTCATGTCCCTCCTATTAATCTCTAATCAATCACAAGCTGTTAATTTGTTTTGCACTTGGATGGATTGATGCCCATACACCGCAGAAATCTTTTTCTTCAGCTCTATTTTGTTGTCGTTAAGAATGAATCCTCGGGGGTAGATACAATGCCTTGTGAATAAAACAAAACAAGACGCTCAGAAGATGAAATGTTCACCCCTGAGATCTTCCCCCTGTACATTGCAGCACACGTCCTCCTTGGGAAGGTTTCTCCTGGCACTCCACCTGAGAGGCTCTCAATTTCCTGACCAAACACTGCATGGAAAATTAAACTTCACAGAAAATATATATAAAATCCAACACCTCTCTATAACAAGCTATATGGAGTGGCCAGATATTAGGTCATTAATTCTTACCACTGTTTAATACACAGTGTATAATTACCAGCATAAAGTACTGTACAGCACACAATTCTTTTAATGTGCTGATCAAATTGTAGTTTATTTCACTTTTTTTTCTTAGCTATTCTGGGTCCTCACTCCCATTTTCTTCTGACAATAGCTCTCTTTTCTCTCTCTCACTTGCTTTCTGTGCAGTAACACGTGTTACACAGTCCTGTCCCTGCAGTGCGTACAAGATTTCCTTAAGCTTACCAGAACACGTACATGGGACCAACTTAACTCAGAAGCACTGATATTGTTTTTCTACCTCAGACCCCGCTGAGGGCAGCGCTCCTACCATGGCCTTGCTCTGTGAGGGAGAGAGGAATAGGCAATGTAGAACAAAGTATATTAAAAAAAAATAATTGTTCATTTTCGCTGTAAAATTTATTCATCTTTATGAGCTCGTGCATCTCTACATCTGTATGTATACAAATGTGTGTATGCACATGTGTATATACATATATACACATAGCTGCATACACGTAGATACAAATAGCTTTTTAAAGGTTAGTGAGTACAGAGTCAATACCCCCTTCCCCGTATTTAAAAACATTTTTCAGATTCATTTGGAATCAGACCATGTTGATAAAGGACATGTCACTGAAGGACATTTGGTGAATTTTCTGCCACAATGGGAGGATCTGACCTGGCTACTTTTTTTGTGCAGGGCTACTTCTGGAAAATAAACAGAGGTGCTCCTGTGGGGAGGACGAAAGTGGGACCTGAAGCAGAAAGACCCCTGCGACTCGCCATGACTAGCAGGTGCCAGTCCTGGTAGCCCAGGCACCCAAAAGCTGGGGAAAGGAGGGACCCCAGCCCCCAGGAGGAGGCAGTTGCTGCAGGCCCCTGCACCACTGCCTTTCATTTCGCTTTCGCCCGAGACTCCCTCCAGCCTCCCTTTTTACAGCTTTATGTAAACTCTGGGGTCCCGCCGGATGAAAGTGCTCTCTGTTTCGCAGTAGAGCTGTGGCTTTTGGATTTTACGGCCCCAAAATTGCTTCACGATGATCCAGAGCACACATCACAGCCCAGAAACCACACGGGAGCTGTGCTGGTAAAGGAAGCTGAGAGTTGCTGAAGTAGCCAGACTGAAATTTATAACCATGACCTGGGCCTTGTCAGGCCTTTACGACACCGTGTAAAGTGAATTGCTGCTTAGTCACCAATTTGCTTGGCGAGATTGGCTGGATTAGGAAATACATAAAAGGTCAGACAGTAGGAGTTTGTCTAGACATCCTATTTTGGATTATATGCTCTACGCGTTGCTGTGGCAACCCCTGAAAAACATTCATATTTTAGAAATATTTTTGAAGGCTCCTTTTCAGTAATGAGCTACTGAAGCTTTTGTGAACAAAATTAACTTGTTTCTCTACCGCCCGCAGCCCGGCGGCTGCCCAGTGACACCCTTTTAGGAAGCCAAGGGCAGCCACCTTGGCCAGGCAGCTGCTGGGCTGCCCCAGCGCCAGCACCGCCGGCTTCCTCATGGAGGCCGAGCCCACGGGAGCTGCCAGGGTCCCAGGGAGGCGTGTGGGCCTGTCGTCGGCGAAGGAGCTGACAGGCAGGGACCACACACTTCCCAGCAGCTGCCAGACCATGCTCCCTAGCCCTTCACCAGCCCAGGTGCCACGCCAGCCTTTCCAGCAGCAGAGCGATGGCGGGACACAGAAGAAACAGATCCTACCTCAGCACGCTGAGATCTGTGAATAAAAGAAGCAGTGCCGCGGCTCGCCACCTNAAAAAAAAAAAAAAAGTATTGTAGCAAAAGAGGAAAACCAGCTAGCCAGGTAAAACCAGGCTCCATAACCGGGTTTTTTACTTCTGTGACATTATTGCTATTTACTCCTATCCCATCCATCTTGCAAGTGAAGAGTGGGAACGATTCCAAATTTAGAGTTCTAGAACGCTTCCTCTTGGGTTTTAAACTGGGAAGGTGGGGAGGGAGTGGAAAAAAGAAAAAGAAAACTCGAACTCCAAGAGTTTCAATGACACTAATTGCATTTGGCTAGGCTTTCCAGGTTGAATCAAATAGATGCCAACTTAAACTAAATAGAATGTAGCAAGAAAGATTTTATGAAAACCAAGGGCAGATTTACTTTGTCTACTCAAGTGAAAATTAATGAATAAATAAACACTCCAGACAGCGCTTTTGACCAGGTTCATTAAAGTAAGTGCATGCTTTAACTTTATGATTCCTATCATCTGATACCTAGAAAACTGGCTTTTGAATTCATTCCTGAAAGGGCTGGTATTTATTAGGACTGGTCAGTTTTCTTTCCTTTTCCTCATAATTATCTTCTGGATAAATAGTACTGTGAAAGGGGTTCTGCATTGCTGTCTGCTGACATAGCCAGCACCTGGAGCCACAGTGGTGCTCATTCAGCAGTGCAGCAGGTGTTCCTCTGAGAGTATCATGCACCTTGCTTGGGCAGTGCTCTTCCTCCAAGCCCTTCAGGAAAGTGGGTGTCATTATTCCCACTCTGCAGATGAGGAACAGCAGGAGGAAAGCAGAACTTAGGGAAATAAGCAGACAGTTTTGAGAAGGTGTGGACTGTTTGCAGCTTCCCTGACACTCTTGGGGTCAGACTGCTGTTTCTGTCACCACTGACTTTCCATATGTGTGTGAAGGAGGTGTGTAATTAGTTTACTTTGTAAATTAAACTGCAAAATACCGTGCTGAGTTATAGCTGGGGTAGACTGAGTGGCTGAACCAAGCAACTTTTCTGAAGTAAGAGCAAATAATAATAGCTGCTGCGCTGATATCCTTTGAATTTGAAACCTAATGCTTCGGCACTTCACAGGCAAAGTGAGTCAACATGCATTTGTAGTTGTCTCTGGCACAGGCAAAGGGATTGCACACGAATTTGAGGAGTGTAGCAACACCCCCAGGGCTGAGGGTGTGTGTGCGCTGATGTATGTACTTACGTGTATCAGATTCTACGCTCTAAAATAACCACAGGCAGATGCATATTTCATGGCCTACCTGTTCACCAAGGCTCCCAGCTGACAGCCTATGAGTCAAATAATGTGAAACTGAAACGCACAGGGGAAGGGAAGTTCCAGGTTTGACCAAGCAAACACCTTTCTGGTTCCAAATTGCTTTTAGCCAGCTTCCTTTGCTCATACTTCCTCGGTGATTTGCCTATAAAATGAGCTTTTATTTAATGTTTTGAAATACTGTGTTAATAAGAAGGTTATAGAACCACATCAGATAGTTCTGAATTCCAGCACAAATCTGTTATCTATTATTATTACTATTAGGCAAACAGCCTTGTTTAGGTAAAGCAGGATTGCAATACAATTTGCCAAATGAATAACAGGTCTCTGCCCTAAGGACCTTACAGTCTGAAGGCAATTTTGGCGAAGTTTTCAAAGGTGCTGCATACCCACAGTTTACAGTGACTTCAAGGAGAACCTGTGAATACAATGACAACTTTGAAAATCATGCCAAATATAAATAATTATTTTTTTCCCTTCTTTGATATCTGGAAGTCACTCGTAACTTTTTAATTACAAACATATTATCAAGTTTTATTGTTTAACTTAGTACCATCTTCGCCTGTCAGGACTGATCTTCATTTGGTTAATAGACATTTATTGTCTCTTCCCCTACGATGTAAGATGAGCCTGATTGTCCTCCTGTGGACAGCTAGGCACCACTAGGGAATATCCTACTAAATGTATCAGCTATTGGGATGAACTATATTCCTCTTTTTATAGGTGAGTATAACTGGAAGGATGCATATTACTTGTAAAGGGTAAGTTGAGGGGACAGATTTCACTAATATTTACAAACGTAAGGGGCAAGTAGGTGGGATGTTTTAGATCTGTGATAGTATGTAGAAGTCTCAGGGCACAGGGAAAAGAGGTTTTGATAGGTGCTTTTGCATAGTGGGGAGGCTATTTTAAAGTAGTTTTTTAAAAATAGGCTTCCTGGCAAGATGATACCTTCGAAATGCTAAGGCAGTATAATCTGTAGCAAAATATGTAGTTAAATTTAAATTTTAAGCAAGTTAAACACAGTTAATTATGTTTTCCACTATTCATAAAGATAGCTGGCTGTGGGCTATGCACTGCATGTTGTGGATGACTTCAAATCTCTCCATTCTCCCTAGCGAACAGTGCATCACAGTACATTTTTCTGAAGTGGGGTAAAGGGAATTAGAAGGTTATGCCTAGATTAAGAGGAAAGGGTTTTTTTATTTTTCTGGGGACATGGATGATACTACTATCACTCTGCTATATGACTCCATATTCTTAATTCTCTTACTTTAAAACTAGGATATGAAATATCAGCATTTGTATGAAGTAAAAAAAACAAGTGAGAAGGTAAGTCTATTGATGTGATACTGTTACTAAGCAGAATAGAGAAGCAATGCGTAGAACATGTGAAAGCCTTGAAAATGATGAAAAAAAATTAGTTCTGTGTACACAGGAGGAAAAGGTAATTTTAGTCCCACCCAGCTCTTATTTATTGCTTTTCTCTTGTGGATCTCAAAGTACCTTAGCAAATCAGTGAGTACCACTACCTGATTTACGGATGGGGGAACTGAGAACAGATAGGAAATTTCACGTGTTCAAGGCTGCCCAGTATACCAGCTAGGAATAGCACCAATATCCTGCTGCTGCAGTGCTGCATCCACCAGATTGTATTAACAATGAATGCTGATTCAGCTGAAATCCATGCAAAACCATTGTTGAATTACCGCCAACACTGGCAGGCAAAGTACAAAAGCAATTTGCTTTCTCTGACTCAAAATATGCCATGAAAACAGTCTGTTCCCACTGACTGTGACATCCTCACTTGAACCTGCTGTGAGAATGGAAAAGGCAATGGCTCTTTTGACGGCCTTCTCAGCCCTTCCTCTTCCACAGGTGAGCAGAAGCAAAGGGTTTTGCTTCCGCTCCAAATTTTGCACCCAGGTTGCCCCGGAGAGTTTCCATTCCCCTCCACAAAAACTGCTGGATAATCCTCCTGCAACTTTCCCTGGTGTCTGATGTCCCTCCAGAGCTATATTCATTGGTAATCTCCTCTTTACCTTCAGGTTGTCCAGATACGCACATTAATAATAGTAACTATAGTTAAGTATTATCTTATTTTGGCAGCAGTTTTCTAGAAGACAGAATCAGAAATCTACTGCTTTTGTTGATATTGCTTATCTTCCTTGCCAGGTCCTCACCTCCTTCTCTTCTTTCTTGGATCTTTCCCAACATCTGTTTTCCCTCCACGTAATTTTCCTTCTTGTTGAATATTGTACTATATTAATACTTTTTCTTCCTATTCCCCTCTGCCTTTTTCCCTCTCCCACACTTTGTTTCTGTTCATGACCTCCATTCTTCTTCTGCGTCTCTTTCCCACATTCCTCCTTTTCTAACTGGTTTCTCCCAGTCTCCTCAGCCAGAAATAGATCAATCATTTTGGGAGGTTTGCGGAGTTTCAGAACAAGCGCATGAGCAGCAGCTGGTCAGGCCAAGTGAAGCATCTGCATTCAGAGGTTTCGCAGCCGTTTTTCGCCTACCTTCTGCTTAGTCTGAGCATGTGGAAGAAGGCACAGCTGCCACATCTGCTGGAGAGGTGCTCTGTAGTAATGAGAGACAAAGAAGTGATACAGCTATCCAGAAACTAGAGTGCCCATGCCATTTCACCCTGTTTGCCACAGCTTGAGCTCACCTTTACTTTCCTTAGAGGTCTAGGAAAAGGTTTTGGGCATAAGCTAGGGCAAGGATAACTCATTAAATATTCGCAACAACCCTCAAATCAGGTCACTTATGTGGTTAAACTAAAAGAACAGCAAGGTCAGCAATGTTATTTAATACAGTGAAACAGATAAACTGACACAAAATTGACTGTGTTTAAACACAGTTTTGGTGACTGTCTTCTGTGTCCTTAGAGATACTCCCCAGTCAGTATCACAAACATGTTAGTTAATGAGAAATATTTATCACAGAGAGGACACTTGTATTTTTAACAGCCCCGTCTGATTCAAAGGTATTAAGAACAAAATTTGTACAGTTGCCTGCCCTCAAACCTAGTTGTCAATCCTTGCAGAGGGGTGCATAGGGCACAGTATCTTGCGACTGCTGTACAAGAGAGAGATTTCACCAGCATTGGAAACAGCATTCAAGGAATATGAACATCTCAAAGTGTACCTGTTTTGGAGGCAGAGCCAAGACGACCAGAGGATTCACCTGCTCCCCAGGACTGATGCCTTGAGCCCTGAGGCTTCTTTCTCCCCAACCTGCCCCTCCACCTGCAAAAGTGGAGGCTGCTGCGAGGCCAGCAGGGATGGGTAAGGAGCTCCTGTCAAAACTCAGGTGGAAGAAGGATGTTTATGTAATGTGGAAAAAGGGACAGACCACCTGGGTGGAGTTTAAGGAGGCTGTTAGAGTATGCAGGGATGTGGTGAGGAAGGCCAAGCTCTACTTGGAAGTCAATCTGGCCGGGGATGTCAAAGACAATAAGAACGGCTTCTTCAATTACATCAGCAGCAAAAGGAAGGTTAGGGAAAACACAGGTCTGCTGCTGAATGAGGAGGGTGCCCTGGTGACGGAAGATTCAGAGAAGACAGTGTTACTGAATGCCTTCTTCGCTTCCATCTTTACTGTTAAGACTGGCCCTCAGGAATCCCAGACCCTGGACATAAGAGAGAAAGTCTGGTGAAAGGAAGACTTTCCCTTGATTGAGGAGTATCAGGTTAGAGATTGTTTAGGTAAACTGGACATCCACAAATCCGTGGGCACAATGGGATGCACCCGCTTGTGCTGAGAGACCTGGGACATATTATTGCTAAGCCATTCCCCATCATCTCTGAAAGGTCTTGGAGAACAGGAGAGGTGCCTGAGGACTGGAAGAAAGTCAATGTCACTCCAGTCTTCAAAAATAGCAAGAAGGATGACCCAGAAAACTACAGGCCAGTCAGCCTCACCTCCATCCCTGGAAAGGTGATGGAACAGCTCATTCTGGATGTCATCTCCAAGCATGTGGAGGAAAATAAGGTTATTGGGAGTAGTCAGCATGGGTTCACCAAGGGGAAATCATGTTTGACCAACCTGATAGCCTTCTATGATAGTATGACTGGCTGGGTAGACGAGGGGACACCAGTGGATGTTGTCTACCTTGACTTCAGCAAGGCTTTTGACACCGTCTCTCACAACGTCCTCAATGGCAAGTTCAGGAAGTGCGGGCTGGATGAGAGCACAGCAAGATGGATCGAAAACTGGCTGGATGGCAAAGCTCAGAGGGTTGTGATCAACAGTGCAGAGCCTGGTTGGAGGCCTGTAGTTAGTGGAATTCCTCAGGGGTCAGTACTGGGTGCAGTCCTGTTCAACCTGTTCGTCAATGACCTGGGTGAAAAGACTGAGTGCACCCTCAGCAAGTTTGCTGGTGATATGAAACTGGGAGGAGTGGTTGATACACCAGAAGGCTGTGCTGCCATTCAGTGAGACCTGGACAGGCTGGAGTACCGGGCAGAGAAGAATCTACAGAAATTCAACAAAAACAAGTGTAGGGTCCTGCACCTGGGCAGGAATAACCCCAGGCACCAGTACAGGTTGGGGTTGACCTGCTGGAAAGCAGCACTGCAGAGAAGGACTTGGGAGTTCTGGTTGACAGCAGGCTGACCATGACAGTGTGCCCTGGGGTGTATGAGGAAAAGCGTGACCAGCAGGCCAAGGGAGGTTATACTCCCCCTCTACTCTGCCCTGGTGAGGCTGCATCTGGAGTACTGCATCCAGTTCCGGGCTCCCCAGTTTAAGAAGGACAAGGAGCTACTGGAGGGAGTCCAGCGGAGTGCTACAAAGATGATTAGGGGTCTGGAGCATCTTTCTTACGAGGAGAGACTGAGAGAGCTGGGTCTGTTCAGTCTGGAGAAGAGAAGGCTGAGAGGGGATCTTATCAATGCTTATAAATATCTCAAGGGTGGGTGTGAAGAGGGTGGGACCACACTCTTTTTCAGTGGTGCCCAACTGTAGGACGAGGGGCAACGGGCACAGACTGAAGCTACTGGCCTTTCAAGCACCGTGCCATGCAGATGTGCTCTCAGTGGAGACAGATTCTTAAATTGCCTGAGGTCTTGCCTACCCTGACTCCCATCATCGCTACCACCAGTGGAAAAGTTGTAGACCAAAAAAAACTTAATGTAAATAGATTCTTGTTTAAATGCTTGGTGCCTTCAGCTGTTTCTAACTGAAGCATGTCAAGGTGTAGGAGGGAAGCCCTAATGTCTTACAGGGATCTGGGAAACACCGACTTCCGTGAAATGCCTGTGGGCAGCTTTAAATATTCTTAGAGGTTTTGTTTTTAACTATTTCAGTAAGTAAGAGATCTCAAGTGGTTGTTTAGAGGATAAGTAGATGAAGCGTTGGTAATTTAATATCAGCTATGTACTTGGCCTCATGATTTTTCTCTTCTCTGTCAGTTCTTCACCAAGCCACAGAAACCAAAGTTTAATCGCTGTCTCTTCCTCAAAACAATGCAATTGCTTTTGCAGTTCTCTCCTTGAAAATCTGCCAATGGTGCACTATCATATACACAGGATCTCACAAGACTTTTAAAAGCTGCATATCATCACAAGCTGTCTTCTTGGTAAGAAATAGTGTAGCGTTTGGTCTACAGAAACAGTAGTTAGCTCTGAGCTATAAATTTCTAGATGATGACTGCAGAGTTTGGATGGTGATGTAAGGGCTGCAGAGAAGGCAATAACTCTCTGAGAATGCCTGCCCAGGACTCCTCATCACTGAGGAATGGTTAAATATACCATAAATTGCGGGCTGATTGGCTGGAGGAGACTTCAGCTCCTAATTATCTCCCGCTAACTCACGCACTGGAATGAGACATCTAACGGACTTACTATGATGCATGGGCTATCCTCCAACCCACCCCCTCCCCAACTTTTTTATATTCTGTTCTTTAATAAAAATGCTTACTGTTTTTCTACCCTTCTCAACTTTGCCTTTTTCCATTCTCTAACACTCTTCTGAATGGGTCTGCCTGCTGTCTACACCGAGTCACTAAACGGATCACAGAAGGTTTCCAAAGGGAAATTGCCCATTCCCTTCGTCTGATTGGTGAGGTGAAACTTTGGTCTTTGAAATTTTGTTCAAGCCAGTAATACATCCGTCCCCTGACACATATACAGATTTAGTATCTGCTTCCTATTAATGTCCTGCTAAGATGTAGGTCATCTGGACTGCTGCTTCTGCTGATATACTTCCATAGAGCTGAGCTATCTGTAGTGTGCTCAAAGGTTGCTTCTGCAGATAAACCCAGTGCAGTAGAAGCACAGTTTCATACAGTTTTCCTTCCATAAAGTGGTTCTATCTGTGGAATTATAGAGAGCATGTCAGGTTTGCTGGTTTTAGCTGTTATAAATCAAGGTCATTTGTCTCTTAGAATTTGACAGGATATCCCCTTTTAGAGTTATTTACTGTCAGTAATTAAAAAAAAACCAAAACAAAACCCTAAGCAGTTAACTATTGCTTTCAGTAGTGTAGAAGTTTGCTTGCTTTTACATCTGAAATCTTGCCAGTTAAGGTTTCTACTTAACGGTTAACCCCATTCATAATTAGGCTCAAAAAAAACCTGGTATAGCTTAGTCATCGCACCACTGAAGTCATAGGCTGGGATCCAGAAGGTAAAAGTAAGCGGGCTATGGAATGGATAATCACAGATAACTACAGTGCAGAGAAAGGACCGAGTGCATGGACCAGCTGCCTTTGGAGCAGTGGGTACCCCAGTAGCTGTAAGGTTGTGGGCTGACAGCCATGCACACTTTGTCAGTCAGACGGTGGGGAGCCACCTGCTGCCATCAGTTCCCTGCTGCTGCATTTGCAGACCACAGAGGACAGGGTTCCCCCCAGCTCAGACACTGAGGTAGTAGATCCAGCCTCCCCAGTTCAGGAACCCACTTTATGATGCTGAAATGAATCATATTGAGCAGTTGATCCTCTTTAAGAATGTCTCTGTAAATGGATAAGGACACAGCCTAAACTGACAAATTAAAACATGGTGCCTAACATTTAGTCAGTTAAAATAAATTGTCCGAACTCTGCAGCAGTTTCAAACATTTCTTGTTTAACAGGCTTAGGAGAATAAACCACATTGTAGTATTGGAAGTGTTACATCCAGTCGTGTTTCTTACGAAACCAAGATCTAAGTAGATAGTGCTGCTGTCCTTTCATCCTCTGAAGTGTCTCCATGCACATACTTATTCTGTAATTGTTGGAATATGTCAGCATATGTTAACTAGTGAACCTCAGAAAGAATCCATTTAATGTATACATACTTTCCAGGATCATCAAAATCAAGTGAATAGGTATGACCACTCAGGCCTGAAGCCATGCACTGGATCGTTCACCTCACCCATATTTGGAGTTTCCATGACTGATACAAATTGATTAAGAAGCAGCATAAGATGGCTCTAGTTTCTTCAAGTGCCAGTTTAGTACCTGTTTCCAGTAATGGAATAGTATGGTCAGTTGGGGTGGAGCTAGCCTTACAGTCAGTGCACAGTCTCCAAGACAGCTTTCTGTCTTCAATCCTTTCCTGTAACCCTGCAGGTTTGCAGGGGGGTGGTGAGTCTGACAGTCCAAGGCCTCCATTGCACCTCTTGTGGGCATCTGTGTTCCGAAAATAATGCTGCAAAGGTCCTCAAGATACCAGGCAACATATATTGAGGACATTCATTCCCCTATTTTTCTTAAAAATATTACTGAGGTCAACAATACCAGCTAAGAAAAGCCTCTGTTTTCTTTTGTTCGTAGATGATGGGCTCCATTAGCACTTAGGCCGTAACATTTTTTGTTTTGCTGTTATTTAAAATGAATGTATAAGCTAAGGATCTTTTTAACGTACAGCTGGAGCCGTGGCTTCCAGGTGTAAGGTGCAGTGAGTGAGAGATGCGCCAGCACATGTCCCAGCTCTAAGGAGCTTAATTTGTGTGAGCTGCTGCTGTTAATTTGCACTTGCAGGATCAAGTGCTTCACCAGTCTCCCAGTCATTTCACTGAGGTTTTCACAAGTGAGAAGGGGCATTTTATTTTAGAAGAAGAAAATGCTGGTAATGGAAGGTGCAAAAAATTACTTGGTGGGCAGGGTTTTACCACTCAAAATGGCCTTGCCTCCTTCCTT